>CATNWA010021707.1:17500-46203 GCA_951230385.1 Staurois parvus
CCCAAGGCCCTGATAAAAGCAAGCAATGGCAAGACCACTGCTCTAGATAGAGCAAACTAGGTTGAATTTTAGAAAGGAACGACTCAGCTCACTCCACTTTTGTAGCCTACTGGAGAACGACAAGGAGCCTCGATGAATTCTCTATTTCCCCATCTTCATAATCTGATTGGGTAGATGGAAATAACAGAAGGCAGTACTCTTTGATTGCTTGACCACTAACCAAAACTAAAATGGGCCCCCAAAAATCTGTGCCCTCCAAACAAGTCCTGAACAAACTAATTTACAGCTAAACGGTAGAATAGTCACCATGGTGGCCCAACCCGGATCTAATCCAATGGGTATTTTGACCAGCCTTAAGGTCCTTTGATACAAATGAGTTCTTGGAAATTGGGAATGCCCATTTTAGGGTCATTTCTTCAACATATATATTTAGAGAGAGAGGTTGACCAGTTTTTTTTTTCATCAGCTCTGGACGAAATCTCTTTTTTGACGAAGGTCGACAAGCTTGGAGGTTCTCATGTTGGCCATGGTATCACTGCTAGGTCCCCCACTGTATCCACTTCATTAGCACCTCTGGAATCCCAGGAGACAAAAAGTGAAGGAAAATCTTGCTAATTTGACACAGAAAAAAAGGGGTTCTAGTCCTTCCCTACTCTATCTAAAAATCATACATGCCAACTGTCCCAGAAATGCCAGGAAAGTCCTTTATTCTTGGCCCTCTGTGCCACCCATGCTCTGTCCTGGGCTATATCATGGGATTGCAGCATCAAATTTATTGGGGTTATTGCACATGTACAGAGTCAAAGCACTCCGGCTTCTCCCTCCGCTCCTCGCATGTCCACCACCACATATGTATTGGAAGCCATAAAGCCTGGCCCTTCGCACACAATTCCCACCACTATTCTTTTCCTGTGTGTGAATCCCCAGGCTGTCAGATAGGGATCTGAGATGCTGAGGCTGGTACATTGATCACCTGGATGCTGAGGCTGGTACATTGACCTCCTGGATGCTGAGGCTGGTACATTGACCTCCTGGATGCTGAGGCTGGTACATTGATCTTCTGGATGCTGAGGCTGGTACATTAATCACCTGGATGCTGAAGCTGGTATATTGATCTCCTGGATGCTGAGGCTGGTACATTGATCTCCTGGATGCTGAGGCTGGTACATTGACCTCCTGGATGCTGAGGCTGGTACATTGATCTCCTGGATGCTGAGGCTGGTACATTGATCTCTTGGATGCTGAGGCTGCTACATTGACCTCCTGGATGCTGAGGCTGGTACATTGATCTCTTGGATGCTGAGGCTGGTACATTGATCTCCTGGATGCTGAGGCTGGTACATTGATCTCCTGGATGCTGAGGCTGGTACATTGATCTCCTGGATGCTGAGGCTGGTACATTGATCTCTTGGATGCTGAGGCTGGTACATTGATCTCCTGGATGCTGAGGCTGGTACATTGATCTCCTGGATGCTGAGGCTGGTACATTGATCTCCTGGATGCTGAGGCTGGTACATTGATCTCCTGGATGCTGAGGCTGGTACATTGATCACCTGGATGCTGAGGCTGGTACATTGACCTCCTGGATGCTGAGGCTGGTACATTGACCTCCTGGATGCTGAGGCTGGTACATTGACCTCCTGGATGCTGAGGCTGGTACATTGATCTCCTGGATTCTGAGGCTAGTACATTGGTCTCCTGGATGCTGAGGCTGGTACATTGATCTCCTCACACTGGTTGTAGATTTGCTTTGCTGCAGTGCCAGGGTCAAGCGGGCACAGCGCACACTTCTTACACACTTCGCTGTGCCCTGATGAAAGACAAAGGGCTTGCCCCCAGCCGCGTGGGAAGGGTGCAGATCTGGTTGACCAGGCATTCTGAGGATACGCTGACACAGGTATTTCTACCTGTGCTGAGAGGTTGTTTGCCAGTCCCCTGGATGCTCCATATGTTTGTGAGGGTTCAAGACTGAGGTTGGTCCTCCAGGAGCTGTCTCTGCCTCCCTTTGCCCTGCCGCCTCTCTGTTTGTGCCTTCTGGTCTCCCCAGCCCCCTACTTGGGACCGGGGTGTCCCGTGCTCCTTTCCCTCTCCCTCTGCTAGTGTATCCTCAGAATGCCTGGGCAACCAGCTCTGCACCCTTCCCACACAGCTGGGGGCAAGCCCTTTGTCTTTCAGCAGGGCACAGCGAAGTGAGTAAGAAGTGTGCGCTGTGCCCTGCTGAAAGACAAAGGGCTTCCCCCAGCTGTGTGGGAAGGGTGCAGAGCTGGTTGCCCAGGCATTCTGAGGATATGCTAGCACAGGTATCTCTACCTGGGCTGGGGGATTGTTTGCCCCCAACTTGGGACCGGGGTGTCCTGTGCTACTTTCCCTCTCTCTCTGGACACAGCGGAGACTTGCCCAGGGACCTGCCTCCACAGACCCTCCTGGACTGACCATAAAACCACCCTTGCTGTGCCTCCTATGGACTGTCTCCTTTGCTGCTGTGCCATATTACCTCCCTGAGGAACATCTCCCCTTCTTGCACCATATTGCTATTCCATGGACTCTTTATTGGTGCTGTAATATATATTTGCGCTGAGGACTATTTCTCTGCGCTGTGTCCTATTGCGCCCCTCCTATACCCTCAAGTTCCCCAATCAACACCTGCACATTGGGTCCAGTTGATGCACCTCCTTGTGCTCTCTCTCTGTGCTCCTAGTCCATCAAACACAGTAACTTAGAAATCCATTAAAAGCCGAGCTCCTTGACTTAACTAACTAATATCAAACAGGAAGGGGGACAGAGGGGGATACCAAGTCACAGAAGTAAACAAGGTGTAGTGGCCTGAAACCTCCATTAGGTCTCGACATACATCAAAGCCATAGTAACCTGATACAGTTCAACACAGCAACAGAAAAAATATGTATAGGTGACACCAAATAACGTACGCCGTAAGAACAAATATGGCTGCTCCTGTTAAGTCCAAACATTTATTTTTAGTTTTGGATAGAATGTGGAAAGCTTGTCTCGATAATCATTGTCACCGAAACAGAAGGTTACGGGACAATCTAGAATTTTAGAATTGTCTCCAGAACAAGAGGTAGGAGGACATCTTCTAATGGGGACCCCTGTTCTGAGGACCACCATCTAAGAGGTGTTCTCCTCACTTTTGGAACTTGCTATCGGGTCTCTGGGATGGGAAGTTTGGGAGATTTTCCCAATAGAACTCAAACAGCAAAAAACAAAATGGCAGGGGTTTTACCCTTCCCTACTCTATCCAAACCAAGAGAAAGGTTTTGGCTATACATGCTGCTTTAGTAGTAGTCAATAATTGGGATGAAGGTGGGGTTTTAGAGGAGTCCCAGTGTTGGCCAATGGGACTATTGCTGGATCTAGCAGATCATGTTCCCAGAATCAGGAACTATTGGAGGGGTCCTTGTGGTGTGCTTCCCTAACCTAGTGGACCGCAAACCCTGGTCGCTGCTTTCATAATCCTTGAGCATTTTTGGAAACAAGACTGCCAAGCAGTGGTGTAATTAGGTTTTTGTGCTGCCCTAGGCAACACAAAAATCATCTGCCCCCATGGACACTGATCAACACCACCACCCCTTCCTCCTCCCACAGAGAGAGCCTGACCTTGACCAACACCACCACCCCTTCCTCCTCCCACAGAGAGAGCCTGACCTTGACCAACACCACCACCCCTTCCTTCTCCCACAGAGAGAGCCTGACCTTGACCAACACCACCCCCCCTTCCTCCTCACATAGAGAGAGCCTGACCTTGACCAACACCCCCCCCCTTCCTCCTCCCACAGAGAGAGCCTGACCTTGACCAACACCACCCCCTTCCTCCTCCCACAGAGAGAGCCTGACCTTGACCAACACCACCCCCCTTCCTCCTCCCACAGAGAGAGTCTGACCTTGACCAACACCACCACCCCTTCCTCCTCCCGCAGAGAGAGCCTGACCTTGACCAATACAACTCCCCTTCCTCCATCTGAAGAGAGAGCCTGACCTTGACCAACACTACCACCCATTCCTCCTCCCGCAGAGAGAGCCTGACCTTGACCAACACCAACCCCCTTCCTCCTCCCGCAGAGAGAGCCTGACCTTGACCAACACCACCACCACCCCCCCTCCTCCTCCCGCAGAGAGAGTCTGACCTTGACCAACACCAACCCCCTTCCTCCTCCCACAGAGAGAGCCTGACCTTGACCAACACCACCCCCCCTCCTCCTCCCACAGAGAGAGCCTGACCTTGACCAATACAACCCCCCTTCCTCCTTCTGCAGAGAGAGTCTGACCTTGACCAACACCACCCCCCTTCCTCCTCCCACAGAGAAAACCTGACCTTGACCAATACCACCCCCCTTCCTCCTCCCACAGAGAGAGCCTGACCTTGACCAACACCACCCCCCTTCCTCCTCCCCGCAGAGAGAGCCTGACCTTGACCAACACCACCCCCCTTCCTCCTCCCACAGAGAGAGCCTGACCTTGACCAACACCCCCCCCCCCTTCCTCCTCCCACAGAGAGAGCCTGACCTTGACCAACACCACCCCCCTTCCTCCTCCCACAGAGAGAGCCTGACCTTGACCAACACCACCCCCCTTCCTCCTCCCGCAGAGAGAGCCTGACCTTGAACAACACCACCACCCCTTCCTCCTCCCGCAGAGAGAGCCTGACCTTGACCAACACCACCCCTCTTCCTCCTCCCACAGAGAGAGCCTGACCTTGACCAACACCAGCCTCCTTCCTCCTCCCGCAGAGAGAGCCTGACCTTGACCAACAACACCCCTGCCCCCCACCTGGGAGAGCCTTCCACTACCCCCCCCCCCCCAGCAATAGAGAGAAAGACACTCATCTTTACAGCTCCAGACATCCCCGGGAAAGAGAGTCAGGCTCTACATACACCACAAAGTAGCATGTAGCTTCTCTCGGATCCCACCTGGTTCCTATTGCATGCGTGTCCCTTCTTTCATCCCTTCGTCTGGGGGGAAGTGCTGCCCCCTTGAAAAATGTCGCCCTAGGCAAGTGCCTTGTTTGCCTTGTGGTAAGTACGCCCCTGCTGCCAAGGATGACGCCACTCTTTGGCCATCCAATTTTTATCCGCCGGAGTCAAAATGGCCACGATAGGCACAAGAGCCTGAAAAGGGATACACACGTTTGAAGGTTACACCATAAAATGCATGTTTTAGCTATTTTCAAACCATTCTACTACGATAGATAAGCAGATGGTTGATTAGATTCAGCATGCTGGTAGCTTAACATCAATATTAAAATCAACATGTACAGACATAAAGCGAATACGGGAAGAAAGGGAGCCAATGTGATGCTGGTGGACGGGGGTTAAGTTGGCTCAGTGACAAATATATGCTTGGATGTAGGTAGATAAAACCTATATATAATGCAGGCAACAACATGCAGCAACTGCTGAACCCTCAGTGACCCATTCGGGCTTCCTTGTACATAAGATTCCTCAAAAGCAGGATCATTTTACCATGAAGGAGAGAAAAGTGTTTCGGGAATGTACGATAATATTGTGTTGACTGGAAATTTTCAGTCAAAAGTCACGAGAGGTTTGAGAATGTATTTATGGCATGGACTTGAAAGTAGACATTGGTCCCATTAATGCATAGAAGAAACATGGACTTGACCAATATCTCAAGCCAACGATTTTTTTTTTTTTTAATAGACTAAGAACCACTGTTTTCTTGCCATGTGTGTCCCCATTTTACTTCACTTTTTATCCAAGAGGCGCATCTGTAAGTGGAAGGAAACCTCTAATGTAAGGAGAGACCATTGTCACTGGAACATTGTAGATGCCAACTGTCCCGGATTCAATTCATACTCAGCCAGGTACGCTCTTGCACCAAGTAGCTGATGGTATCCCTAAGGCCAGCCATACACTCTCTGCACAAGCTCCTTTGGATTTCACAAAACTATGTTGGAGTCTACCTTGACATACGTGCCAACTATAACTGATATGCTGGGAAAGTCCTGCATCTCTGCCCTAGATTTAATCCATGACCAGCCAGCCAAGCCCTCACTCTACGTAGCTGATGGTATCACTAAGGCTGCCCATACACATTACAATCTTATTGTACAATCTCTGCACAAACTCCTATAGATCTACCCAGTGGTGTATTTAGGTTTTGTACTACCCTAGGCAACACAAAAATCGGCACCCCCCCCCACAGAGAGAGCCTGGCATTGACCAACAATACCCCTGACTCCCACCCGAGAGAGCCTTCTACACTGCCCCTTGTACACTAGCCACCATCCCCCATGGCGGGAGAGAGAAAGACACTCACCTTCACAGCTCCGAACATCTCTGGGAAGAAGAGTCGGGCTGTAAGTACACCATCATGAATCCCGCAACATTTCTCGGAACCCACCAGGTCCCCATGCCGTGTGTGTCCCTTCTTCCGTCCCTTCTTCCGAGGGGCAGTGCTGCCCTCCCGCCCTAGGCAAATGCCTTGTTTGGCTTGTGGTAAATACACCCCTGGATCTACCAAAACTACATTTGAACATACCTTGACGTATATGCCAAATGTCCCCCAATTTGCTGGAAAAGTCCTGCATCTCTGTCCTGGATTCAATTCATGACCATTTAGGCAAGATCTCACACTACGTAGCTGATGGTATCACTAAGGCTTGCCATACACATTACAATCCTATTGTACGATTTCTGCACAAACCTCTTTGGATCTACCAAAACTATACTGGAGCCTACCTTGACATACATGCCAACTTTCCCCGATTTGCCAGTAAAGTCCGCTATCTCTGTCCTGGATACAATTCATGACCACCCTAGCAAGCTCTAATACTATGCAGCTGATGGTAAAACTAAGACTGGCTATGCTCATGACAGTCTTATTGCACAATGTCTGCACAAACTCCTTTGAATCTACCAAGACAATGTTGGAGTCTACCTTGACATGCATGCCGACTGACCCCAATTTACAGTGAAAGGGCATCTCTGCCCTGGATTCCATTCATGACCAGCCTGGCAAGCCCTTACACTACATAGCAGATGGTATTCATAAGGCGTCCCATGATTGCTTCCAAAAGGCAGCAGCCAGAGACCTAAACCTGTCTCTCCGACACCTTACCCCCAGTAGCCACAGAACCATCTAAAGGTTCAACCAGTCATGATTTCCTTCACTGGACATGCATCTTAACGTAGGTCCAGCACTGTTTTACACACTGATTCGATTGTACAATCTTGGTACAAACTCCTTTGGATCTACTAAAACTATATTGGAGTCTACCATGACATACCTGCCAACTGTCCCCGATTTGCCAGGAAAGTCCTGTATCTCTGTCTTGATTCAATTTATGACCAGCCAGACAAGCCCTCACACTACATACCAGATGGTATCCCTAAGGCGTCCTATGGTCGCTTCCAAAAGGCAGCAGCCAGAGACCTAAACCAGTCTCTCCAACACCTTACCCCCAGTAGCCACAGAACCCTCTGAAGGTTCAACCAGTCACGATTTCCTTCACTGGACATGCATCTTAACGTAGGTCCAGCACTGTTTTACACACTGATTCGATTGTACAATCTTGGTACAAACTCATGACCAGCCAGACAAGCCCTCACACTACATAGCTGATGGTATCCATAAGGCTAACCATGCACATTATAATCTTATTTCATGATCTTTGCACAAACTCCTTTGGATCTAACAAAACTATATTGGGGCCTACCTTGACATACATGCCAACTGTCTCCAATTTGCTGGGAATGTCCTACATTTCTGCCCTGGATTCCATATAAGACCAGCCCGGCAAACCCTCACATTATGCAGCTGATGGTATTCCTAAGGCATCCCATGACTGCTTCTGAGAGGCAGCAGCCAGCGACCTGAACCAGTCTCTCCAACACCTTACCCCCAATAGCCATGGAACCCTCTGAAGGTTCAACCAGTGAAGATTTCCTTCACCAGACATGCAACTTAACGCAGGTCCTGCACTGTCTTTAGATTATATTATCTCTGAACAAACTCCTTTAGAGTTACCAAAACTATATTTGGCTCTACCTTGACATACATGCCAACTGTCCCCGATTTGCCAGGAAAGTCTCACATCTCTGTCCTGGATTTAATTCATGACATGCATGCCAACTTTAATTCATGCCAACTTTAATGCATGCCAACTTTAATTCATGACATGCATGCCAACTGACCCCGATTTACAGTGAAAGGGCATCTCTGCCCTGGATTCCATTCATGACCAGCCTGGCAAGCCCTCACACTACATACCATATGGTATCCCTAAGGCATCCCATGATTGCTTCCAAAAGGCAGCAGCCAGAGACCTAAACCAGTCTCTCCAACACCTTACCCCCCGTAGCCACAGAACCCTTTGAAGGTTCAACCAGTCAAGATTTACTTCACTGGACATGCAACCTAATGCAGGTCCAGCTCTGTCTCACACACTCATTTGATTGTACAATCTTGGTACAAACTCCTTTGGATCTACTAAAACTATATTGGAGTCTACCATGACATACCTGCTAACTGTCCCCAATTTGCCGGGAAAGTCCTGTATCTCTGTCTTGATTCAATTCATGACCAGCCAGACAAGCCCTCACACTACATAGCTGATGGTATCCATAAGACTAACCATGCACATTATAATCTTATTTCATGATCTTTGCACAAACTCCTTTGGATCTAACAAAGCTATATTGGGGTCTACCTTGACATACATGCCAACTGTCTCCAATGTGCTGGGAAAATCCTGCATTTCTGTCCTGGATTCAATACAAGACCAGCCTGGCAAGCCCTCACACTATGCAGCTGATTGTATTCCTAAGGCATCCCATGACTGCTTCTGAGAGGCAGCAGCCAGAGACCTGAACCAGTCTCTGACACCTTACCCCCAATATCCACGGAACCCTCTGAAGGTTCAACCAGTCAAGATTTCCTTCACTGGACATGCAACTTAATGTAGGTCCAGCACTGTCTGTAGATTGTATGATCTCTGAACAAAACTCCTTTAGATCTACCAAAACTATATTTGGGTCTACCTTGACATACATGCCAACTCTCCCCGATTTGCCAGGAAAGTTTCACATTTCTGTCCGGATTTAATTCATGACATGCATGCCAACTTTAATGCATGCCAACTTTAATTCATGACATGCATGCCAACTGACCCCGATTTACAGTGAAAGGGCATCTCTGCCCTGGATTCCATTCATGACCAACCTGGCAAGCCCTCACACTACATAGCAGATGGTATCCCTAAGGCATCCCATGGTTGCTTCCAAAAGGCAGCAGCCAGAGACCTAAACCAATCTCTCCAACACCTTACCCCCAGTAGCCACAGAACCCTCTGAAGGTTCAACCAGTCACGATTTCCTTCACTTGACATGCAACTTAACGCAGGTCCAGCACTGTCTTACACTCATTAGACTGTATAATCTCTGAACAAACTCCTTTACATCTACCAAAACTATATTTGGGTCTACCTTGACATACATGCCAACTGTCCCCGATTTGCCAGGAAAGTCTCACATCTCTGTCTTGGATTTAATTCATGACCTGCCAGGCAAACCCTCATACAGTAAGGTTTATGATATCACTAAGGCTGGCCATACACATCACAGTCTTATTGTATATTTTTGCAGAAACCACTTTGAATCGCCCAAAACTACGTATATTGTAGTCTATCTTGACATTAAAGCCAACTTTCCCCGATTTCCCTGGAACCTCCCGCATTCTGTCCTGGTTTCAATACATGACCAGCCTGGCAAGCCTTCATACTATGTAGCTGATGGTATCACTAAGACTGGTTATGCTCATTACAGTCTTATTGTACAATTCCTGCACAAACTGTAGATCTACTAAAACTATATTTGGATCTGCCAACTGTCCTTGTTTGCCGAGAAGGTCCTACATCTCAGTCTCTTTTCAATTACAACTAGAGATAAGCAAACCTCTGAAAAGTTCAATAAGCTGGCTGAATTTTACAAAATTAATGAACCTCCGAAATTTGCAATTTCAAGTTCCATTAAAGTCAATGGAAATCTGAACCATGTTCAAAACGTGGGTATTAGGGCAATCATTGGTACAAATTTGGGCAGAATGGTTTGGGAATCCCCATGGAAGTTCCCAGCAGCCTAGTTAATTTCCTTAACCCCTTCCCACCCAGCTCCGGAGTCTATTTAACAGGGTCTTTATGCTCGGGGTTGGAAGGTCTGCCCAATCATGTTACCACTGGCTGGCTGTCACAGTAGTGGAGTTGGTCCCTCCAGCTCCTGACCATTACTAGAGACCAGGAGCTGTCGGTCACAGCTTGGTCAATGAGCTGGGAGCAAGCGTCCAAGTGAGCACTCTTTCAGCACAGAAACCTCAGTCACCGATTGGCTCATATGCAGGGGCGGACTGACCATTTGGAAACTCGGGCACTGCCCGAGGGCCGGGGTCAGTAGGGGCCCCATGAGATGCCCCAGGTATCTTTTTCATAGGCTTTTTTGAGTTTGGGCAAGGACACAGGGGCCCCATGATCCCCTATTTCCCGGGGGCCCCATGAGTTGTCAGTCCGCAGCCCCTGCTCATATGTGTGGTGCATGGGCGTTAAATCTCACCCTTTGCCACAGCACCTATTGATTACATGGATGGCAAGAGGTTAAAAAATTCTACCAGGGATACTGAGATAAAATGGTAGACCCTGGTGCGACTGAAGGGGGGATGGTGGGACTGAGGGACCTCAAGTTAAGGGTGCTCAAGCAACTTCAGATATAAGTCAAAAGACACCAATGGAGCAGCTTTTTGGTTCATTTTTCCCAGAACCTTTTTGGGAACCCAAACTTCCAAAAATAACCCTGAAATTTGAATAATTGAGATTTGGTGGAATCCAACATCAACCAAATTTTGGAATTGACTCTACTGTCCACTACCAATTCTTTCCAGGTGCATTCGATTGACAATGGCTGACAGCAGTGCGTTTTTTTTCCAGTCATCAGACTTCTCTTGAACCTGACAAGCTGGACAATTAAAGACAATACAGGAATGTTCTGTGCTGACAGATCAGTTTACAAATGAATTGCTGGGATGATGGTATCTTGAGGCCCTCCAGGCATTTCCACCTATTGAGAGACTTCTAAAATTGTAACTCTCTTAAAGGGGAAGAAGAAAAATCTCTGAATTCCTCTATTCATAGAAAAATCCCACTTAAAAAGTTGATAAAGCGTGACTCGGCTGATGAAAGATCGTGTTTTTCTAGCTGGATTCCGGGCATGCAGCTACATACCAACGTGAATACACTTGTGGGAGCTTTCTTTCCTGCTGAAGGCTTTGTAATGCTGTTCAGCCAGTATTGGAATTCACACATCCCTACCACACTGTATAGCAATGGTGGTCAGCCTATTAGATATGGAGGGGGGGGGGGGGGTTCAGGTGCAAACTACAGGAGATGGTAAGAGACTGCAGACGTGAGATGGTCAGAGACTGCAGACATACTACAGTAGATGGTCAGAGACTGCAGACATACTACAGTAGATGGTCATAGACTGCAGACATGGTACAGGAGATGGTCAAAGACTGCAGACATACTGTACTACAGGAGTTGGTTAGAGACTGCAGACATGCTACAGGAGATGGTCAGAGACTGCAAACATGGTACAAAGGATGGTCAGAGACTGCAAACATGGTACAAAGGATGGTCAGAGACTGCAGACATACTACAGGAGATGGTCAGAGATTGCAGACATGGTACAAAGGATGGTCAGAGATTGCAGACATACTACAGGAGATGGTCAGAGATTGCAGACATAGTACAGGAGATGATCAGAGACTGCAGACATACTACAGGAGATGATCAGAGACTGCAGACATGGTACAGGAGATGATCAGAGACTGCAGACATGGTACAGGAGATGATCAGAGACTGCAGACATGGTACAGGAGATGGTCAGAGACTGCAGACATGCTACAGGATATTATTATTATTATTATTATACAGTATTTATATAGTGCCAAAGGGTATGCTCAGCGCTGTACATTATAGTGGGGGACATAACATGAGACAAGACAGTAACAATACACTACACGAGGGGTTCGAGGGCCCTGCTCTTTCGAGCTTACAGTCTAGGAGGTCAGAGACTGCCGACATACTATAGGACACAGTCAGAGACTGCAGATATACTACAGGAGTTGGTCAGAGACTGCAGACAGGGTACAGGAGATGGTCAGAGACTGCAGACATACTACAGGTGATGGTCAGAGACTGCAGACATAGTACAGGAGATGGTCAGAGACTGCAGACATACTACAGGTGATGGTCAGAGACTGCAGACATAGTACAGGAGATGACCAGAGACTGCAGACAGGGTACAGGAGATGGTCAGAGACTGCAGACATACTACAGGTGATGGTCAGAGACTGCAGACATGGTACAGGAGCTGGTCAGAGACTGCAGACATAGTACAGGAGATGGTCAGAGACTGCAGACATAGTATAGGAGATGGTCAGAGACTGCAGACATGCTTACAGGACATGGTGAACAAAAACAAACAAGGGCACACACCTATCGTGCATTAACGTGGTACACAACGTATTTATTGAAAAATTATAGATATATACTGACAAACCAAAAGGGATAAAAACAGAACAGGTGATCCGTAAGGACAGTCCAATGGATTCAAACACCCTATAAGGGATAGGCTAACGCGTTTCGGGAGACGAACCCCCTTCCTCAGAGCTCAACGTTTGGCATTCAGAATTTCCTTTAGTCTGCATGAAGATTTGAGCGCTGGTTTCGTTTTGTTCTTTTGGATGCATATGCTTACAGGACATGGTCAGAGACTGCAGACCTACTACAGGAGACGGTCAGAGACTGCAGACATGGTACAGGGCATGGTCAGAGACTGCAGACATACTACAGGAGATGGTCAGAGACGGCAGACCTACTACAGGAGACGGTCAGAGACTGCAGACATGGTACAGAAGATGGTCAGAGACTGCAGACATGGTACAGGGCATGGTCAGAGACTGCAGACATACTACAGGAGATGGTCGGAGACTGCAGACCTACTACAGGAGATGGTCAGAGACTGCAGACCTACTACAGGAGACGGTCAGAGACTGCAGACATGGTACAGGAGATGGTCAGAGACTGCAGACATACTACAGGAGATGGTCAGAGACTGCAGACCTACTACATGAGATGGTCAGAGACTGCAGACCTACTACATGAGATGGTCAGAGACTGCAGACATAGTACAAGAGATGGTCAGAGACTACAGGCATGCTACAGGAGCTGGTCAGAGACTGCAGACATAGTACAGGAGATGGTCAGAGACTGAAGACATATTACAGGAGCTGGTCAGAGACTGAAGACATACTACAGGAGCAGGTCAGAGACTGAAGACATACTACAGGAGCTGGTCAGAGACTGCAGACATAGTACAGGAGAGGTCAGTGACTACAGACATGCTACAGGAGCTGGTCAGAGACTGCAGACATAGTACAGGAGCTGGTCAGAGACAGATTATATGTTATAAGCATTGATTGGAGACTGGAGAAATATTGCAGGAAACCATTGGAGACTGTTACATGCAGGGGTGGACTGACAACTCATGGGGCCCCCGGGCAATAGGGGATCATGGGGCCCCTGTGTCCTTGCTCAAACTCAAAAATGCCTATAAAAAAGGTACCAGGGGCATCTCATGGGGCCCCTACTGACCCCGGGCCCTCGGTCAGTGCCCGAGTTTTCAAATGGTCAGTCCGCCCCTGGTTACATGAGACTGCTAGATAACATTGCCATTACAGCCCCTTTACAAACCAATGCTGCACAGTAAGTTAAAAAGGAATGCATGCAGTCCTTGACCCTCACAGGAGGTAAACAATAGTACTTGGCCAAAAAATTCCAATCCTGCCAATCTCCAGTTCCCTTGACAGTGTCTGGAGTTTTAGTTTTATGAAAATAATAGAAGTTTATGACTGTAGCTGTTAGAAGGCTACAGTCAGGTTGAAACAATCACATGTCAGCTGTGCTCAACCCCCAAAAAAATGGTTGTATATCCACTTAGAGACCAAGAATTTTCTGGCTGGTTTTGTTTACAAGTTTAAGGATAGGTCCACACCTATGCAGTTCCGTTTCTGCAGTTTTTTTTATTATTTTTATTTTATTTTATTTTGTTAAGATTTTTTTTAGCAAATGACCTAAATAATGAAATGGTGATTGTTTCCATTTTTTTATGTCATATTTGCATATTTGCGCAGCAGTTTTTCAAACGCACTTTTTTGGGGGGAAAAAACACACTTTATTGAATTAAAAAAAAATACAAAACACAATATATACCCCAATTTGTTTGCAAAATATGGAAGATGATGTTTCGGTGAGTAAATAGATACATAACATGTCACGCTTGTTGGAGGGGTGACAAACTATGGTACTTAAAAATCTCCATAGGAGACGCTTTAAAAATGTTTTACAGGTTACCTGTTTAGAGTTACAGAGGAGATCTGGTGCTGGAATTATTGCTCTCGCTCCAACGTTCGCGGCGATACATCACACGTGTGCTGCGAACACTGTTTACATATGTGTGCTTGGCTTACGTATGTGTTCACTTCTGCGTGCGAGCATGGTGGGATGGGGGACGCTTTACCCTTTTTTTCCCCTATTTTTATTTTTACACTGTTTTTTTTTTTATCACCATTACATTACAATTTTTTTTATTTATTTATTTATTTATATATTTTTAAACTGTCCCTTTTTTTTTAATCACTTTTATTCCTATTATGCAATCATCCCTTGTAATAGAAATAATGATGACAGGTCCTCTTTAAGGATAGATCTGGAGTCAAAAAGACCCTAAATCTCTCCTATACCTTTAAAAGCAAAAGATCAAAAAAATTTTTAAATCTTTTGCTTTAAGAAAAAATATTTACATCTTCCCCAGACCGGAAGGGACGTCATGACGTCACTTCGGTCCTCCAAGGCCATAGAGGCGATCTGAGACAATAGAGTCTCTCATCGCCTCTGTGACCAGCCAGCTGCACTATCAGATCGTTTTTTCGGTCGCGCCGGTTGAAACGATAAGCCCGAGAAACACTGGCGAGTGGTGGTGGGGGGTGAGATGTCCCCTCCCGATCCTGAAAGCAATCCAGTGGCTACTGAGCTGCTCAGACTGCTTTCATGAGAAAGCCGGATGCAAAAAAAAAAAAAGATACCAGGGTTGTGGCTAATATCTTCAGCCATAGCCCCAGTAAACCACAACATACGGTATATATACGTGTTGCAGTTGGCAAGTGGATATTCCAAACCCTAAACCTCTTCTTTTTTAAACACCCCTTATTCACCCCTGTAGCTATAGGCATTGTGAAGATATTCATCTTCGAAAGTTTACACCAGAGGCAATGAAATCATATCTTTTTTTCTCTTTACTTTCTAGAGCTGAAACCTGGCAGCCTGCAAGATATCTAATGACTCTAACGAAGTCAAGGGTCCTGCACAAAACCCCAACCTAGACCCAAGCCTACTGAGCACCTTTGGGATGAATTGGAACACAGATTGCAAGCCTAGTCATTCCCATCCAACATGACTAAGAACTCAAGGGTCCTGCACAAAGCCCCAACCTCAAGCCTACTGAGCACCTTTGGGATGAATTAAAACACAGATTGCAAGCCTAGTCGTTCCCACCCAACATGACTAAGAACTCAAGGGTCCTGCACGAAGCCCCAACCTCAAGCCTACTGAGCACCTTTGGGATGAATTGGAACACAGATTGCAAGCCTAGTCATTCCCATCCAACATCCAACTTGACTAAGAACTCAAGGGTCCTGCACGAAGCCACAGCCTCAAGCCTACTGAGCACCTTTGGGATGAATTGGAACACAGATTGCAAGCATAGTCGTTCCCATCCGACATCCAATTTGACTAAGAACTCAAGGGTCCTGCACGAAGCCCCAACCTCAAGCCTACTGAGCACCTTAGGGATTAATTGGAACACAGATTGCAAGCCTAGTCATTCCCATCCAACATCCAACTTGACTAAGAACTCAAGGGTCCTGCACGAAGCCCCAGCCTCAAGCCTACTGAGCACCTTTGGGGTGAATTGGAACACAGATTGCAAGCCTAGTCGTTCCCATCCAACATGACTAAGAACTCAAGGGTCCTGCGCAAAGCCCCAACCTCAAGCCTACTGAACACCTTTGGAATGAATTGGAACACAGATTGCAAGCCTAGTCGTTCCCATCCAACATCCAACTTGACTAAGAACTCAAGGGTCCTGCACGAAGCCCCAGCCTCAAGCCTACTGATCACCTTTGGAATGAATTGGAACACAGATTGCAAGCCTAGTCGTTCCCATCCAACATGACTAAGAACTCAAGGGTCCTGCGCAAAGCCCCAACCTCAAGCCTACTGAGCACCTTTGGGATGAATTGGAGCACAGATTGCAAGCCTAGTTGTTCCCATCCAACATGACTAAGAACTCAAGGGTCCTGCGCAAAGCCCCAACCTCAAGCCTACTGAGCACCTTTGGGGTGAATTGGAGCACAGATTGCAAGCCTAGTCGTTCCCATCCAACTTCAGTGGCTGACCTCATAAATGGACACCAACTGCAAGCCAGGCCATCCAATATCAGTACCTAACCTCGTAAATGGTGGCCAGCTCTATGAAGACATAGTATGATGAGTTTGATATGGAGGATCTCAAGTGGGCTCCAAAGAGCCCTGACCTCAACTCTCCTGGCCACCTTTTGGATGAAACTGAACTCCAATTGTGAGCCAGGTCTTCTCATCCAACATCAGTACCTGACCTCATAAATGGTGGACAGCTCCACAAGCACATGGTTTGATCAGTTGGGTATGGAGGAATACAACTGTCTTGTACAGAGCCCTGACATTAAACCTACTGAACACCTTTAGCATAAGTTGGAACACCAGCTGCAAGCCAGGCCATACAATATCAGTACCTAACATCATAAATGGTGGCCAGCTCTATGAAGACATAGTATGATGAGTTTGATATGGATCTTCTCAAGTGGGGTCCAAAAGAGCACTGACCTTAACCTTCCTGGACACCTTTGGGATGAACCTGAACTTCAATTGTGAGCCAGGTCTTCCCATCCAACATCAGTACCTGACCTCATAAATGGTGACCAGCTCCATAAAGACGTGGTTTGATGAGTTTGATGTAGAGGAACTAAAGTGTCTTGCACAGAGCTCTGACCTCAGCCCTACTGAAACCCCATTTAGGAGTCAGATCATCTCCTTCAACATTAGTACCTGACCTCACAAATGCTCTTTTGACCAATTGGTCACAAATTCTCACTGCAACATTTTTTGGTAAGCCTTCCAAGAAGAATGTGGGCTGTTATAACCGCAAAAGTGGAACCAGCTCCACATTAATGGTTTGGAATGAGATGTCCAACAAACATCATATAAGTGTGATGGTCAGGTGTCCACAATTTTTACATTTATAATAGAAAATAAGGTTCCAAGGTTTGACGTGCACTGAAGATTCTAATGCTGTCATGGTGGTAGATGCGAAGGGAAAGTTTATTACAGCACTGTTGGCTTTCTGGAGAATGATCACCATCTGGTGGCAGATCTCCAAAGTGCATGTTTAAACACTGTCAGCTCACCGTGAGTACAGGTAGGCCCGAAGCAAAAAAAAACAAATTGCCGCAGGATCGAAATGACTAGGGGGAATAGAGGGACAACAGAGGGTTAAATTATGGGAAGGAAGTTTTGGGGATTAAGGCTTTTCTTATTGGATGGGGGATGTTGGGGAGGGTCTCCTAAGGAGGAAAAGGAGGGTCTATCCTCAAGAAGTCCAGTGGGGGAAGTTTGGAAAAGAAGAAGCTTCCCACTCTCTCTCTCCCTTTGTGCTTTGGTTTGGATTGTCACGGCGGCCTTGGCGGTGGTTGTTCTATGAAGGAGGAAAAAATTCTGTATGGAGACAGATTCGGGACCCATAAGTGGTATGGGTACCTTGGTACATTCCAGTTAACAAGGGGTTAACTCGGAATAGGTGAAATGGTGGTCACTGCGGATAAGTAGGGTTAACCCAGAGCCGGTGTGTTGCAGCTGGGGATAAGTAGGATTGTCCCTGAGCCGGTGTGTCAGAGATCCAGGTATGACCAGAAATGTGTGGACTGACACAGGGAAGTAGCAGGCTTCAGGAACACAGGCGTAGTCAGGGCTGGAGAGGTGGAATGGTCAGGCGCGCCGTAAGGTACTGTCAGGCACCGCCCGGTGGGATCTCTAGTGACCCACAGAACAGGATTCCCCAGGGCGCGGAGTCTAAGCTCCAGTCTGCCTTTTCACCAGAGCCCCTGATGTTGGGGATGGACTTGGCGCAGGACTGAGACCAGGTCGCGGCCCCTGAGTGCACCCAACTGTGGTAGAGGGGTCCGCCGAGGGTATGTACCGGGGGAAAGCCTGATGTGAAGGGGCTGGCAGGTTTGGACAGTAGTGACTGGATCCGTGCGGGATGGATGGATCATCTGGGTAGCGTCAGGCGTAGTCAGGCAGGCCAGGTCAGCAACGTGCGGGCAGTGAGGTACCGGAGGAGCAGGCAGAGAATAGTCAGGGTCAAAAGCCAGGTTCAGTAACTCACGGGCAGTGCGGTACAGTGGATCAGGCAGAGAATGGTCAGGGTCACAAGCCAGGTTCAGTAACTCACGGGCAGCATGGTACAGAGGATCAGGCAGCAGGATGGTCAGGCAAGCCAGGGGTTAAACAGGAGACAGTCAGCAGGGTCAGGAACAATGCAGAGTCGGCAACAAATCAGATAGGCAGAGGAACACAGGGTACAGGGGCTCATGGTAAACAACACCAAGGCACTGACTACAGGTCTGGCCATTCCTTAAATACCCCTCCTGCAATCAGCCTCAGTTGATGGCTGCCTGCAGGAGTGAGCTTCTCATTGCTGAGAGCACCCGCTGGCCAGCCCTGGTACTGCAGCCCACACGGCAGGTGAGTCCCACCACCAGTGCTGAGTCCATTCCTGACACGGTGTGTTGCGGCTGAGGATAAGTAGGATTGTCCCCAAGCCGGTGGGTTGCGGCTGGGGGCCTAAGTCGAAGGAATGTTTTCGGCAAAAGTGAAGTTGGGTTTATGGCCCTCAAATGACCACCACATTTTCATCTGTTTATAATCTGGAATGTTATATCTATGTTAAAATAATTTATTGGTTAATAAAAGGCTGCTATGGTCATTTTGACTGCAGAAACGTGTTTGTGTATTTTGTATAGCTGGGATGGTAGAGGGTATGGCCTAGCAGGTTTGGTTAGGTTGGAAGGCGTATATTCTACCCTTGTCATCATACGACTGGTGATTGCCACATCCAACGACATCCTGGCCTGCATAGGCAGAAACTGGGTTTACCGGTTTATCTGCGGCTCAGTGCCATCAATTCCTCTCTTTCAGAGTATCATAGCAGGCTTGGCAGCTCGCCTCTATAATTATTTATTATTATCATCGTGAAAGTGTGTATAATATTTGTTCATACTTATCCACACACTTACAAGATTAGAAGGCCAGGCAGAAGGCCAGACATTTAAAGGAAAAAAAAAAAATGATAGGTGAAAGCTTTTAAGCCAAGATCCAGACAAAATGGTTTTTAAGCTTCGAGTGCAATAAGGAGGTTTATACCCTATCAGGGGCGGACTGACAACTCATGTTGCCCCCGGGCAATAGGGGATCATGGGGCCCCTGTGTCCTTGCCCAAACTCAAAAAAGCCTATGAAAAAGGTACCAGGGGCATCTCATGGGGCCCCCTACTGACCCCGGGCCCTCGGGCAGTGCCCGAGTTTCCAAATGGTCAGTCCGCCCCTGTACCCTATTGATAGGTGTCAAGCAAATTATTAATCAAAGTTCTATACTTTCTGCCTATTTTGCAGGATTCATACAGAAAAGGTAATGAGGAAAAGTGTCCTCACTCCATGTTTTTTGTAGCACTCGGAAGCTGCTAGAACCTCAAGCCTCAACCTCAATCTTAACCCTACTGAACACCTTTGGGATGAATTGAACACAGATCGAGTGCCAAGTCTTCTCATCCAACATCAGTATCTGACCTTATAAATGGTGGCCAGCTCCATAAAGACAAGGTTTGAGCAGATGGTATGCAGGAATTCAAGTGGCCTGCACAGAGCCCTGACCTCAACTTACTGAACACATTCATACAGAAAAGAGAGTAAGGCTGTGTCCTCACTCCATGTTTTTTTTGTAGCACTCGGGAGCTGCTAGAATTTTTGGGTCTTCCTAGCCTTTCCACTAGTGATCTAACCTACAGCTGCCTCAAAACACTCACAATCAGCAGCCAAAAACCAGATGTCTATTCCATCCATCTTCTTCCACGAGTGGTAACCAAAAGCAGATATTCGCTCCATCCATTTTCTCCTTCTCCAAACATTTATTGCTACAGTGTCCAAGGGAGTGAAAGATGGGGTAAAGGGTACCAAAATACAGCAACAAAAGTCCATCCCCTCGAATCTTTGTTTATACCACAGGCACATAACTGGGTAGAAGCTACCGTGAAATATCTTCAGCCTCTCACTATTAGTGGACCTTTGGCCGAGACCAGCAATGGACTGAGCAGAACATTTCTGAATGTGCTCCCACACATTCTCCTCATCTGACTTGACCAGATGTTGTGGAGGAACTCAAGCGGCCCTGACCTCAACCCTACTGAACACCTTTGGGGTAAATTGAACACAGATCGAGTGCCAAGTCTTCTCATCCAACATCATTACCTGACCTTATAAATGGTGGCAAGCTCCATAAAGACATGGTTTGACCAGATGGTATGAAGGAATTCAAGTGGCCTGCACAGAACCCTGACCTTAACCTACTGAACATATTCATACAGAAAAGAGAGTAAGACAAAGTGTCCTCACTCCATGTTTTTTGTAGCACTCGGGAGCTGCTAGAATTTATGGGCCCTCCTAGCCTTTTCACCGCTGATTTGGCCTACATCTATCTCAAAACACTCACAATCCTGGAGTGGTAACCAAAAGCAGATATTCACTCCATCCACTTTTTCCTTATCCTTCTCCGAAATTTTATTGCTTCAGTGTCCAGGGGAGAGAAGGATGGGGGAAAAGGGTACCAAAAAGAGCAACAAAAGTCCCTCCCCTTGAATCCTTGCTTATGCATAAAACTGGGTAGACCAGACAGCTACCTTGAAATATCTTTGGCCCCTCTTACAGAATAGTAGTGGACCTTAAATCCAAGACTGGCAATGGACTGAGCAGAACTCTTCTGAATGTGCTCCCCCTTAGTAGTCACCTTCCTGTTTTCTCAGGCCCTGGCATAGACCACCTTACAATCCATGGGCCTTTGGCCTTAGAACTGAGACCTCCTCAGGCAGCAGGCCTGAGAATGCTATGGCTGGATCCCTCACACACTCACATTCTCTCCAGGCAAAGCCCTTCTAGAAGGTCTATCCAAAAATGTTTCTACTTCTGAGGTCAGGGCCACTTGAGTTCCTCCACAACACCTGGTCAAACTCTGATTCGAGCATGGACAGGATGGTGGGGGGGGGGCGGTGATTGTGCACCCACCCTTGCTCATGAAATATACCAGGCTATATGCCCTCAACATGTGGGGTAGATTGCAAGGACTTACCTCCCTGGCCAATCACCTTGTCCCCATGTAGATGAGGACAGGGTCCCGCAACCCTGGCCTGATAATAGCGGGGGTCTGGGGGGCCTATTGTAATCTGGAAGTCCTGAGCATACCTGGGTTTGGCTCCTCTGTACTGGAGAACACTCAACGGTCGGAGGCTGAAGCTAAAAACACTCACAATCCTGGAGTGGTAACCAAAAGCAGATATTCACTCCATCCACTTTCTCCTTCTTCTCCAAACTTTTATTGCTTCAGTGTCCAGGGAAGAGAAGGATGGGGTAAAGGGTACCCCAAAAACAGCAACAAACGTCCCTCCCCTCGATCTTTGCTTATGCATAAACCTGGGTAGACCAGACATCCCAAAGGTGTTCAGTAGGGTTGAGGTCAGGGCCACTTGAGTTCCTCCACAATATTCTGGTCGAACTCTGATTCGAGCATGGACAGGATGGAGGGGGGGGGGGGGGTGAATATGCGCCCACCCCTGCTCATGAACTATACCAGGCCATATGCCCTCAATATGTGGGGTAGATTGCAAGGTGTTACCTCCCTGGCAAAGCACGTTGTCCCCATATTGATGAGGACAGGGGCCTCTTTCCCGCAACCCTGGCCTGATAGTAGCGGGGGTCTGGGGGGCCTATTGTAATCTGGAAGTCCTGAACATACTTGGGTTTGGCTCAACCCTACTGGTGGAGAACACTCAACGGCAGCAGGCCAACGCAACAATGTCCTGGGCTTTGGGAAAACCCAACAAACCCAGAACTCAGGCTGGCAACAGCTAGCTGCACAAAGCTTAAGATAAGGACACCCTACGGACAGGTGTCAGATCGAACAAGAACTGAGGAAATAACTCATCACATTGCACCTACTTGATGAATAGCAGTAAAATGGGAAGAGAGAAAAAAAAACCCTACTTCTTGAATATTTGACAAAGTTTTTTTCCCAATAGGGACACCTACAGCCACAGAGAAGGGGGAAAATCCCTGCCAGGTCTTTATTGCTATCTGTGTCCCCCTGTTGGAGATTTCTCTCATTTCCTGTCCAGGAATTTTTTTTTTTTTTTGCTTTATCGGCAAACTACATTCTAAACAACAACCAAGAAAAGCTGTTTGAGCATTGTAGACATGGCAATGGTATACCCAAAAACAGGTATACATCATGACTCAGTACTGTGGACACGCATAGATATGCCTCCTTTCTCCTACTTGATGCGCAAAGGACCAATCGCTGACACTTGAGGGCCTCCCTATGCAAACACTGACTTTCAGAAAGTCTGTATCCGTATGGGATTTTCACAGGGCTGTACAGGGGCGGACTGACAACTCATGGGGCCCCCGGGCAATAGGGGATCATGGGGCCCCTGTGTCCTTGCCCAAACTCAAAAAAGCCTATGAAAAAGGTACCAGGTGCATCTCATAGGGTCCCCTACTGACCCCGGGCCCTCGGGCAGTGCCCGAGTTTCCAAATGGTCAGTCCGCCCTTGGGGCTGTAACAATGGATCGTGCTTCTAAGGTAAGAGCGGGCTGCTGTTCATTTCCTATATTAGTTTGGTCTTTGATACCTACATGGAAGAAAAATATATTTGAAATATATTTTAAAAATATTCTTCCCAAATATATTGTCATATATTTGAAATGGTACAATTTTGTCCATATTCAATATATTACAAAATATATTTCAATAAATAAATAAATGTATATATATACAGTATATTTTTACAAATATTTTTGCATATATTTTGTAATAAAAACGCATTTCAACATGCAGTATATATATATATATATATATACTGCATGTTGAAGTGCGTTTTTATTACAAAATATATGAAAAAATATTTGTAAAAAATATACTTCATTCCAAATATACTGTATGTCTTTAAAAACACAAATCTACATTTTTGGAATGCATTTACAAATATATGTAAAACTATATGTTAAAATGACTTTTTTATATGTTAAAAAAAAATCTGAAAATATATTCTTCTGATTTTTTCCAACAGATAAAAAAGTCATTTTAACATATAGTTTTACATATATTTGTAAATGCATTCCAAAAATGTAGATTTGTGTTTATTTAAAGACATACAGTATATTTGGAATGAAGTATATTTTTTACAAATATTTTTTCATATATTTTGTAATAAAAACGCACTTCAACATGCAGTATATATATATATATATATACTGCATGTTGAAATGCGTTTTTATTACAAAATATATGCAAAAATATTTTTAAAAATATACTGTATATATATACATTTATTTATTTATTGAAATATATTTTGTATACAGTATATTTGAAAATGTATTTTTAAAAATATATTTAATATGTTTTGTAATAAAAACACATTTCAACGTACAGTATATATATATAGTTACATAGTTAGTCTGGCTGAGAAAAGGCAAAAGTCCATCCAGTTCAACCAAAGGAAAAAAAAAATATATATATATATATATATATATATATATATATATATACTGTATATATATATAATGTGTGTATATATATAAATATATATATATAAATATACACTACATGTTGAAATGCATTTTTATCACAAAATATCTGAAAAATATTTTTAAAAATACATTTCAAATTTACAGTATGTCTTTAAAAACACAAATCTCCATTTTTGGAATGCATTTACAAATATATGTAAAATATGTTAAAATGACTTTTTTATGTTAAAAAAAAAATCTGAAGAATATATTTAAAAAATATATTTTTTTAAAATATATTTCAAATATATGTTTCTTCCATGTGGGTGGTGTCACGGCTACATTTTCAGGGTATTTCAGATTTTTTTTACATATAAAAAAGTCATTTTAACATATATATTTACATACATTGGTAAATGCAAAAAAATATTTTTTCATATATTTTGTAATATATATATATATATATATATATATATATATATATATATAATATATATTTTTCTTCCATGTGGGTAACCTTAGCACAAGTTTTCTTTAATAGTGGGTGGTCGTCAAGGTTCTATTGCATGCAGGGGCGGACTGACCATTTGGAAACTCGGGCACCGCCCGAGGGCCTGGGGTCAGTAGGGGGCCCCATGAGATGCCCCTGGTACCTTTTTCATAGGCTTTTTTGAGTTTGGGCAAGGACACAGGGGCCCCATGATCCCCTATTGCCCCATGAGTTGTCAGTCCGCCCCTGATTGCATCACCTAGTTCTGTCGGTGTGACATGTTTCAGTTACTGGGAGATAGAAGAGGAGAGCTTGAGGCAGCTTGCAGGAGGGCAGCACAGGTAGGTATTCATCAGTGTGAGCATGCTCATTAAATGTCCAATGAGGGGATAGAGACTGAGGGCTGGCATAGGAAGCTGCAGCGTGGCAGAGCTGCCTGGATCGCAAGGCTAGCTGGACAGAACTGCAAAACCTCGGGCAGGTAAAACCTTTCTAATATTTGTATTTCAACTGATGCAGCCTTTCTGTCTGGAGTTCCTCTTTAAGATATCTTGCAGCGTGACCGAGCTTGTGGCATTTGCAATTTTCAGCAACGTAACTGTAATGCAGCAGAATGAGTCAGCCGTGT
This sequence comes from Staurois parvus, assembly GCA_951230385.1. NCBI lineage: Eukaryota > Metazoa > Chordata > Amphibia > Anura > Ranidae > Staurois > Staurois parvus. The sequence continues at coordinate 42,624 of CATNWA010021707.1, forward strand.
CTATCAGCGTGTTTGTAGGAGCAGCAGAATGCAAACATTATTTGAGGAGGAAAAATGCAAAGTCTGCAACAAAAAAAAAAAAGAAAAAGCCTAGATAGCCAAGGCTTTGCTCCATCTAATAAGTAATAAAAAGGAACACTCACTGTCTGTCAGCAGGCCTGGACATTTCGGTTGTAGGCCGGGCAGACAGGCTGAATCGGCAACTAACTAGTGACAAATGATGACTCTCCTTTAAAAGAAAATTTTTTATATATGTATAAAAAAAAAAACAATATATATGTCATTTTCATACACTTTATTTTTCTGTATTTTCCCAATAAAAAAAATACAATGTCTAAAAATATTTCATATGAAATTGAAAAAATACTTTTAAATTATTTAAATTATACATTTTAAATAATTAAATTATATAGTATTATATTTTATTTTATCATCATTTTATTTTTAATTTCATTTATTATAGATATTTGTGTGTATTTATTCTAGAAAAAATAAAATATTCAATAAACATATTTTAAAAGAACATTTTTTTTTATATATATGTAAAAAAAAAAAACAATATATATGTCATTTTCATACACTTTATTTTTCTGTATTTTCCCAATAAAAAAAATACAATGTCTAAAAATATTTCATATGAAATTGAAAAAATACTTTTAAATTATTTAAATTATACATTTTAAATAATTAAATTATATAGTATTTATATTTTATTTTATCATCATTTTATTTTTAATTTCATTTATTATAGATATTTGTGTGTATTTATTCTAGAAAAAAAATAAAATATTCAATAAACATATTTTAAAAGAACATTTTTTTATATATGTATAAAAAAAAAAAAATATATATGTCATTTTTATACACTTTATTTTTTTTTCTGTATTTTCTCAATAAAAAAAATACAATGTCTAAAAATATTTCATATGAAATTGAAAAAATACTTTTAAAAATGATTTAAATTATACATTTTAAATAATTAAATTATATAGTATTATTTTTATTTTATCATCATTTTATTTTTAATTTCATTTATTATAGATATTTGTGTGTATTTATTCTAGAAAAAATTTAATTATCAATAAACGTAATTCACATTTACCATTTGTAGTAAGTAGAGGGAGCTATAGTCAACCTATTGCTTCCTGATGGCTCTTATTTAGGGATGTTGCCCTAAGAAAAGGCCATACATTTTATTTTTAGGCATTTTTCCCAACAACAAAAATACAATGTCTAAAAATATTTCATATGAAATTGAAAAAATATTTTAAATTATTTAAATTATAGTATGTAAATTATGAAATTATATAGTATCAGATTTTATTTTTAATTTAATTAATTATAGATGCTGCCCTAAAAAAAGGCCATAATTGCTCAGAGAAATATGATCCTCCCCTCTAACGCTCGTAGATGAAATGGAAAAGTCTTTGGATTTACACCATTCTGCTGCATTAATGGGCTGTGCCAATTCACACTGTCCTGCTGTGGTAATGGGTGGGGCCAGTTTACATTGTCCTGCTGCAATAATGGGTCCGGTAGGTCCACACTGTCCTGCTGCGGTAGTGGGTGGGGCTGATCCACACTGTCCTGCTGCGGTAACGGCTGTGGCCAGTTCAGTGTCCTGCTGCAGTAATGGGTGGAGCTGGTTCACACTGTTCTGCTGCAGTAATGGGTGGGGCCAGTCCACACTGTCCTGTTGTAGCAATGGGTGGACCTGGTTCACACTGTCCTGCTGCAGTAATGGGTGGGGTCAGTCCACACTGTCCTGTTGTGGTAATGGGTGGGGCCAGGTCACTGTCCTGCTGCAGTAATGGGTGGGGCCAATTCACACTGTCCTGCTCTGGCAATGGGTGGACATGGTTCACACTACCCTGCTGCTGCAGTAATGGGAAGGGGGGGGGGGGGGGGGTTGGTCAACACTGTCCTGCGGCGCTTTCAAATGCCACTTTATGCATTGACATGCCTCCTTAGACCCAGTCTGTCTGGACAATATGGTCCCTTGTTGACTTGTCACTATCCACAGGCAACTTAACTCTTCAATAAGACACAGAAGTTGAATCCAATGAAAATCTACTTCAGACAAATGCAGTGCGAGGGATGTTTTTTGCAGTATCTGTAAGAAAACATTGACTTTTTGAACCCTTGTCTCTGTGAATAACTAACACTGACTGACTGAGGGAACACTGAAGAAGTGGGGAGGGTCTAGCTAAGACTAAACCAACTAGCACTAAACAGGAGGGGAGGACAGAGGAAGATACCAAAATCACAACAGTAAAAAAAACAGTTGTTTTGGCCAGAATCCACCACTAGACATCGGCATGCTACAAAAAAAAAAAAAGATAAACCTCATGTTGTTCAATACTAGACATAAATAATACATGACAGTGGGGCAGAACACCCTTGATGGTGTCTGAAGATAGCAGAACTGAACCTTCAATTCGAATCAGCAAAATACATTCCAGGGGTATCAAAAATGGCTTTAGAAAGTAGCCACAGCCTGAGTAAGAAAGCCTAACCCCTGCCAGCATGCTGCAAACAAGGTCCCTTGCTCTCTGGGGGGAAGCAGGGGTCTCTCTGCAGAGGTCTGGCATGCCCCCTGAGAGCTAGAGCTCTCCAATCAGAAGGCAGCATTATATTTGATTGCAGAACTCCAGCTCTGTGCTGGCAGGGGACAATCTTTCTACTCATGTTGTGGCCAGGGGCGGACTGACAACTCATGGGGCCCCCGGGCAATAGGGGATCATGGGGCCCCTGTGTCCTTGCCCAAACTCAAAAAAGCCTATGAAAAAGGTACCAGGGGCATCTCATGGGGCCCCTTACTGACCCCGGGCCCTCGGGTAGTGCCTGAGTTTCCAAATGGTCAGTCCACCCCTGGTTGTGGCTGATTTCATCTGAAGGTTCAGTTGGGCTTTAACAAAGAATAATAGGAGGCAATTGCTTCCTATGGGTGGCGAAGTTGCTGCTGACCGGTGCATTTTGGAATGACACGCTCTTTGGCACTTCCAAGTCGGTGGGCACATCTCGCAGGTGCCTACAATAAATTACAGCCACGGAAAATGGGAGTCGCAGCGCCTTGTGAAGACCGGGTTTTTGTTTTCGTCTGGTGGAGTGGGACAGAAATTTGGACCGGAGCTGAATCCCCAGAGGTGACTCGATCTTCCATCCACATGTTGACATTTTCTTCCCATGGCTTTGCGTCTGCTTCAGCCGGGATCAGACAGGAGAAGCATTGACAAGAGACGTCCCCGCCGCATAACAATGGCGCATTGTGTCCCCGGCCATTCTTGTCAGTTCAGAGGGGAAGTGACCGACAGGCACACAAACTGTTTACTGACTCCTCGACAGAAGGGCAACCAGAGCGCCAGAACTCGCTATCTGGGGGCAAGAGGTGTCACCTCCCGCCGGCTGACAGGACCAGGCCAGGGTCGCGGCGATGGTGGGGATGGACATGGAGGCTTTAGGGTGCCCGCCGCTTCATGGAGATGTAGATGGAGGTCAGGAATTAGGATCAGTCTCTCAAGGTGAGATCCCCAATGAATCATGATAGATAGATTTGATAAAATAGTTTTGGTGTGATAAG
>CATNWA010021708.1:0-46684 GCA_951230385.1 Staurois parvus
TCCGTTGGGGGAAACCGGGGTTTCCGAGGTGGGGAGTGTGGGGGGAAGGGAGATATTGACCACTTCTTGCTTCGTCCCCCTTTTAAAAGTAGGGGTGTATAAACGGTGGGGGGGCTCTGGGTTTTCCTTTTCCCCTCCATCGCTGGTAGCGGGGGGGTGTAGGGCATTCGAGGTCCATGGGTTTTAAATTTGGACACCCTTTTTTTAGTCGTTTTGTTGCCCCTTACCACTTGTATGGCAGGGTGTAGGTTCCATTCGGCAAAAGGTCCCTCCGTTCAGGTGGTGGCGAGTGACACCCTTGGTGAGGGGGGGAAAATTCGGGTTTTTAGAAAGAAAAGGTGCGACGCAGAGTTTGGATGGGGGCGGGGGGGAACATCAAGCCTTTTGCGCGGCTGTTTGACCCGGGGTGGTGGGACTGTCCCAGTTTTGCCTTCACCTCCCTGATTTTTGGCGTTGGGATCTTTTTGGTAGCCTTTTTTGCATGTAGGGTTGTAAGGGTTCCGACTGGAAGATTCTGGCGGGTATTCCTTAGCCCTCCCCTGTGGTGTATAATTAATGGTATGGTTAGGTCCTTTTGGTATATAGTTTAGGCCATATAGGCCGTAAGCAGCAGGTTTGAATATGGAAATTGCATATGGTTTATGTTTTTGTCTGAGCCATAAAGGCTCTTAGTCATGTGGTCTCGGCCATAAAGGCCTTGTACTGTAAATATTGTATATAGTGGTTCCGTTTTTTCCTTTCAGGTTATGGACTTTTATTTATGAGCCGTTAGGCTATGTTTGAGTTTTTTTTTTTTTTTTCCCCAGGGACTGTTGGGACATTTTAGTTTCCTTTCTGTTGAGTTTTGTATTTATTTATTTATATTTATACTTTTACACATAAGTCTGATGGATATGTAATGAGGGACATATCCATCAATACATAATAAAAAATCTCCATTCCTGACAGCTTGGTGCTTCCATGTTATCTCTATTTTCTAACTCACCAATGAATCTCTTAGTTGCCTGCAGAAATTGTGTCACCACTTCTTCACTTTCTCTCTACCAGTTCATCTAACACCTCATTCACTATCCGCATGTAATGGCACAGGGTTTTTCCTTTTGCCATACTTGCTTCGGAGGCCTTTATAAACTGGCAAGTCTCCATGAGATCATCGACTGTCATGTGAATCAGGTGTTCACTGATTTCGTCTTGCAACTGTTATGATCCGCCAGGTGGTACCTCTGGCAGCCACCGGACGGGATTACCCAGAGCGTGGAGTCTAAGTCCCGGTCTGCGTATTCACCAGGGCCCCTGATGGTGGGGATGGACTTGAAGCAGACCAGGACCAGGTCACGACCTCTGAGCACTCCCACCCATGGCAGAGGGGACCACAGGGTATGGATACAGGAGGAGAGCCTGATGTGAAGAGACGGCAGGCCCAGGCGGGATGGATGGATCGCAGTCAGACAGCCCAGTCGTTACCGTGGGAGCAGCGAGGTACAAAATCGGCAGGCAAAGGATAGTCGGGTCACACGCAGGGTCATATACGGGGTGGTCAGTCCGCAGAGAGGTCAGATAAGCCAGGGGTCAGGACAAGAGAAGGCAGCATAGTCAGGGCAATCCGGGTCAAAAACAGGAGAAGGCAGCGTAGTCAGGGCAATCCGGGTCAAAACAGGAAACAGAACTCAGGGTACAGGAACACAGGTAGCAGGAAAGACCTTGCGGCAATTTGTGACAGCACAGGGCATCTTTAAATACCGCGCCCTGCGCTGTCATTTGGTTGCCCAGCGTGTACTCGCGGCGCCTATGCGCATGCGTGAGTCTCCTTCAGCTGCGGCCGGCCGGGACCTAGTGCCGCTGCGACTGCGCATGTGCTGGGACAGACGCCGTGGCGGACCCTGACGGCAACTTTTCGATATCCCTTACTCCTAATGTTTTTCTGTAACTTCACCACGGACAGCGTAGTCACTCCTTTTCACTTCCGTGACCTTTCGGCGTTCCTTTCACCCCGGCCCCACGTTGGACGCCAATTTTGTTGCACATATGGTAAATAATTCAACTGTGCGAAGGATGGGTTGGGTGAAACCAGAAGTGCTTTATTAGGAATGGCTGTAACAAACACAGAAAACCCTTAATTACATGTGACTGGATATGTTCACTGTAATCACTGAATATTTCTATATACATTAATAAGTATTTTTAATTGCAATACTGAATATCTAGACCTCTGCAGATATGCTAGTGACCTATTCTGCATAACAATAGCGTCTTACAATAGAGAAATCACATTCCCTGTATCTTAGCGCCAAATCACATAGCTGCAATATATATTCACATTTATGCGACAAGTAATCTGATTGTATAATAGTAACAGTGACATTTACTAGCCACCAGGGCACATGTTAAGTCATTTTGTCCTATTTATCATGTTAAACAGCCTCCTGCTTACCTGTAACAAACACAGAAAACCCTTAATTACATGTGACTGGATATGTTCACTGTAATCACTGTCCTGTAGGAAACAAACTGTTAGATTTTTAGTTCCCACTTCTGTGTCTTCCTATTATCACAGGAAGTAGTTCTGCCCTCTTGTGATGGTACAATAAAATGCAATCACTAGTATCTTCTATTGACAAAGATAGATTACTGTTATATTAGGTATTAGGCTTTGGATTTAAATTTTATGGGGCTGCCTATTTTCTACACCTCTTACATCTGCAGTCTCTGGTCATCTCCTGTACTCAGTGGTGTATTTTGGTTTTGTGTTGCATTAGGCAAGACTAAAATCGGGCACCCCCAGCATCTAACTTTGTCCCACCCTTTCACCTGCAAACTCCACCCCTTCCTCTTTAGGCTCCACCTCTTCCTATTAGAGCTCTGCCCACTGACAACGATGGGGCGCTATTCCTCCCACTGACACCAATGATGGGACACGATTCCTCCCACTGACACTAATGATCAGCACTATTCATCCCACTGACACCAATGATGGTGCCCCATCATTAGTATCAGTGTGTGAGGAATAGCGCCTCATCATTGGTATCAGTGGGAAGAATAGTACTCCATCATTAGTGTCAGTGGGAAGAATCGTGCCCCATCATTGGTGTCAGTGGGAGGAATCATGCCCCATCATTGGTGTCAGTGGGAAGAATCGTGCCCCATCATTGGTGTCAGGGGGAGGAATAGTGCCCCATCATTGGTATCAGTGGGAGGAAGTGCCCCATCATTAGTGTCAGTGGGAGGAAGGCCTGGCTCGCAGTCTCCACTGTAATTCATCCCAAATGTGTTTTATTGGGTTGAGGTCAGGACTCTGTGCAGGCCAGTCAAGTTCCTCCACCCCAGACTCACTCATCCATGTCTTTATAGGCCTTACTTTTTGTGCAGTCATGTTGGAACAGGAAGGGGCCATCCCCAAACTGTTCCCACAGTTGGGAGCATGAAATTGTCCAAAATGTCTTGGTATCAGGGGCGGACTGACCATTTGGGAACTCGGGCACTGCCCGAGGGCCCGGGTCAGTAGGGGGCCCCATGAGATGTCCCTGGTACCTTTCATAGGCTTTTTTGGGTGTGATCTGAGTGTGGGCGAGGACACAGGGGCCCCATGATCCCCTATTGCCCGGGGGCCCCATGAGTTGTCAGTCCGCCCCTGCTTGGTATGCTGATGCCTTAAGAATTCCCTTCACTGGAACTAAGGGGCCAAGCCCAACCCCTGAAAAACAACCCCACACCATAATCCCCCGTCCACCAAACTTTACACTTGGCACAATGCAGTCAGGCAATTACCGTTCTCCTGGTAACCGCCGAACCCAGACACGTCCATCTGATTGCCAGACAGAGAAGCATGATTCGTCACTCTAGAGAACACATCTCCACTGCTCTAGAGTCCAGTGGCATGCTTTACACCACTGCATCCGACGCTTTGGATTGTGCTTGATGATGTAAGGCTTGGATGCAGCTGCCTGGTCATAGAAACGCATTCCATGAAGCTCGCTATGCACTGTTGTGCTAATCTGAAAACCACGTAAAGTTTTGGAGGTCTTTAGCTATTGAATCTGCAGTTGTCAACTTCTGCGCACTGTGGGCTTTGTGTCTGAGCTGCTGTTTTTAACAGTTGGCCATGGAATAATTAGCAAGGAAATTTCACGGATGGACTTATCGCACAGGTGGCAACCTATCATGGTACCACGCTTGCATTCACTGAGCTCCTAAGAGCAACCCATTCTTTCACAAATGTTTGTAGAAGCAGTCTGCATGCCTAGCTGCTTGATTTTATACACCTGTGGCCATGGAGGTGATCAGGGCCGTGGATAAGGGGGGTAACACTAGTCCTCCTGTATGGGGCCCAGGCCAGTAGAGGGGCCCAGGCAACTGGATGAATTTGATGTGGGCAGGGAGGGTGATCGGCACAGGGGGGGGGGGGCAATTACTAGAACTTATCCCCTGTATGGTCCTCTCTGCAGCAGCTGAAAGATGGCTTTTTCTCCTCTCCCTCCCGTTGGCTTTCAGCTACTGCAGAACCGGACAGAGGATCAGTTCCAGTAACTGCCACCCGTTGCACCCATAACTCTCCCTGTGAACCATATGTTTCCCTCTGTGTGCCCCCACCCTCTCAGTGCTTTCGGCTTCCCTCCTCTCCTTCCCACCAGCAGCTGCAATCACATATAAGGATCATTCAGGATGGAGAGTGGGAGGATGGTCTGGTAAATATGTCACATTTACCACCCCCTTCCTTTTCTGAATTAACACAATGCGTGACCAGCACCAATTACTCACTGTGTTCATTCATAACTGAAGCATAGTAACCTGCAGGCTTTTTTTTGGGGAGGGGGGGGCAGTCAGGTTGGCTGTATGGGGCCCTGTGGTTTCTATCAACAGCCCTGGAGGTGATTAGAACACCTGAATCCAATGATTTGGATTCAATGATTTGGAGTGTATATATACCTAGGTATACAGTACATGCATAATTCCATCAGGACTCTTTTGGGTTGCAGTAGTTCCTCTGCTCCCAATTATTTTGATTAGGTTACTGATTATTTCCTAGGAAGGAAAACCTCTCTGTTCACAGAGGCCCTGCCCTGGGTGGAGGTACCGCCAACTTTATTGTCAAACTCACTCTTCCACTTAGTGAAGGTTCTGGTTCTCCTATTAACCTACAGGTTTAGCACAATATCATATTAGTTCCTTCCCTTGTTCTGTAAGGTCAGAAACCAGAATCGACAAGCATGTTTCTGGTTTTGGTTTGTTTGTTTACAAACCATTAACGACTTGTAAAGCAGCCAATCAAACCAATCTCTGATCAACAAATTTGAAGGGCAGAGGAGAAATCTGGGGTCTAATAGACTCCAGATTTCTCCATGAAGAGGACCTGTCACAGCCTATATCTGGTTGCCACCCCTTCAGCCAAACAGACTTTCCGCCTAAAGCCGCGATCTCCCCAGGAAGCAGGTAAAACTGTTCCAGGGGAAGTGGGTGGTAAGCCTGGCAAGGAGACAGGGGGAAGGTTTGTTGGTGCTAAATCTGAAGTTTGGTGTCCCAAACAAGGGAAGCCAGTGCCAGCCAGCAAACCAAGCTGGGGCAATATCAGTTGTTTCCTTTGCCATGAACTGGGACATGTTGCAGCAAGCTGTCCATTGACAGATGAGCCAATGCAGTGTGACTTATCTCTCAGATGGCAGTCTATGTTTGCTGCTGTTTCATACGTTGCAGCACCAAGTGTGCGAAGACACATGTGCCAAATGACTGTTAATAATAAGCCTATTATGGCTTTGCTGGACTCAGAAAGTGTGATTACTTTAGTTAAAGCTGAGATGGTTGAAACTGTGAAGTTGCATGATGGAAAAATTGCAGTGATTTTGGAATATCCAGGAGTATCCTATAGCCACTGTTATATTTGAAACTGACTTAGGTACTGTGACCCATCGGGTCGGACTCATACCCCACTTAGTGCACGAGACTTTCATTGGTAGGGACTTCATTAAGTTTTGGGAGCTGTGCAATCGTTCCAACTTGGTCACAGTGACTGAACCAGTGGCGGAGCAGGAACCCTTGGCCAACGCTAACAATGTGGGTTCAGGGGACTCTTCTCAGGGTCCCCTAGTTTATTTTTTCAGTAATGGCGGGAGAACTGGAGGAGCCTGAGGAAGTCCCCACAACCAGTGGAAGTAAACACACACTACTGCTGACACTGAGGCTACTCTAGAGTTTACTGACCTTAAGGTACACAATGAAAAGACCCTACCCTTACCAGGGCCTGGAAAAATATAGTGATGAATTATAATGTACCTCTCAAACCAGGGGACAGGCCCTGTTTTCCTTATTTCAGCAGCAATGAAGGTTTATTGTATCATGTATACACAAATAATGAAGAAATTGTTGAGCAGTTGGTGGTCCCTAAGCCATACAGAAGGGTGGTGTTGGAACTTGCCCATGGGCACTTACTGGGAGGTCATTTAGGGGTGGAGAAAACCACTGAAAGAATGGTGCGCAGGCAGGGGTGGACTGACAACTCATGGGGCCCCCGAGCAATAGGGGATCATGGGGCCCCTGTGTCCTTGCCCAAACTCAAAAAAGCCTATGAAAAAGGGGCATCTCATGGGGCCCCCTTACTGGCCCAGGGTACAGAAAGACATTCAGAATTATTGTCAATCCTGTCCTGTGTGTCAAATCTCGGCACCCTGCCCCACTTCCAAATTCCTTTAGTGCTCTTATCCATTATTGAAGTGCCCTTTGAGAGGATTGCCACAGACCTTGTGGGTCCACTGCCCAAGTCTGCCTGGGGCCATGAATATATCCTCGTAATTATGCATTATTCTACCTGTTACCCTGAGGCAGTTCCTTTGCGCACTGCATCTGCTAAAAACATAGCTAAAGAGTTGTTCATGGTGTTAGCCGTGCTGAGGTCCCTAAGGAGATCTTCACAGAACCGTCACCCCATTCACGTCACAGGTAACCAGAGAATTGTGAAAATTGTTTAGGGTGACGCAGTTGCAAACCTCTGTGTACCACCCACAAAGGATGGCTTGGTGGAATGCTTTAATAAAATGTTAAAACAGATGTTAAAAAAGGTTGTTGATAAAGATGGGAGAAACTGAACTTTCTTCTTCCATACTTAATGTTTACCATCAGGGAGGTTCCCCAGTCCTCTTCGGGGTACTCTCCATTTGAGCTGCTATAAAATAGACACCCTAGGGGACTCTTAGACATTGCCAAGGAAACATGGGAGGGGGAGCAAACACTCCAGAAAAGTGTCACTGAGCACATTGCGCAGATGCAGGATAGGATTGCTGCAATAATGCCTATGGTAAAAGAACACTTACTTCAGGCCCAAGCAGCCCAACAATGAGTATATAACAGGGGGACCCGTCTCCATGTTTTCTCACCTGGTGACAGGGTCCTGGTGTTAGTTCCCATGGTTGAAAGCAAGTTCCTGGAAAAGTGGCAGGAGCCCATCGAAGTAATCGAAAGAGTTGGAGAGGTACATTTCAAGGTATATCAAACTGGTAAAAGAAAGCCCTAGCAGATATACCATATAAATTTGTTAAAACCCTGGAAAGATAGACTGGCATTGACTATGGGGGCCGTTCCTATAACTCCTAGGGGTACTGAGTTCCCTCTGGTCCCTGAGGTCACTATTCCCAACACCCTGTCTCCTTCCCAAAAACAGGAAGCTAGAGCCTTCCTGATAAGAAACCAAGAGAAATTTTCAGAATTGCCTGGTGCAACTTCAACTTCAAACCCTACCGAATTTTTGAAGCTAGGAGAAAGGACATCAGGGATGAAGTCCAAAGGATGCTGGAGTTAGACATAATTATGGAATCCAATAGTGACTGTTCTAGTCCCATTGTATTGGTCCCAAACCAGGATGGCATCTGGAGGTTTTGTAATGACTTCACGAAGTTGAATTCGTTGACAAAATTTGAAACGTACCCAATGCCCAGGGAAGATGAGCTGATAGACAGACTCGGAAAGGCCCGCTATCTGACCACGTAGACTTGACTAAAGGATATTGGCAAACCACCTGACTGATAGCGCCAAAGAAAATACAGCGTTTGTGACCCCGGAGGGTTCTTTTCAGTATAAAAAGATGCTTTTTGGGTTGCAAAATGCCCCTGCGACCTTTCAGTGGGCCATGGACAGAACCCTAAGACCTCACCAACAATATGCAGCCACCTATCTGGACGACATTGTAATACATAGCACATGTGTATTGTGTCCCTGTGTCTGTGACCCCGGAGGGTTCTTTTCAGTATAAAAAGATGCTTTTTGGGTTGCAAAATGCCCCTGCAAACTTTCAGAGGACCATGGACAGAACCTAAAGACCTCACCAAAAATATGCAGCCGCCTATCTGGACGACATTGTAATATATAGCACTGACTGGGAGTCTAACTTGCCCCATGTCCAGGCGGTCTTGAATTCCCTTTTCAAGGAAGGCTTTACAGCCAATCCAAAGAAATGTGCCATTGGGTTAGAGGAAACTAGGTATCTGGGCTACACTATTGGTCGGGGAATCAAAAAACCCTAATTAAACAAAGTAGAAGCCATCAAAGAATGGCCACGTTATGCAAATAAGAAGCAGGTCAGGACGTTTCTGGGTATCACGGGGTACTATAGAAGGTTCATCCCAAATTTTGCCACCCTAGCAGCTCCACTGAATGACCTGACAAAAGGGAAAGACTCGGTAATGGTGAAATGGTCCACAGAAGCAGAGGAGTCTTTTAAAATCTTGAAGAAGGCATTTTGTTCACAGCTAGTGTTATACTCCCCTGATTTCTCTTAAGGTTTTTTGGTGCAGACAGATGCATCTGATATTGGCATTGGAGTGGTATTGTCGCAGGTACACAATGGGGAGGAACACCATGTGGTGTACCTAAGCAGAAAGCTCAATGAGCATGAGAAAAGAATATGCTGTCATAGAAAAGGAATGTTTAGCCATAAAGTGGGCCTTAGATGCACAAAGGTGTTATCTGTTAGGACGCCAGTTTGAGTTGATAACTGACCATGCTCCCCTCAAGTTAATGGCTCAAAAGGAAACAAATAGACGGGTGAACCATTGGTTTCTGGCCCTGCAGGACTATGCCTTCACTGTAAAGCACAGGCCAGGGCTGGGTAGGGCAGGGATGGGGAATGTTGATGCCCTGTCCCAGGTTCATTCCTGTTGGACCACAGGTGTTCCAAACCTGGGGTTGAAACAAGGGGGAGGAGGATATGTGGCAGAGCATCCCAAAGGATCCCTGGGAAAGTCCTGTTCGGGGTTTATAGATCTCCCAGGTACCTTACATTTAGGGATCTCTGATATGAGGTCCAGTGCAGGGTTTACCTCTCTCTTCATAGGCAATTAAATCCACCTGGGACCTATAGCCAGAGCTCTCAGCCTGGGGATCAGACAAGCCCTGTCTGTAGAGATGAAAGGTTGCTGGAAACGAACTAGCTGTGTATGTTGCTGCTGTCAAGTGTTAGGCTTGATGGCGATAAAAATTAATAGTAAACTCAAAGTTAGTTATAAATTTAGGCCAAAATGTATGCTGCTACATGTTTTTGGTAAAAAAAGAAAAATCCGAATAAGTGTATATTGATTGCTTTGTGTGAAAGTTATAGTGTCTACAAACTATGGTATAGATACTGCAATTTATGCCATTTATTTGCTATACAGCGCTGCACTAATTTAACTGGCAATTGTGCCGCCATGCAATATGGTACATAAATTACATTTACATTTTTTTTTCACACACAGAGCTTTCTTTCAGTGGTATTTGATCACCTGTGCACTTTTTATTTTTGGCGCTATAAACGAAAACATTTTTGAAAAAAAAACAGACATTTTTCTCATTTCTGTCAAAATATCCAAAAAAGTTAAATTTCATCAAATATAGGCCAAAATGCATTGTGCTACATGTTTTTGGTTAAAAATCCTAAGTCTATATTGATTGCTTTGTGTGAAAGTTATAGCATCTACAAACTATGGTGTAGATAATGAAATTTACAGAGCTTTTATTTTCTGACTGCCCATTACATTGCTAAAATACCAGGACAGTACAAACACCCCCAAATGACCCCTTTATGGAAAGTAGACATCCTAAGCTATCTGCTGAGAGGCATATTGAGTCCATGGAAGATATTTTTTTTTTTTCTACAAATTTTTGGAAAATGACAAACTTTTTTTACAGTTTTCATTTTAAATTATATATTTCTCACACAAGCCATGGGTATATGTGGAATTACACCCCAAAATACACTCTGCTACTTCTACCAAGTATGTGGATACCACATGTGTGAGACTTTTTTGGGAGCCTAGCCACATACAGGAGCCTGAAATCCAATGACCACTTTGAAAGCCTGAAGGTGCGTAACTTCCTCACTACCTATCACAGTTTCGGAGGCCCTGAAATGCCAGGATAGCACCAACCCCCCCCCCCCCCGCCTCCCCAAATTACCCCTTTTTGGCAAGTAGATACCCCCAAGGAATTTAAGAGGCATGGAGAGTATCTTACAGATCTAACTTTTTCTCACAAGGTTTTGAAATCTAAAAAAAAAAGAACAAATGTTTTTTCTTGCTTCATTTTCCAAAAACTTGTGGCAACAAATGAGATCTGCAAAATACTCACAATGCTTCTTAAGAATTTCCTTGGGGTGCCTACTTTCCAAAAAGGGGTAATTTGGGGGGGGGGGGGTTGGTGCTATCCTGGCATTTCAGGGCCACAAACTGTGATAGGTAGTCAGGAAGTGTAATGAGGAAATAAAGCCCTTTAAAAGCCTGAAGTTGCTTTTTGGATTTTGGGGTCCTGTAATTTGCTAGACTGCCAAAAAGTCTCACATGTGGTACACCCATACTCAGGAGAAGTAGCAGAATGTAATTTGGGGAGTAATTCTACATATACCCATGGCATATGTGAGCAATAAATCATTTAAGTGACAATTTGGTGTTAAAAAAAAAAATTGTGGTGTGTGTTTTTTTTTTTTTTTTTTTTTTTGTTTCCCCAAAAACTTGTGGTAAGAAAATAAATTCTTCCATTGACTCAACATGCCTCTAAGCCAATGGTTTGGGGTGTCTATTTTCCAAAAAGGGGTCATTTTGGGTGGTGGGGGCATTTTATGCCCAGCATTAGAAGTTTATGCCACACATCATTCACTCTTTTAACCACCTGAAAACCAAGCCTTTTCTGACACTTTGGCCCTGATTTACTAATGTGCATAGACACATTTCCATGGGCTGAAGTCCACTCTTCATTAGTCTGTCTAATTTTAGATGGCAGACATTTACTAAAGAGAGTCTAACAAGTAGACTTGAAAGCGAATTTACTAAGGCACAATAAAAGAATCAGTCAAAAAAAGCAGACGTCCTAGAAGCACATCTAATAAAACGTAAAATCACTGAGGGAACATGTTCACATTGAAATTTGCTTTCCCAAATATCTGGACTTCACTTTACACAATGTTAAATTTCAAAAAATGTTTCAATGGGAATTCATGACAGTCAAGAAACTAGACACTTTTCCAACGTCTATGCAGGGATAGAAATGAGCATGTGCAGGACACAATTTAGCAGTCTGCTGTTGGCGCTTTCTTTTTAGACTCTGTTTAATAGTAAATCTCAGTGTGGACTCCTGACAGACGGCACTCGATTGTGTCTACTGTGTTTCACAAACAGCACTATTTGTAGCTAGGCATATCTTTATTTTCTAATTTGATTTCCTTAGTTCTATTGATTCTAATTTTGTTTCTTTTCCTTTATAATTTCTGTAACTGTTTTCCATATTTCGAAGATCTAGATAATATATATTTTGACAGCTGAATCTAAAAATAAAGGTCGGCAATAAAAAAACAAAAAAAAACAAACAAAAAACAAAATAAACAGCGTGGGATCCCCCCTCCCATCCATACCAAGCCCTTTGGGTCTGGTATGGATTAAGAGAAGCCCCACGCCAAAGTAAAAAAAAAAAGGCGTAGGGTCCCCCCAAATCCATCTGAGCATGCAGCCTGGTAGGTAAGGAAAGGGGGGTGATGAGCGAGCTCCCTCCCCCTCCTGAATCATACCAGGCCACATGCCCTCAATATGGGGGGGTGCTTTGGGGCAGGGGGGCTCCCCCCCAAAGCACCTTGTCCCCATGTTGGGCAGGGGGCTTATCAGAATCTGGAAGCCCCCTTTAACAAGGGGGCCCGCAGATCCCAGCCCCCCCTACATGAATGAGTATGCGATACATGGTCCCGCTACTAATTCACAAAAAACAAAGTGTAGTGTAAAAAACCACAGGACACGGTCTTTGACAAGTCCTTTAATAAAACAATGTCCCCTGAAGTAGGTCAATCGCTTGGTCAGGCGCCAGTGAGCCGAAAAAAAAAAAAAAACCCCAAAACGTTATGCTCCTGACGGAGGCTCACCAGCCTTATGCAGTGAGCCAGGGTGATGTGGGGGGGGGGGATCTGGAGGCCCCCTTGTTAAAGGGGGCATCCAGATTCTGATAAGCCCCCCGCCCGCAGACCCCCACAACCACCGGCCAGGGTTGTGGGAAAGAGGCCCTTGTCCCCATCAACATGGGGTCAAGGTGCTTGGGGGGGGAGCCCCCTGCCCCAAAGCACCCCCCCATGTTCAGGGCATGTGGCCTGGTATGGATCGGGGGGGTGCTCGCTCGTCCCCCCCCCCCTTTCCTGACCTGCCGGGCTGCATGCTCGGATAAGGGTCTGGTATGAAATTTGGGGGGGAAACCCAGTGTGTGTGTGTGTGTGTGTGTGTGTGTGTGTGTGTGTGTGTGTGTGTGTGTGTGTGTTTTTTATGGTGCTGGTTTTTAAATGTAATTCTGGCATTTTTGGTCTTCACTATGGCTCAGAAATTCAGCTGTCACTTCCCCCGGCTCAAAGAGTAAGTTTTTTGTTTGAGTTTATTTCCTTAAAGGTAACAAGGTTGACTTTTAGTTAATTAAAATTAAGAAATTGTTCTGTAACTTCGGGGAAAGTGACAGCTAAGCTTGTGAACTATAGTGAAGGCACGCCATTAGCATTGAAAAATCAGCACCGACATACACTTCGTATTGTGAACCAAATTATTCGAACATTTGTAAACCGACCAATTAATTTTATTGGTTTGGCATTTGTACACCAAATATGACGTTCCCCGAGGCGTTGGTAAACCAAGGTACGCATGTATTAGTATCCCAATCCTTTGTATTGGGATACATAGAACCAACATACATCGGAATTGGCAACATAGCACAACATTTGTGTCACATTGGAGATATCTGGCTAGTTACACTGACCTTGCCCAGGGACTTTGGGTTGATTCACAGCACAGAAATACAAGGAAATAGTATGGATATTAAGAGGTAACTCCACGCCGAAATAAAAAAAAAACCAGCATGGATTTCCCCCCAAATTTTTTTTTTTTATATGTATGTGGCCTGGTATGGTTCAGGAGGGGGCGCTCACTCGCTCAACCCCCCCCCCCCTTCCTGACCTGCCAGGCTGCATGCTCAGATGAGGGTATGGTATGGGTTTGGGGGGGGGGGGAAGAACCACGCCATTTTTTTTTTTAATTTTGGCGTGGGGCTTCCCCCTCTAAATCCATACCAGACCTAAAGGGCTTGGTATGAATGGGAGGGGGGGACCCCACGCTGTTTTTTTTTTTTTATTATGGTGCTGGTTTTTAAATGTAATTTATTTTTTTTTCCCCTTTTCACTATAGCTCAGAGGATCAGCTGTCCCTTTCCCCCAGCTAAAAGTTTTCTTTGAGTTTATTTCCCTAACAGAAACCATGTTTACTTTTAGTTTCTTAAAAGAAACCGTTTCCTGTAACTCCAGGGAACGTGACCGCTAATCTTGTGAACTATAGTGAAGAAAAAAAAAGCTGGCATTTGCATTTAAAAATCAGCACCAACATACACATTGTATTGCGAAAAACATTATTAAAAATGTGTAAACCGAGGAATTATTTTCAATGGCTTTTCATTTGTAAACCGAAAATTGTTAACCGAGGCATTCGTAAACTGAGGTACACCTGTATTAGTATTGCAATCCTTTGTATTGGGATACATAGAACCAACATCTGAATTGGCAACATAGCACAACATCTGTGTCACATTTGAGATATCTGGCTAGTTACACTTGCTGCCCCTGGTTAGGGTTGATTCACACCACAGAAATGCAGGCTGGATGGGTGTCAAAGCTCAGTGGATAAGTGGTTAGCACTGCTGCCTCACTGCACTAGGGTCGTTGGTTTGAATCCCAACCATGGCAATGAAGTTGCATGTTCTCCCTGGGTGGCTGCCCTAACATGGGTGTGCTGGCAGCATCTTTGCTTTCTGTCTAAATGATCCCTAGAATGTGAATTAGAATGAGGCCTTTTCTGTGTTCAAACACCTTCAAAGCTGTACCTTGTGTGAATGTCAAACGATGGGGTGAGATAAGGGCCTGAACTAATGATTGATATTGCTGGTTTGCACTCCAGCGATATCAAGGACAGAGAGATTTGGAGGGGAATCCCCACACCAAAATTTAGTAAAATAATGGCGTGGTGTCCCTCCAAATCCTTAACAGACCCTTATCCAAGCATGCATTTAGCATGCAGGTTTATTTCCTTTGTTGAATTGCCTGCTTGGTTTATACTAGGTGCAATTTAAAATTGCACTTTTTTTGTTGGCAATTTCACCGTGTTTTCTGTAGATTTCCCAACAAGTTATTGCATTTTCAATAGGTTTTTTTTTTTTTTTTTTTTTCTTTTTTTTTTGTACTACTTTTTTGGCGATTTGCATAGACATCTGTGTCAGATGTCTTGCAAATCACAAGGAAATCGGCAACTTCACTGTAAGTCACACAATTTCCAAATTGGCATTGATGTGACCGGGGTGTAAGGTCTTTTTATGATTGATTTCATGAGTGTTTTTCCGATTTAAGGGAAATCCTGCATACTAGCAAAAGTGCATTGACATTTTCAGGATTGAATGCAAGATGTGGTCATGTGACTGCCTAACTGATGCAATAATCTTGAGTGAATTGTTCCCATAGTGTCAATAAATGTTGCCATGGGGTTCCCCCTCACATCCCTGTTCAATTTTCTGTTGTATGCTGCACAGGTACACTTCACTGTTGCTTTCTTTTTTGACTGTGGGGCCTGTATACCAAATCCAACCTATGTTATATAAAGACCTGCAGTAGTGGGTGGTTTGGCTTGGTAATAGGCCAGGTTATTTTCAGCAAGTCCGAGCCTGTGGTGGTTTGGGGGGGAGAAGAGATATTGTGCTGAATTGCCCCCCAGACCCCACTCGGGCTGTGTTTTGATGTGGGCTGTAAATGTGTTGCATTTTTTTCCTTCTAAAGTATGTTGTGTATTACTGTACTATGATCATGTGTTTATTATATTTGCATTGTAATCCTAACACACGACAATTGCTCTGCTCTTCCAAATCTGCACTTGACTATAGTTTGCTTGCTTATTTAGACTGAAATGCAGTTTTAGGAAAACCTGATGAGAAATGTATGTGTGGAGGATTTGGGGAGGTGAGAGGTGTTTGTTGTTTTGGTACTTTATATATTTTATATGGGTATTTTTGTTTTGGAGCCTGTTTTGTGGATAGATAATCCTAAATGATGGTGTGTTAATTTTATGGCACTGAAAATGTTGCTGGATTCATATTAACTGTGTGTTTTTTTTTTTTTTTTGTTTTTTTCCTGCTGTAAACTGTGAACGCACAGTTCATTAGATTGTAAGCGCTTATAAGCAGGACTGTTCTACTTTAGCAACATCAATCCCTTTTTTTTTTTTTTTTTTTTTTTTTTTTTTTCCCCCCCCCCTGCTAAGAAGTTGACTGTACCTACTTGTTGCTGCTGTCCAAATAAATGTGGAATATCTATTTGATCAATGGTTGGGTTGGACTATGTATTTTGTGGGGGGGTTATTTCATGTTCAATATACTAGCACCCCTAACACTTATTTTTTGCTACCTATATAGTATGCCAAAATTTAGCTTGTTAGAGTGCACATATGCAAGTATGTCCAAACTAACAAACCAAAAGCCCCCTATTGCACCACAAGACAATGTTATGTAGCAATGAATAGGTCATGTTCTATGTGCAGCTAGCTATTCTTTTTCTACAATCCTCTTAACAGTAATAAATTAGGCCCCCAATTTATGTTTACTTTGGGCCTTTACCGGAAATCATATATTTGCCAATGCTAAATACACAATAGAGCTGCAAACATATTCACAAATGTCATATACACAAAGCCGCGTGGAAAATTGCTCTGGTGCACAAATAAACGCAAAGACAGCTGTTGGAGGTGGCGCTAGAGCGGCTGTCATACCTGAAATACATCATTATGTTTGCAGAAGGATGTTCGCGCGCACCCGGAAGTGGTAGTGGGGAGTGTTAGTGGATAGGAGTGTAGTTAGGAGAGTTAAGTGCTAATTTGCAAATCTGCTTTTTGGCTTTGCGAATAGTTCTTTTGTGGAATTCCAGACCACATCTGGACATGGTGAGATCACTGTTCTCGATTGAGGAGCTGATCCTCATTTGCAGGGGAAACCTTACTAATTGTTGTTTTTTCAGTTGAAAACATGTCTGATTCCTAGATACATTGAGTTACATAGCAGAGGTTCAAGGTATTCTATAGAATAAGTTATTATTCTTCCTAACTATACAGGTGGCACAAACACAAGCATACACCCAGGGCCACTGTACAGCCTACCTGATAATCCCCCACTGCCAGAGAAAATATCCAAATTATATTTATGGTAAAAATATACTAAAAACATTATTGGACACAATCCCAACAAAATTCCTGTTAAATCTAAATTATAAAACTGTACTGAGTTAATTAAAGCTGTGTGTAATTGAGGTCTTGGGGCTCATTCATATGGGTGCTATGGCCTGTAGAGTGTGAATCAGTGGTTTGTTTTTGTGGCTGTCGCCGTTTGCAGGCAACCTATGTTACACAATGGAAATGCTGCAGGTCCTAATTTGACAAGCATATGGGTGCAGGTGTACAGCCCTGAACAGACGGTGAGCATTCAGGGCCATTTCCCCACACCTGTCAGATTAAAACCTGTGTTCATACAGCTGCTGTGTCCCCATAGTGTAACAGGTGGCTCCAGCCACATGAACAACCCACTCATTCATGCTGTACAGAGGACCTGTGTGAATGTGGCATTTTTGACTCTTATTTTTTTTTTTCCTCAGCCCATTAATTTCAATGGGCTGCCTAACGTGTGGGAACATGCAAAAATAATGCAGGCATATTATTTTAAAAGTGTTGTACCAAACCACACAGTAGTGTGGTGCCATGCGTTTTGGTGGCTGTGAATGCATCTGTGTTTACTAGACGTGTGGAGGTGCAATTACGTTTGCATCATGGTACCTGCGCACATCTGCAAAGGGCATTGCATTTCTTGCGTGATCTTGCATGCGCATTCTGAACCACAAATGGTGTGAACAAGTTCTAAGGGCTAGTTCACACTATAGAAAGACAGTCTAGATGTGTTCCAGATGTGTTCTTGCATGCACGTTTTTGATGCCTGTTTAGCGTGTTCCAGTGCATTTTGGACGTGTTTTTGATGTGTTCCAGTGCCTTTTTTTTTTTTTTTTTTTTCCTTCAATTTATTTAGGGACATGTGCGTTCCAGGGCGTTTTTTTACAGTTTTCCAATACAGTGCTATGCATAAGCAATGCAGCCTGTTCGACTATTTTGGTATCACCTGCAATGCACTGGAACTGCAAGCGCTGATGTGAACTATGACATTGAAAGCCATATAACCTTCTGTCTGTGCGTTTTGGATGCACTAATCAGACTAGTGGTGAGATACAATTAGGAATCTTATAATAATGCTAGATCTGAGCTATAGGTGATAGGAAATGAGACACATTAACAAGATCAGTAAATAGTTAAATAAAAAGAGTGGGGCGGTGATACATAGATTTGCAGATGGAACAGGTGATTGGGGGGGGGGGGGTGAGGGGGTCAAGTTGTATAAGGAGAGAGGTTTAAGAGAAGAGAAACAAAATTGCAATCAAATTTAAACAGAAGGAAAATTTTAAAGTTTCAAACTTGTCAGAACAGGACGCAGATGAGATTCACTCCCTTTCCACTTTCTAGTCAGTAGCCAAAATCTTAATTGATTGATCAATATTCCTGGCACTGATAAAACCCTGAAAATTGATCTCCATATTTTGGGCATTCACAAATGTCAAGGAGCTTACAATCTAAGACCAGAAATTCAAATATATACTAGGCCCAATTAACCTAACAGCATGTCTTTGGAGTGTTGGCAGAAACACACCTGTACAGAGAGCATGAAAATGCCAGACAGGTGCAGCTATGACTGGGATTAGAACCCATCACCCAAGTGCTGTAAATCCTGAGTACTAACCACTAAGCCACTGTAGCAGAGTTTGAGCTGGAATGTAGAATAGTTACATAATTAAAGGGAATGAAGATATCATTGTATTGGCACATACAAAAGCTAACTGAACAAAGCCCGTGCTTGTTCGCCACCTAGTGACCATATCCAGCATTGCTCCTAGAAATGTGTCTAACCCAGGGGTGTCCAAACTTTTTTCAAAGAGGGCCAGATTGGATGAAGTGAACATGGTGGAGGGTCGAACATTTTTCCGAACATTCTTTGAACCATTACAATTAAATGCAAATAAATTATTTTATGCCAAGTTAATTGCAAACGACCTACTTTTCATTTCATAACCTTAAGATCAACTGACAGCTGAGTTTTCACAATGTATTGAAAATAAATTTAAAAAAAAAACTTACCTGCACTAATGTGAAGGGTGAAAAAGGTAGCTGGAGCTGAAGTCTCTGCTCGGCAGCCGGGAGGGGAAGAGAAACACACTTCACGCTGGAAGCCAGGCCCTGACGTCACCGCCCTCTGTCGCTCCCAGCGCGGTGCAGTCACGCATGCACACTGCTCTCAAGCAGAAGACTGTCTGCCACAGAAGGGAGGGCCGTGCGACAGCCGCATTTACACAGACCAGGGAGAACGCGCCGCAGTCAGGCATGCGCACTGCCCTCTGCTCTCAAGCAGAAGACTGTCTGCCATAGAAGGGAGGGCCACATTACACAGAGCAGGGAGGGCTGTTGGAGGGCCGTATTAAACCGACCCCTGGGCCGTAAATGGCCCGCGGGCCAGACTTTAAACATGCCTGGTCTAACCGGACTGTGTATTTACTAAGGGAATTGTGCCTAGAAAGTAGACTCTTTTCTGAAAACTGACAGGTCTTGATTGAATTGAGAAATCTGGGGTCTATCAGACACTAGATATGTCCTCTGCCTTTACATTATCTAATCTCACCAAGATCGGTGTGATCAGATACTTTCCTAATTTACAAATGGCGCTGTTTTATATCCTGCAAAACTGAAGTGATAAAATGCTTGTAGCTTCCAATTTCTTAGACTATAGATGATTGGCGCCATTCTGGTCTACAATCGGCTCTATGGTCATCTGGCAGAAACACCAGCTGCATTCTCAGGTTCCCCCCCGATGACACGGGACTGCCCGAGAAGGCCATGGAAGGCAGTGGGGGAGGGGGGCACCATCTCCCGCTGCTTGTAATAGCAATCCTAATGGATATTTGGCTGCAGCATTGCTATTACATGAAAGCCGATTGCCAGCTGAAGAAAACTATACCAGGATGATGCCTGCAGCTGTAAAAGTCCAGTGATGTACCAGTACGTCGCTAGTATTTTTTTGGGTATATACAGTATAGTATACTTTTTTTTTTTTTTTTTTTTTTTTCCTTGTATGCAGCCTATGGGCTGAATGAAAAAAAGAGAATAAATCTCTGCCAGAAAAATTGTGTGGTATGCCCACCATTAGAATATACCGGCTTGCATCCACCTGCTTCTAATGGTGGGCACACATTAGGTTGCACGGGGCCACATTGCCATGGTGCCAATTCCAAGATTGTACAAATGTCTAAATAGTGGCACACTTGAATAAAAATTGTCCACGTATAAGTGGTACCCCATATGGAAAGACACCAAGGCCCAAACTATCTTGCCACTGCTTCCCATGTAGTCTGGGCATCCAGGGGGCTCCATGTGACTATCTTTTCCCTCGTAAATCCGGTACTTGTATGTATAGCCTGTTGCCCTCTCATAGGTCTTCTACATCTTGACCCCATATCTGGCATGCTTGTTGGGGAGAAATTGTTTGAATACAAGGGGGCCAGAAAAATGAATGAGGGACTCATAACACAGATTTTTTTTTTTTTGCTGGGGAGTATAGACATCTGGAAATTTTTGGTTAAGGTGATTTACGAGGGGTCGAATTTTGTGGAACCAGTCAAATTCAGGGTCACCCCAAAGACAAGTGTATTGTCGTTGAAATGCATAAAAACACATTATACTCTCACATCTATGCCTGACCATGCCAGCAGAGAACACGGGCATATGATGGATCGGGTCTGTGGACCAATACAACCACAATCTTTTTTTTTTTTTTTTTTTTTTTTTTTCCCCCCCCTTTTTAGTAATGCCCATGTTGGGGGTTAGGTCCCCAAAAAATGTAAATTTGGAAACCATATTGGGCTTCTATGCGAATGGTCTGGCAAGGTTTGAATTTGGGTTGGCGGCGATACATTGTTGCGCATATAAATTGCTTTGATCGACAATCAATGCATACAGATATTATGTGAAAAACGGCTCCAAAAAAATCAAGGAGTAGTTAAATTTGCTGTTTCCACCTGAATTCCTGGTTGGGCAGTGAATGAGGGAAGTACGGGTGCTGCAGAATTTGTGAGCTGCCAATAGGGATTTGCAAGCACATCCAGAAGGATACTAGGGGCTCTACGGCCTGTGTGCAAATTCTTCTGCTCGCCACCGCTCCGCACCAGCTTGTACTGCACTTATGGAACTCGCCACATCACCAAGTGATACTGCAGTGCTGGTATGTGAAAGTCCAGGATATACAAGGCCGCTGATGCTCGACAGTTCACCAAAAGGTAGTGCGGCACTAGTATTGGCACTCTGCTGCATATGAGTCATCAAAATTTACCTGCAAGCACTAGCAGAGATTAGGCCTGATTCTGCGAACACTGCGGTTTTGTGTGCAATGTATCAAGTGACAGTGACCTACTAACACTGCACTTGCTGGGGGAGAAGGGGGGGGGGTAAGCGTAGGGGCTAAATGCAGGTGCTGGGGCTGATCCCGCTAACACTGTTTTTTGGGAACACTATACTAGTGTGAACGCTGGTAATGCTGATCTGATCAAAGATATTGATCTGTTCAGACAGTATACCAGCAATGAAGGTTTGTTTGAGCATGTTCCTGGCAATCAAGGGGTTAAATGTGATTACTGGTGTACTGACGGGCAATCTTACGCTATCTGGGAGGGGCGTGTGAGCCACTTATACATACGTGATTTTGCGCGCACCGGGCTGATCCCGCTAACGCTATATTTTTGGGGACACTATACTAGTGTGAACACTGGTATAGTGCTGATCTGATCAAAGATATTGATCTGTTCAGACAGTATACCAGCAATGGAGGTTTATTTATGAGCATGTTCCTGGCAATCAAGGGGTTAAATGTGATTACTGGTGTTCTGACCAGCTATCTTACGCTATCTGGGAGGGGCGTGAAAGCTACTTATACATACGTGATTTTGTGCACCTGTGCCGCCCTGTAGCAGTGCTTCTGCTATAGGGCGGTGAGGAAGCAGTTAAAGAAGCGGATTGTGTTATGGTGCTGCATTATTTTAACTGATAATTGCACGGTCATGCAACTCTGCACCCAAATGAAATTTATGTCCTTTTTTTTTTTTTTTTTTTTTTCCCCACAAATTGAGCTTTCTTTCAGTGGTATTTGATCACCTGTGCGGGTTTTTTTTTTTTTTTTTTTTTTTTTTTCGCTAAAAAAAAAGACCGACAATCTTGGAAAAAACAACCATATTTTGGACTTTTTGCTATTAAACATGTCCAGTAAAAAATTTTTAACAAATTTTGTCAAATTTAGGCCAAAATTTATTTAGCGCCATGCATTTGCTAAAAAAAATCCCTATACGTGTAAATTAATTGGTTTACGTGAAAGTTATAGCATTTACAAATGGTGGTATAGATACTTGAATTTTTTTTATACTATTAATGGCGGCGATCAGCGACTGACTTGGTGTCAATGACATCCCCAGTGACACCAATACAGTGATCCGTGCTAAAAAAAAGCACTGACACTGTACTAATGGCACTGGGCAGGAATGGGTTAACATGAGGGGCAATCAAAGGTTTAACTGTGTGATGAAAGTGTTTTACTAGGGGGCAGGGATGTGTGCTTCACTGTAAGCACACTGCTCTGTGTGGCTGTGCTCCAGAGCAGTGTATCCAAACTAACGGAGGAGGGCTGTTGGTAAACAATGCAGCCCTCCTCCCTGTCGGTGATCGCCGGTAATCACCGGGCGCCAGTGGGTAATCACCTGCCAGGACCTGGTGATTGATACCTGGGCCGCGATCGGTGGCATGGGTAGGGCGTGTGCGCCCCTTACCGGAAAATGCAGAATCATATATATGTGATCCTGCGCACAGGGGCCACCCTGTAGCAGTAAATCTACTATAAGGCAATCTAAAGAGGTTAATAGCAAAAACAATTTAGTTTTTTTTTCTCATACAGGTGACTGAATACCACTGAAAGCTCAATTTGTGGGAAAAAGGACATAAATTTAATTTGGATGCGTTGCATGACCGCACAATTGTCAGTTAAAGTAATGCAGCGCCAGAAAATGGCCTGGTCAGGAAGGGGGGTAAAGCCTCAAGTGGGCAAGTGGTTAAAGTGTACATATTGGGTATTTACCCTGTGTAACATGTTTTATATTTTACCAAAAGCATGGGTATTATATTGCTTGTATGCACTAAAGTTCATGTTAGTGGACTGCTGCACAGTATCTGGGGAGCAAGAAAAAAGCAATAGAACTTTACTAACAGTGTCACGTTGAAAATGATGGTCCTAGTTTTTTTCCTGGACTCCTTGATAATTGAAGACAAATGAGAAATTTAGTTGTATTACGGGAAGCAGAGGCATCGCTGAAAATATATATAACAAGGTCGGATTTTGGCTGTTTGCTCCCCCCCTTACATTTGTAAACGAATGGATTCGTCTGATGTGCATCGCTTTCTCCTTCCCTTCCGACTTGGTCGTAAAGAGTCAAGAGAAAATCAGTTTCATTAGTCACTAAATGGAATAAACGTGATCTAAAAATGTATGTGAGCTTTAAATTTTTGTTATTACAGAAGCTACGATATTCTCCTGCATTTCATAAACTATTGTAGCCTTGCTATATCTAGCATTATCAAGGATCATCAATTCTGCTGGGGTGAGCTCGTTTACACTGAGTGCGGGTGAGGGAGAGTGATTCAAGCGGAACTTGAAAGTCTAGCTATGTTTCCGCTGAGTGCCTTTGTGCCGTGACGCCAGTGAAATGTGAGTGTGGGCTGTGAGTTGGGGAAAAAGGACTTTAGAAGAGCTGTTCGTAGTGCGAATTTTCGTGATTAGGAATGGTTATAAGATTCTTTTAAATTATAGATTGATTCTTATCTCTGTCGTGTAGATCTTGTGGCGGTTAGCTCACCTGTGCAGCCATCCACGTGTAGTACTAAAAGTATGCTTTTTTTTTTTTTTTTTTTTTTTTTCTCATGCTGACTTTAACGTTTTGAAAAAAAAAATAAGGATGATGTTGGTAAATTTAAGCTTTTGTTTTGCCAGAGGGTCTTGCTTGAATCATGGAAACATTAAGACGCCTGTATGTTGGTGGGCTTAGTCCATTGGTCTCCAAAGCAGAGCTTGAAGAAAGATTTGGGAAATTTGGAAAAATCGATGACGTGGACATAGTCTACAGGAAAGATGTGCAAGGTATGAATGTATTTTAAATTAATTTATAAATGTAAGGCTTACGCAAAAGTATAACTAAAGGCAAAACTTTTTTTTTAAGTTTTGGACAGTGGAGATTGATTAGAACAGTGTTTCTCCTCTGGCGAACAGCAGCAACATTTCAAAAAGCCCTGTACAGGTTGATTAACCGCTTCCCCATCCACCCTATAGCAGAAGTACTGCGCAAAATCACATATGTGATTTTGCATTGTGATGCCAATCACCGGGTCCAGGGGCGAACTGACAACTCATGGGGCCCCCGTGTCCTTGCCCACACACAAAGTACACCCAAAAAAGCCTATAAAAGGTACCAGGGCATTTCATGGGGTCCCCTACTGATCCGGGCCCTTTGGCTGTGACCCAGTGCACTAATGGTCAGTCCACCCCTGCCCGGGTACCGGCCGAAGATTCCCCGCCAGCACCCAGTGATCGCTGAGTAACAATAATGGGGAAAGACCTGTGTGTAAACACAGATCTCTCTTCTGCTAGCAACAACATGCTGCTGTGTATTTCTCTGCACAGCAGAGAAGTATACAAAAAACATGTTTTTTCAAGTAAAATACACAGCTAACCCTTTGATCACCCCAGATGTTAACCCCTTCCTGCCCAGTGCAGTGTAATTAGTACAGTCAGTGCTTTTTATTAGCATTGATTACTGTATTAGTGTCATTGGGATGTCAGTGGCAGTTCCCACCCAGTGTCAGAATGCCTGCCACAGTCCCGCTATAAGTCGCTGATCGCTGCCATTACTAGTATAAAAAAATACAAATTCCAGTATATATACCACCATTTGTAGACGCTATAACTTTCACGTAAACTTATTAATTTTCATGTATTTTTTTTTTTTTTAGCAAAATGCAGCACAATACATTTTGGCCCAAGTTTATAATGAAATTTGATTTGATTTTTTTTTTTTTTTTACTGGATATGTTTTGTAAAAGTCAAAAAAAAAAAATAATATATGTTGTTGTTGTTGTCGTTTGTTGTTGTCGTTTTGTTGTGTGTGTGTTTTTTTTTTTTTTTTTTTTTTAAATTGTTGGTCCTTGTTTGTTTTGTAGCGCAGAAAATATGTACAGCGTTGCATGACCACGCAATTGTAAATTGAAGTATTCCAAAAAATGGCCTAGTCAGGAAGTTGGGTAAATCCTCTGGAGGGCAACTGGTTAAAGGATTCCTCTGTCAACTTCTGTGTACAGAGTAGGGAAAGCACATTCCATTCCTCTTCTGGGCTCCATATCCCTCCCTGTTGCTATGTATACTATTGCTGCCAGTGTCCAACCAACCAATGATATCGGTTGCTAAGGAGAAGTCGTGCTGCACACAAAGCTTTCTTTTTTGCCGGCAATAGTATAGACAGCAGGAAGGGGGCCTGGGGGAGGAACAGGATATGCTCTCCCTTTGCTCTGTACACAGAATTTAACATAGGAAACCTTTAATTATCGGACTGCACAATGGTTTTTGTATTTTCGCTGTGATAAAGGAAGATTGGGGTGGGGTTTATAACCTACTGACCGCTTAACTCATTACAAACTACATTGTAGGGCTTTTTCACACCAGGTACATTGCAGTAACACCTTTTCCTGCACCACACAAAAATGCATTGCCTGTTACAGTTGCATTCATTCTTAATGGCACCCCTACGCATCCATCAATTGCAGGCATGTTTGTGCCCACTGAAATGTATGGTACTGCAGTACAATGCATTTTGTTGGGGATCAATTTAAAAAAATTCCTTCCTTCCTTCCTTCCTTCCTTCCTTCCCTTCCTTCCTTCCCTTCCTTCCTTCCTTCCTTCCTTCCTTCCTTCCTTCCTTCCTTCCTTCCTTCCTTCCTTCCTTCCCTTCCTTCTTCCTTCCTTCCTTCCTTCCTTCCTTCCCCTTCCTTCCCAGATGCATCTCCTTGTGTGATTGAGCCCTCACACTGGTTTGCCCTGGAATTGTGCACAAGTCTAAAGGGAGCCTTCACAGGAAAAAAGTAAAGAAATCCACAAATTTTGGGTTGTCCCCGGAAAAGTAATGGAGGGGAAATTTCCAGTGGTGTCACTAGTTCTGGAGACTGGGCGTCCCCAAGAAATTACCCTAATTTGCAGGGATTTCCTCACACTTTCTGTTTTGGCTATGAGCCAGGAAGTGAAGAAAATTATCGCCAATGGGACACAAATGGCAAAAAATAAACTGACGGGTTATAACCCCCCTACTCTATCCAAAAAGAAAATGAAAGGTTCGACCATAGTTCCACTTTAAAGCAGCGCTGCAGCTTGGATACATTTCCAATTCCATTTGCAGAAGACTTGTCCATTTTTGTGCAGAAACTGACAAGTCAGGGAGTGTTGATCTCCTGTGTCCCCCACATCTCTGAGTGGTTTTGCAACTTCCACATCCCTAATTTTGATAGTAAAATTAAAGTCAACCTGAATGCAAAATGGATTTTGGCTGTTTTGTAGGGAACATCTAGAAATGGTAATTGTGAATACTCAGTACCCTGAAAATCTATATTTTGTCTTTAATTCCTCCTGCAAAAATAGCGGTGTCCTTCCTGTACCTAAGCTCTTACTTTGAGCCTCTTTTAGCTGTATATCTCCTCTTCTGGTTGTCGTATTACTGTCTGTGCTGGTCAAGCTTTTCCACCCCTCCTCTCCCTACATAACCTGGTAGCAGCCAGAGGATGGGCAGCAAAAGAAAATGGCTATAGTGTTACTTGCGTGAGTGACAGGTCTGAGTCTGTTGGGACTACTGACTTCATATAGAGGATAGCAGCACCCAATGTTAGTTTTTGGGCTTTTTGATGTGTACACAACATGCATTAAATGCACATAATAATCTTTCGAGAAGACTGTTAAAGTGCATAGTATTTGGTGACGGTGTTTCTTTAAGCTGTGAGAGATAGATATACAGGGCGCCAAGTCTACCTGCACAGTACTCCTCAAACATACATAAGATGGTTGGGGGGTTAGTATATTTAGACATTTAATACACATTTAAACTCTTCTGCTTAGATACACACAAAGCTTTCTCTGGCTGAGGTGGAAAGGTGTCCTGATGACATCACTACCTTTTTTGTACCACTAGCTCCTCCCTCCTAGATTGTAAGCTCCAAGGAGCAGGGCCCTCCTATCTCTCTTGTATTGAACGGTATTGTTGCTGTATTGTCTGCTGTTATATTGTAAAGCGCTTAGCAAACTATTGGTGCTATATAAATCCTGTATTATGATAATAAGAAAGGGGATATGATCTCCATGTATAATACATAAGGGGGTTATTATCTTCATGTAGTGTTTCCTCTCTGATCACAATCTCATCACCTTCAGTGTCCTCATCTTCAAACACTTATTACTCCAAGCAGCAAACAATTACCATCACAACTTGAACCCTGCTCCTTTCCACTCTGCAACTGACCAACTGTATGACAGAATCTCTCCCCTGTCCTGCCCTGACCTGGCCACTGCTGTCTACAACAGTTTGCTTTCCTCCACACTAGACTCACTTCACCTCTAACAACACGAAGCATCAGGCCCCAACAATTACAACCTTGGCAGACTGACAACACCAGAAATCTTAAACTACATAGTCGTGCGCTGGAGTAATTGTGGCATAAAACCAAATCTCAGCAAGCATTCACCCTATATAAATCTTAACATACAATTCCTCCCTCCATGGTGCCAAACAAGCCTACTTTGTCACTCTCATCAATAGCTTGTCATCCAGTCCTCGATGTCTCTTCTCTACTTTAACTCTACTTTCTCCACCTCCACCCAGTACCTCACTCACTGCTCATGAGATTGCAAATCATTTCAAAAACAAGATTGATGCAATTCGTAGGGGCATCACCACTGCAGACATCCATCCCACTTAGCATATACCTTATACTAAACCTCCCTCAACACTTTCCTCTTTTGACCTTGCTACTACTGAAGAGGTCACTAAGGTTTTCTCAGAAGCCTGTTTCACTACCTGCTCCTTGGATCCTGTCCCCTCACAATTACTACGGTCACCCTCTTCTTCCATTCTATGCTCCCTCACTCACATCTCTCCCTCTCTAACGGTACCTTCTCCTCCCCTCTAGAGCATGCACACATCACTCCCATACTTAAAAAGCCCTCCCTGGATCCCACCAACCTGAACAACTTAAGACCCATCTCCCTGCTCCCGTTTACCTCTAAACTCTTAGAATGCTTAGTCTACAATTGCCTGAGCTCCTACCTCACTGACAACAACCTTCTTGATGCTTTACAGTCTGGCTTTTGCTCACTACACTCCACTGAAACTGCCCTAATAAAACTCACGAATGATCTACTAACTGCTAAAATCAATGGCCATTACTCCATACTCTTACTACTTGACCTCTCTGCGGCTTTTGATACGGTTGACCATCCCTTCCTCCTCAAAAAAACTCCACTCTCTTGGCCTTCGACTCTGCTCTCTCCTGGTTTCCCTCCTACCTATCGCAGCGCTCCTTCAGCATTACCTATAATTCTGGCTCCTCCTCTTCACTCCCTCTCTGTAGGGGCCCCTCAAGGTTCTGTCCTTGGACCCCTACTCTTCTCCATCTACACCTCCTCCCTTGGTCACTTAATAAACTCCCATGGCTTTAAGTACCATCTCTATGCTAAATCTATCTTTCTACCCCTCACCTCTCCCCTTCAGTCGCCTCTCGCATTACTAACCTAAGCGACATATCTGCATGGATGTCACTCCACTTCCTCAAACTCAATCTTTCCAAAACTGAGCTCTTAGTATTCCCTCCAGCCCGTGCCCCCTCCCCTGACTTCTTCATCAAGATAAATAGCACAACCATCAGTTCCTCCCCTCATGCCAGTGTGCTAGGTGTAATCCTGGATTGCCATTTGTCCTTTCAGCCCCAAATCCAATCACTGTCCAAATCTTGTAGACTTCACCTACGCAACATCTCCAAGATACGGCCGTTCTTAACCTTGGAAACTACTAAGCAACTTATTCACTCCCTTTTTATTTCTCGCCTTGACTATTGTAACTCTCTCCTCATTGGCCTACCTCAGGCTATCCCCTCTTCAGTCTATTAATGAATGCTGCTGCCAGACTCATCCACCATACTAACCGTTCTGTATCGGCCACCCCTCTCTGCCAATCCCTCCACTGACTTCCTGTTGCCCAACGGATAAAATTCAAAACAATAACATATAAAGCCATTTATAACTCTGCCCCAAATTACATCACCAATCTTGTCTCCAAATATTACCCAAACCGTACTCTCCGCTCCTCGCATGACCTATTGCTCTCTAGCTCCCTTGTCTCCTCCTCCCATGCTCGTCTCCAGGACTTTTCCAGAGTTTCCATCATCCTCTGGAACTCTCTACCCCAATTTATCAGACTATCGCCTACTCGGCTCACTTTTAGGCAATCTCTGAAAACCTATCGCTTCAGGGAAGCCTATCCTGCCCTCAACTAATAATGGAATCTTGTACTCTTCCTACCAGTCCATCCCCCACAGTTACTACCTTTTTTGTACCACTAGCCCCTCCCTCCTAGATTGTAAGCTCCAAGGAGCAGGGCCCTCCTATCCTTCTTGTATTGAACTGTATTGTTGCTGTATTGTCTGCTGTTATATAAATCCTGTATAATAATAATATTGACATCACGCTTTCTGACTCATCCAGTCATAGGAAACGTTGTATTCATTCACAGAATACAAAGCTGAGTATGAATGGCCGGGTGCCACTTCTTCTCTATAAGCAAAACAAGACTGACAATTTTAGAAAAAATATTTTTGACTTTTTGCTATAAAACCTATCTAGTAAAAAAGAAAAAAAAATTTTGAATAAGTTTTAAGCCAAAATGTATTCTGCTACATGTCTGCTAAAAAAAAGTCCCAATAAGTGTGTATTAATTGGTTTACTTGAGTTATAGCGTCTACAATTGGCTATGTGTGTGTATGTATGATGATCAGCGACTTAGCGGGACTGCGGAGGGCATTTTGACACTGGGCAGGAAGAGGTTAACATCTGGGACAATGAAAGGGTTAACTGTGTGCTGTTTTACATAATGTGCTGTGTGGTGTTTTTTTTTTCTTTTTTTTCTTTTTCTAAGGAAACATGCTGCTTTGTGTTTCTCTGCTGTGCTGGCAGGAGAGAGACCTGTGGTGTTTACACACAGGCCTCTCCCCTGTCAGTTTTACATGGCGGCCGCAGGGAATCTCCAGCCGGGACCTGGTGATTGACATGTGTAGCCACCAATGGTGATGTGCACCCCCTACCCGGAAATGCAAATACACATGATTTTGCACAGCCCTTCCGCCCTGTAGCAATAGTTCTTCTATAGGGTGGCAGGCAAGCGGTTACTGTGTGAACACATACAAAACGGACACTAGAGAGAGAAAACAAATGTTTTCAAAAATAAATAAGACCATAACCAACAGATCTTGCAATTCCTTCTTGTAGTACAATCCCCCTTTGTTGTGGAGGAAGGTGTGTTGTGGGGAACAGGAAAAGGAGGGGGGACCACATACCAAAACATGGGGGGGGGGGGGGATAGGAAAGAGGAAGGAATAAATGGGGGGGGGGGGGGAATGGGAGTAGTAGGTGGTTATGGAAGCGACCGCTGCATAGTAAAGGTCAAAGGGAAAGTGTGTGTACTCATTTTAAAATGTGTCAAGATAGGTTTCGTGATTTCATAATATCTAGTCCAGTTTATCGTGTGTATTTCCTACATCTCCCAGAAAGGAAACCTGAGAAACCCATTACTTCAAAGTGGGTGGTTGAGTCTGTCCAATATCTAGGATTCACACTACTTTCTACATAAAAAAAAAAACCTTAGAACTTTTATATCGAGTATAGAGCCTACATAAGTGTGTAGTAGGAAATTTTCAGTTTATACTCTGATCTCACCTGTGATAGTTGAGCTTGTCACAAAGGTTCGAACGTAGGGCACAAACATAAAATGTTACAGAAAGATCTGTTGCAGTGGGGTACTGCCTGTGGGAGGTACTTTATCGTCAGACCCTGTATATCTTAGTGTTGTCAGAAAAAAGTTCAAGTGACAAAATAATTGGTGAGGGGGGGCATCCCTGTCAGGTGCCATAGGAAATACTGTTACCATCTGATAGTATTTGTTTTAAGTGGTTGTAAAGGCTAATCTTCTCCCTCCTCCTCCTCCTCCTCCTCCTCCTCCTCCTCCTCCTCCTGTATTTGGGTGGATCCAAATATTGGGATCTCCTCCTCCTCCTCCTCCTCCTCCTCCTCCTCCTCCTCCTCCTCCTCCTCCTCCTCCTCCTGTATTTGGGTGGATCCAAATATTGGGATCTCTTCAGAGCCTGGACTGGGTCTGTGACATCAGCTGACAGTGGACTTTAGCCTGCTACTACTGGCTGAAACCGGGTCACAAGAGTTTAGAACAGGAGGCTGCTGTCAATCAAATCCTGTGAGGGAGGGTCTGAGCTGCACTCTGTGTGTCAAAAGACCCACACAGCCTGGTTCAGGATTGAGACCGCACAAATCCCCTCATAGCAAACAGCTTGTTATGGGGGCACTCAAGTCAGGAGGAGCTGAAAGTACAAGCGGAGTACCCCAAATGAGGTTCGCGGTTCTGTGCAAAGCCAATGCATAGAGCAAATAAGTATAATATGTTATATGCTTTGATTACCGCATATGAGTTAGAGCAGGGGTAGGCAATCTTTCAGAGGTTGAGGTCTACCTGGACAACATTAAGTAAAGGGGAGGGGGGGTTTTAGGCAGCACCCTTAAAAACATCAACCCCCCCCCCCCCCCGAGTAGTGTCCTCTGACCCCCTCGATCTCCGCCCGAATCACACACCTGCTGAGCACCATGTCAGACTGGATGTCGCTCCACTTCCTTAAACTGAACCGCTCCAAAACCGAGTTTCTTGTCGTACACCACCCCCATTGACTTTTCTATCACATCCGATAGTGCTACCATCAAACCCGCCCCGCAGGCCAGAGTACTTGGTGTCATTCTGGACTCCAACCTATCCTTCCAGCCCCAAGTCCAATCTTTAACAAAGTCGTGCAGACTCCACCTCCGCAACATCACCAAAATCCGCACGTTCCTAACTCCAGAAACCACTAAACAGCTCATCCACTCCATCATATCACGACTCGACTACTGCAACTCCCTCCTCACTGGCCTGCCTCACCGCTGGCTATCCCCGCTTCAGTCGATCCTGAATACGGCTGCCAGACTCATTCACCTTTCCAACCGCTCTGTCTCCGCCACCCCCCCTCTGCCAATCCCTCCACTGGCTTCCGATTGCGCAATGGATCAAATTCAAAATCCTAACGCTGACGTACAAAGCTGTCCACCATACTGCCCCGAACTACATCACTGACCTAATATCCAAGTAGTGCCCAGCACGCACACTCCGCTCCTCACAAGACCTCCTTCTCTAGTTCCCTGGTCTCCTCCTCCCATGCCCGCCTCCAGGACTTCTCCAGGGTGTCACCCATCCTCTGGAACTCCCTGCCCCAACCCATCAGATTATCACCTACTCTCCTCTCCTTTAGGCGCACCCTGAAAACCCATCTCTTCAGGGAAGCCTACCCCACCCCCTGCTAACTTGCCGACCTCCTCCACTCTTCCTACCACTCCATCCCCCACAGCTATCTCCTCCTGTGCCACCATCCCCTCCCTCCTAGATTGTAAGCTCGAAAGAGCAGGTCCCTCAATGCCCTCATGTTTTGCATTGTATTGGTATTGTTCTGTCACATGTTCTGTCCCCCTCTGTAATGTACAGCGCTGAGCGAACTATTGGTGCTTTATAAATACTGTATAATAAT
This sequence comes from Staurois parvus, assembly GCA_951230385.1. Taxonomy (NCBI): domain Eukaryota; kingdom Metazoa; phylum Chordata; class Amphibia; order Anura; family Ranidae; genus Staurois; species Staurois parvus. The sequence continues at coordinate 32,595 of CATNWA010021708.1, forward strand.
AATCATCCCCCCACTGTAGTGAACACTGCCCCCCTTCACACCACATTGTCCACTGTTTGTTTAATGTTCTTCACCCTGCCCCATAGTGTTCTCTGCCCCCTACAAAGTGTCCTCTGCCTCCCCATCCCCCAAAGCAGTGTCCCCTGTCCTTTTTCTCATCAAAATCTCCCAACTTTAGTTTACTATGAGCCCCCCCCCCCCACTCAGTGTCTCCTGTGCCCCCCACTCAGTGTCTCCTGTGCCCCCCCACTCAGTGTCTCCTGTGCCCCCCCCCGGTGTCTCCTGTGTCCCCCCCCCCCCTCCCCCCCCCCCGACAGTGTGGGGGGACGACGACAACGACACAGGAGACACAGTGGGGGGGGGGGGGCGTATATCTGTGTATGTGGTGGTGGCTCTGTATTCACTTTATGTAGTAGGGGGCACTGTGTGTGTTCTCTGGGGGGGGCGCATTGTATCATAATGGAGACAATGTGTTCTTAGAGGGGCGTTGTGTGCTCATTATAACCTCAAATTATGGGGGGATGGTGTCATAATTGTGAGTAGCAGAAATACCAATCACCCCCACATCTTACCAGCACAGTCAGGCCAGAGTTTTTCAATAGAACCCCTGTACAAATACAAACCTTCAATTGGAGAAACCTAAGTAGAATAGAAAGCAGTGAAACTGGTTCACTAGAGGGCTATTAAAAGGGGAGACCATACAGTAGAGGTACTATAGCCTCTAGGAATAGAAAGTCATGGGTGCAAGTGTCATCCACAGAGTTACTGGAGTAAAAACATACTGGTTTCAATACAATAAAACAATCTTTACACAGGTGCAACCCATAGCTGAGCTAAATAAGGAGAAAACTCTCATCTGGACAATATAAATTCCTCTATCTACTTTTAGGAGTCTTTCAGGAGTTCATCCTATATCGCATTAGGGGGGTGTCTCCCCATGTCCCTGGTCGGTAAACATTTTGCAGTCCATGTCCAGTGGAGAACCATGTAATATGGAAAGCAAAGATTAGCCTGGTACACAGTACACTATCGTGTCAACTCCCCTACAAGTGCATATGATGTCTGTTGTCCAAGTTCTCTTCTGTCAAGATAGTGAAGGAGTCTTATGACCTGTGCCACCCAATATCGAGTAGGAAGGGGGGGGGGGGGTATACCTTATATCTCCTTAGCAAACAGGGTGCTGTGGAGGCATCTTTGTGTGTGGTTTGGCTGTGTGCCTCCACAGACATATAAAGCACCACTAAGCCTGTCAGGGTCCTGTCCACAGCAGAAGTTCTGGAAGATCTGGCATTTCTGCCAGTACTCTACATGGCTGCTGAAGTACACATCACCTCAGCCTGGTGCCAGACTGCCTTTATAAGGAGGCTCATCACTTCCTCTAGTTGCTGGATGATATCTAGCTCCCCGTGCCCTGTTCCTGTTTCCTGTGATTCTGACTTGTGATTTCCTGTTACTGACTCGGCTTGCTCCTGGACCTGTCTATTCTGATTTTACCCTGACTTGACCTCAGCTTGGCTTACGGATACTCTCTCGCTCCTGTGAATGACCTTGGCTATCCCATCTGACAAAATCTGCTCTGAGTCCCACCTGGTACCTGACCTTGGCTTGAACTGACTAACCAGTAAACATCCAAATCCCGGAAGGGCTTGCATACCACACACTCTCCTGTCTGTAGACCTATCTCCGTGCACCAGCTGTGCTTCTGAGTGGACCACCAATCGGCACTCCTACAGGCGACCTGTGCAACTTTGGGCCTGACTCCCACTGTCCCACTCTTAGGGGAGTCTGAAACTTAGCCGCAAGGGAAGCCCTCTCTGTTGGCCTCCATCACCAGGTACGTGATGGTATCATCCAGCCAGTATGTCCGAGGCCGAGAGAGGCGCTTCCGCACTAGAGGCCCTGTGCCAACAGATGACGGCACTTACCCAAGCAGTGAAGGATCTACAGCAAGGATTCTTCAGCTAGAAGGGTGTCTTCACTCCCTCTCTACTTCCGGGAACCAGGATCCCTCCGCCAGTTCCAACCCAGTAGCTGCACCTGCCAGTCAGTCTCCTGCCACCACTCCTGCTATAGTGTTGCCACCTCCGGAACCCAGAGTTCCTACTCCTGAACGTTTTCTCGGGGATCGACTTAAGTTCAGAGCTTTCAAGAATGCCTGTGAATTATATTTTGCTCTGCAACCCAGGACCTTTTCTCTGGAAGCGGTCAAGGTCGGGCTCATCATTTCCCTCTTGTCTGAAGAACCTCAGTCTTGAGCACATGGTCTTCCTGAACAAAAGAGCCCAGCGCTCAATTCAGTGAGTGAATTCTTTGAAGCCATGACTGCCCTCTACGATGATCCCAGAGGACCTCCACTGCTGAGTCTGCCCTCCATGCTCTCTACTACAAGGTCGGCGGCCTGTGGAGGACTACATAGTGGAGTTCTGTAAATGGTCTGCAGACACCGGTTGGAACGATGCAGCATTGAAGTACCAGTTTCACCTAGGCCTGTCCGAGTCCCTCAAAGACAAGTTGGCTAGGGTGGAAGCTCCCTCCTCCTTGGAAAACCTTATCCTGCTTGATACTCGGTTGGATTGGTGTCTATGGGGAAGACGCGCTGAGCGTACTCAGACCTTTCGGCCCACTTGGATTCTGCCAAAAGTTCCAGGGCCAACGGTTCCTGCCCTTGCTCCGCAACCCATCAACAATTCAGAGGTAGAACCTATGCAAATCGGCCTTCTCTGACCTGCCCTAACTCTGGAAGAAAGACCGCAAGGCAAACTCTGTCTTTACTGTGGGGCCACTTCCTGCGTAACTGCCCAGTACCCCCAAGTAAGTCCAGCTAGCCAGCCCCAACCTTCGTACCTTCAGCTATCCGGGATTTTAACCACCCATGTCATTCTCTCCATGTCATTGCAGGTAGCTGGAAGGGACGTCAAGTTTCGGGCAGTTGTTTAAGAAAGAGCTGCAAGCTCCTGAGTCGACATCCAATTGGCCAAGGACTTGCACATCCCTCTTCTGCCTAAGAAACAGAGGCTTGACTTCTTACTTGCAGATGGCACTACTCCGAGTTCTGGACCTGTTACCCAGGAAACCATTCCTATTCTTGCAACCACTGACTCCGGCCATCAGGAGTTTATTCGTTTTGACGTGATCAGATCCCCCATGTTTCCAGCCATCCTAGGAATACCCTGGTTGCAAGCCCTTGGCCCAAGAAGGAAATCATCTTTTCTTCAGATTATTGTCTACAACACTGTGGTGTCCTTACACCCACTAATTCTTCTGTATGTCTCTCAGTCCAACCTTCACCAGAGGCCAGTCAATCAGTTCCCTCTACTTACCATGACTTCCTCAATGTTTTTGATAAAAAGAAGGCCGACACATTGCCTTCTCATTGGTCTTATGATTGCTCAATTGAGTTACTCCCAGGGGCAGAAATACCATTTGGACGAATTTACCCATTATCCGAACTGGAAGCCCTCCGGCACTATCTAGACGAGAATCTCGCTAAAGGATTCATCCGCCCTTCTTCCTCTCCTGCTGGGGCTGGTATTTTCTTTGTAGAAAAAAAGGATCGGTCTCTTAGACCTTGCATTGACTACAGGGACCTTAATAAAATTACCATTAAAAACCAGTATCCTCTTCTGGTGCCCGAGTTGTTTCAGAGATTTCGAACAGCCTGAGTGTTCACTAAATTGGACTTACGGGGGGGGGGGCCTACAATTTAGTCCATATAAGAGAGGCCGATGAGTGGAAGACTGCCTTCAGAACACGCTTCGAACATTTTGAATACCTAGTAATGCCGTTTGGGCTATGTAATGCCCCTGCTACCTTTCAACATTTTGTGAACGACCTCTTTAGAGTACCTTGACCTTTTTGTGCTCGTCTACCTAGACGATATCCTAATTTTCTCTACCTCACTGGAACTCCATCGTGATCACATAGGAAAGTGCTAAAACACTCTAAGGATGCATGGCTTGTATGGCAAGGCGGAGAAATGCGTTTGAAAAGCAGTCTATCCAGTTCCTGGGGCTCATAATTTCCAGAGGGGATCTCCATGGACCCTCAAAGTATCTGCTATCCTGGATTGACCTGCACCTTCACACAGGAAAGGGGTCCAAAGAATTGTGGGTTTCGCCAACTTTTATCGGAAATTTATTAAGGGCTTTTCCACAATCCTTGCCCCATTACTCAACTCACCCGCCAGCATACACTATTTTGCTGGAGCCAGGAAGATCAAAAAGCGTTTGAGCAATTAAAAGATCAATTCGCCTCCTCTCCTGTGTTACAGCATCCAGAGCCAACACTCCCCTTCATCCTGGAGGTAGACGCATCTGAAGTTGCTACAGGAGCTGTACTCTCCCAGCGCCAGGGCCCAAAGGCTCTGCTTCACCCAATATCCTTTTGTTCTAGAAAACTGAGCCAAGCCGAGAAACTACAATGTGGGAGATGGGGAACTTTTAGCGATTAAGATAGCATTCGAAGAATGGAGATATCTCTTGGAAGGAGCCAGCCGTCCAATTATGATTTTCACAGATCATAAAAATCTGGAGTATCTAAGGTCTGCCAAGTGCCTAAGACCTGAACAGGCTAGATGAGCTTTATATTTCTCCAGGTTTAACTTCCACATATCCTACCACCCAGGATCCAAGAATGGGAAGGCAGATGCCCTTTCCCGCGTGTTCCCGGACCCAGAGAAGCCTCACCCCCCCCCCCCCCCCCCAACACCATTTTGTCGGTCCAAAATTTTTCGCTGATCCAACCCAGCCTAAAGTCTTTGATCAAGCAAGCCTCTGCACTATGTCCTGAACCCAAACAAATTCGCTTAGAAGGCAGGATGGTCTTCTGTGGCACAAGTGTAAAATCTTTGTATCCCAAGAAGTGAGGTCTCAAGTTTTCAGGGCTTTCCATGACCATCAACTGGCTGGGCACTTTGGAGCCGTAAGACAATGGAGCTAATCCAGCGATCCTTCTGGTGGCCCAACTTGAATCATGACTGTAGATGTTATGTGAAGTCGTGCACACTGTGTTTGCGGAACAAGGGAGACAAAGCCAAGGCCTGGGGGTTGCCGAAGCCCCTGCCTATTCCTGATCATCCCTGGGATCAGCACCGGTGTGCAGCCAGCTAGGGAGGCAGCTTCCCATGTTAGTTTACAGTGATGGCTCACAGGCAAATCCCTCTTTCACCATACCTTATGGAATGCATTAAAGTGTTTCTTCTGCAGCCATGCCAAGGATAAAAGTGACATCCTGCATGGGGTACTTAACTGCCATCGACGGTACTGCTTTATTCAGCTCCTGCACTTTCCACCCAAAGAGTGAGAAATAGAGCTGTAGTGTGTCACAGTTCCACAGCACCCTTCAAAGTGTTTTTTCTGGACAGCAAGCCTTACTCAGAGCTCCCCTGGAATGTCTGGTAAAAAGCATATTAATAATACTGTATGTTAAAGCCAAGTAAAAGGGTAGTAAAGCTCAGATTTTCTGACTTTTCCTTTTTATCTGGGGTCTAATGGCCACTAACACTTCGCATCCTCAGTAGTTGTTTTGGGGTATGTGGTACACATGGGAGGTTTGGGTCAGAATGATCAGCATCAAAACACCTTGTAAGACTAATTGTCATCTGTGTGTTGTGGAAATATGGGTGGGGGGGGGGGGGGGGGGGGGGAAATGTATCAAAACCAGAGCAGACAGGATCTGTGCATGGCAACCAATCGGCTTCTGCCTCTCATTTTCAAAACGTACCTGAACAATCTGAAGACAGAAGCAAATTGTTTACTATGCACAGCTGCTCCATATTCTTCTTGACCAGATGTATGGTTGTCTTGTAGTGCTTCTTTGTTTTTGTTTTTTTTTTTTGTTTTTTGTTTTTATTATAAGTCTTTAGAGCAATTGGCATCTTTTTATTCTTAGTTTTTGTTAATTATTTCTACTAAATACTTTGTATCATTTTACATTTTAGGAAACCTTATAAAGGCCTTTGCCTACCTGAACATCCACATTTCAGATGTGGACTTAAAAAAATGTAAGTGTGTGTGCTTTTTTTTTTTTTTTTTTTTTTAAGTAAGCTTGTCTTGTGCTCCTTTTTTTTGTATTCAGCTTCTTATACATGTTTGCATAGTTCCTAGCATGCAGTGGCCTGCTGGCCAACGTAAAATGGCTGTAAAGGCTTAATGCCTTGAAAACCCCACCCAATCCTAACCAATCCTAACCAATCAATAACCTCTATCATACTTCCCAAAGGCTAAAAGTTGCCATTTTTTTTTAACTTTTATTTATTTATTTTTTTGTAGCTTGTAATGCCCCTTGTCACATGACCATGGTCCCCCTGCATTGATGAGCATAGAGTGGCTGGTGGGCTTGTGCATTTTTCTTCTGGGCATGTGATTCATCACAAGAAGGCAGGACTGAGTGGGGCAGAGCTGGCTGGCTAAGGAGAACTGGGACCGACAACAGTGGAGGAGCATGTGCCATGCATGTGTCACAAAGAGAAAAATGAGAGGTGGGGATGAGAGGGTCAGATTGGAGCTGATTGGATGGGGATAGCTGGGTCCAACTAGGGCACATAAAAGCATCAGTGAGCAACCACATTTAGTTGCGCAAACCAGCCGTTGTTGGTCTGAGAGAGGATTATTGAATGGCTTTTTTAAATAGTTTTCCTAATCATTTATAAAACAAAATAGTGGATAATACAAATGTTGATGTCTGTAATCATAGATATCTTGTGCAGAATCTAATTTTTGCCTGGAATTGTGCTTTAAGTAATCCTATGCAATTTTGTGTAATAGTTTTGTCATGGTACTTGATGCATTCTGAAAAGGCTTTTACTGCTGTATGGATAACTGGAATCATTTTGTTAAATTTCAAACATTTTATTTTGTTTAATAATTTAACCATAGATGTATCTTATATCTTTGATTTTTAAAATGTACTGTACAGTATCAGTGCATTTCTGCCAGAACCAACACATATTTTTCTGTTCTTGCAAAGTGTTTTTTTATAGGGATAAAACATGGGCAATGTTCACATATTGCAAAGATGTAGTACTGCTAATGTTTGTTTTGCTCTTTCTCTGGCATACATTTCACACGACCCACCCCCACCATATGCTCAAAGTCTTATACTCGCCTTTCTTCAATTCTTCAAGATCTTCACTGGCCCACAGGGAGCCACATAGCTGACGATGTAAAGCATCCAGGTTGGGCAGAACATTATCTATTCATTCCTATGAAGAGGCCTTCTGTTATGTACCCCAGTGGTTAATGATCTCTCCATGGGAAGAAAACTTTTCTGCAGGTTGACAAAAGACAGTTACTGCACAGGAAACTGGGCTGCAGTAGTTGTGTGGCTCCCAATGAGCTACGCAGTGAAGAATTGGCAGGAGCCAGGCCAGGTGAGTATAAGATTTTAGAAGAGGGAAGTGGATAGGGTCAACTAAAGAATATTTATAATACTGGAGATATTTATAGTTGAAAGCTGGAATTGCTCTTCAGTGGACTGTACACTGCTGCTTGCATTTAACCACTTGCCCTCCAGAGGATTTACCCCCCTTAATGACTAGGCCTTTTTTTGCTATTCAGCACTGCACTATTTCAACTGGTAATTGCACGGTCATGCAATGCTGTACCTAAAGGAGATTTGTCCTTTTTTCACACACAGAGCTTTTTTTTGGTGGTATTTCAACTGCGCTTTTTTATTTTTTGCTCTATAAACAAAAAAATGACCAAAAATTTTGTAAAATAAACAATTTTTTTTACTTTTGGCTATAAAAAAATATATAGTAAACTCAAAGTTAGTCATATATTTAGGCCAAAATGTATTCTGCTGCATTTTCTTTGGTAACAAAAATCCCAATAAGTGTATATTGATTGCTTTGTGTGAAAGTTATAGCGTCTACAAATTATGATATAGATACTGGAATTTCCCCAGCTTTTACTTTCTGACTGCCTATCACATTTCTTGAGGTGCTAAAATACCAGGACAGTACACACCCCCAAATGACCCCTTTTCGGAAACTACACACCCTAAGCGATCTGCTGAGATGCATATTGAGTCCATGGAAGATTTATTTATTTTTTCCACAAGTTTTTGGAAAACGACAAACTTTTTTTTTTTTTTTGGGCACAAAGTTATCGCTTAAATGAGATATTGTTCACACAAGCCATGGGTATATGTGGAAATATACCCCAAAATACATTCTGCTACTTCTACAGAATATGGAGATACCACATGTGAGATTTTTTGGGAGCCTAAGCACATACAGTAGCCTGAAATCCAATGACCACTTTGAAAGCCTGAAGGTGCGTAACTTCCTCATTTCTCTTCCTCACTACCTATCAGTTTTGGAGGCCCTGAAATGCCAGGATAGCACCAAACCCTCCAAAATTACCCCTTTTTGGAAAGTGGACACCCAAGGAATTTAAAGAGGCATGGTGAGTATTTTGCGGATCTCCATTTTTTTTCTCACACGGTTTTGAAATCTGAAAGAAAAAAATGTTTGTTTTCTTTCTTCATTTTACAAAAACGTCTGGCAATAAACAAGATCTGCAAAATACTCACAGCGCTTCTTATCAAATTCCTTGGGGTGTCTACTTTCCAAAAATGGGTCATTTGGGAGGGTTTGGTGCTATCCTGGCATTTCAGGGCCTCAAACTGTGGTAGGTAGTCAGGAAGTGTTATCAGGAAATAAAGCCCTTTAAAAGCCTGGAGGTGCTTATTGGATTTTGGGGTCCTGTACTTTGCTAGACTATCAAAGTCTCTCACATGGGTTATCCCCATACTCAAGCGAAGTAGCAAAATGTATTTTGGGAAGTAATTCCACACATAACTATGGCATGTGTGAGCAATAAATTACTTAAATTACAATTTTTGTTTTTAAAAAAAAAAAAATATATATATATATATATATATATATATATATATATATATATATATACACTTTTTTTTTTTTTTTTTTTTTTTTTCAAAAACTTGTGGTAAAAAAAAACTTCTATTGACTCAATTTGCCTCTCAGCAAATAGCTTGGGGTGTCTACTTTCCAAAAAGGGGTAATGTTGGGGGGGGGTGGGGGTATTTTATGCCGAGCATTAGAAGTTTATGCCACACATCACTCACTCTTCTAACCACCTGAAGACCAAGCCTTTTCTGACACTTTTTGTTAACATGCAAAAAAAAAAAAGCAGTTTTTGCTAGGAAATTGCTTTGAACCCCCAAACATTATTTTTTTTTTTTTTTTTTTTTTTTTTTTAAAGCAGAAATCCTAGTGAATAAAATGGTTGGTGCTGCAATTTTTTATGTCACATAGTACTCGCTCAGTGATTTTTTTTTTTTTTTTTTTTTTTTTAATACACGGTTTACTTTTTAATGCACAAAAACACAATATATTGGTCAATTATTTGGTAACTTATAAAAGATGATGCTATGCTGAGTAGATGCCAAACATGATATGCTTTAAAACTGCACATGCCCCGTGCAATGGCAACAAACTGCACACATTTTTAATATCAATAGGCAACATTTTAAAAGCCTTTATAAGCTACCATTTTAGATTTACAGAAGAGGTCTAGCGTTAGAATCACTGCCCTTGATCTGACGTTCGTGGCGATACCTAACATGCATGGTGCAACTGCTGTTTACATGCTGGCACGGGGTCAAGTCTTTGGTGGCGAGGGTACTTTTTTTTTTTTTTTTTCTTTTTTTTTTTTTAAACTTTAACGTTTTAAAACAGATTGTAGGGTCTCTCTAAAGATTTTAGTCAGGAAACTGGCTATCACATTTGGCGATCCTGTGTGAATATGTGCCCTGAACTGTGCCGTGCTGTACCCTATACTAATACTCCACTAATGTGTGGTAGTGACGGAAGCAGTCCTTAAGGTAGAGACCAGGTTGGCCTGGACAGGAGGGACAAAAGCGGGTGTCACGCCTAATTCCATGTCTGCTACAGACACCTTTTTTGGGTTGGGGTACCAGGAAAATGCCTCTCATGCAGCCAGCTAACTACATGTGGGTTTGGGCCACAGCACCTTCTGGTTACAAAAGGGCCGTGATCTCTTCCTGGAATTTTAGGAAGGCACCACTACATCCAGTTGCTTTGTAAAGAACAAAAGTGTTGGGGTGCAACCTATATGCTAGAGATGGTCTGCACCTAAATGGAAGGGGGTCTGCTGTGCTGCGGGAGAGGTTTATGGGAAGGCTGGAGGCGTATTTAAACTAGGATCGAGGGGGGGGGGGGGGATTTGATTTTAATGGGGTAGACAGATCAGACAGGGGTCAGTACTTATTGGTTGGAGGAATGGGAAAAGATGGAGGGAAGGCTATGGCAGATAAGAAGGTTCCCATGCTTCAAACAACCAGTGGAATTGGTACCATTTTGTATGAAAATAAAAAAATATGCAAAATACTTGTGTACAAGGTGTCAATGAATTAAAGTGTTCATCAATGCCAGAAGTCTGCCAAGCAAAATAGGTGAATTGGAAGCTTTGTTGCATGAAGAGAACTATGATTTAATTGGTATTGCGGAATCCTGGCTCCATTCTTCGCATGACTGGGCCAGTAATATTCCTGGCTATGTTCTCTTTCGGAGAGACAGAGTAAATGGGAAAGGTGGTAGTGTCTGTCTCTGTGAGAAGTGATCTCAGAGCGAGTGTGAAAGAGGACCTAGTTGATGGAGAGTGTGATGAGGCTGAAGTATTATGGGTGGAGCTGCACATTTGGGTGCGTACTACAAAGCTAATCATTGGAATTTGTTTTAAGCCTCCCAGTGTTAATGAGGAGATGGAAACTCAGTTCCTTGCACAGATCGAAAGGGCTGGGACAGTGATAATGGGGGATTTTAACTACCCGGAAATTGACTGGAGTAATGGTACTGCAAGAACAGTTAAAGGACAAACATTTTTAAACTTGCTACAGGACAATTTTATGGGACAGTTCATTGAGGCCCCTACTAGGAATGATGCTCTGCTGGACCTGGTAATCTCAAACCATGCAGAGCTTATTACAAATGTCCATATAAAAGAACATCTGGGTAGCAATGACCATAACATTATTTCATTTGTTAGCTGTAAACAGCAAGCACATACAGGAAAAATAAACGCTCAATTTCATGAGAGCTAATTTTCCAAGGCTGAGAGCTGCTCTCCAAGACTTAGACTGGGAGGGAATATTGGCATTGCTAAACACAACACAGAAATGGGAGTTCTTCAAAGACTGTATGTGAACACATTGCTAAATATATTCCCATGGGCAACAAGTTTAAAAGGCTAAAAATCAAACCTATGTGGCTTATGGCCAAAGCTAAAAAGGCTATAGATAAGAAAAGCTTTTATTCAATATAAAAATGAAGAAACCCTATCATTTAAATATTACAAAGAATATAACAGAATATGCAAAAATTGAAAACTAACGACAGATTGCAAAAGATAGCAGGACCAACCCCCAAAAATTCTTCAAATATATTAATAATAAAAAGGTCCGGTCTGAGCATGTAGGCCCTTTACAAAATAGTTTAGAGTGGGTGACGGGACAAAGAAGGGAAATTTTATTAAATACCTTATTCAGCTCTATGTATACAAAAGAGCATGCGGGAGCACTTGTCCATAATGGGCATGGTATTGACACAGAGAAAACAGGTGGCGCACACACCTAGTGCATTATCCAAGGTTTATTGTAGGAATGAAATAAAAAAAAACACACAGACGAAGCATGTATCTAAAAAGCATAGAAAAATGACAATGGCCACAACGGCGGGCAAGGTGTTCTCACTGTCAGTGCGGTCAAATGGTTGACGCGTTTCGGGGACGAATCCCTTTCCTCAGAGCTGATGACCAACCTCTGATGCTGATTGATGTATGGACAGAGAGCTTCGCTGTTGAGGCATCAACAGCGAGGCTTTCTGTCCATACATCGGCATCAGAGGTTGGTAATCAGCTCTGAGGAAAGGGATTAGTCCCCGAGACGCGTCAGCCATTTGACCGCACTGACAGTGAGAACACCTTGCCCGCCGTTGTGGCCATTGTCATTTTTCTATGCTTTTTAGATACATGCTTCGTCTGTGTGTTTTTTTTATTTCTTTCCTACAATAAACCTTGGATAATGCACTAGGTGTGTGCGCCACCTGTTTCCTCTCTAGCCAGTGGCTGATTTCCCCATCTGAGGAGGGCTGCACCCCTGGAACATTTCCTTTTTGGTTGTCGCTGTCCTGGTACCCTTGGCTTCCCTTTTTGGCTGTGCATATCCTGAGGCGCTGGAGAGTACATACGATATCCGGTATGGTATTGACACAACTCCAGATGATCCAAAAATATTTAGACAGAATAAAGGTGAATAAAGTACTTGGGCCAGATGGCATACACCCACGGCTCCTTAAAGAATTGAGCTCTGTCATTTCAAAGCCATTGTTTCTAATTTTTAGGGACTTTTTAATGACTGGCATAGTACCACTGGATTGGCGTAAGACCAATGTGGTGCCAATATTTAAAAAGGGGTCAAAATCTTTATCACGTAATTAGACCTGTTAGTTTAACTTCTATAGTTGGGAAGATACTGCAGAGTTTAATAAAAGATGACCACATAGATGAGTTCTTGCTAGAAAAAATATTTTAAGCAACAGGCAGCATGGATTCCTGAAAGACAGAAGTTGTCAAATCTGATTGCTTTTTATGAGGGGGTGAGCAAAAGCTTGGACAGAGGGGTGGATGTGGTGTACTTGGATTTTGCACAAGCGTTTGACATAGTTCCCCACACGGCTAATGTGTAAGGTAAAGTCTACGGGCTTGGAAAAATCCGTATGCAAATGGATAGAAAACTGGCTAAAAGATCGTATTCAAAGAGTAGTGGTTAATGATTCATACTGTGAATGAATGGTCTGGGGGTCATCAGTGGTGTTCAGTGTTGGGACCCTTACTTTTTAATATATTTATAAACGATATAGGGTCTGAGATTAAAAATCCAATTTCAGTCTTTGCAGATGACACCAAGCTGTGCAGTGGAATAACGTCCTTACAGGCTGTCTTCAATTTACAAGCCAACCTCAATGCACTGTTTAATTGTGCAACAATGTAGAAAATGAGGTTTAATGTTGACAAATGTAAGGTTATGCACTTGGGGGCTAAGAATATGCATGCATCATACATACTAGGGGGAGGGGAGTACAACTGGGAGAATTAATGGTGGAGAAGGATCTAGGAGTTCTGGTAGATCACAAGCTTAATAATGGCATGCGATGCCAATCTATGGTTTCTAAAGTGAGCAAAATCCTCTCTTGTATTAAGAGGTATAGACTCGAGATATCATATTACCCCTGTACAAATCATTAGTAACACCTCATCTGGAATATGCAGTTCAGTTTTGGGCACCAGTTCACAAAGAACATTGGGGAACTTGAGAATACAGAGGATGGCAACTAAACAGATACAAGGCATGGAGAAGATCAGCTATGAGGAAAGATTAGAGGAACTGAATTTAATTTTTTCTTGAAGAGATTAAGAGGGCATATGATCAACATGTATAAATACATCAGTGGTTCATATAGTGAACTCGGTGTAGTTATTCACCCTCAGGTCATCAGAGGGCAAGGGGGCATGCTTTACGTTTGGAGGAAAAGAAATATTTTCTCCAAACATGGAAACTAGAGATGAGCGAATCGAAGTATCCGAAGTGGAATTCGAGTCGAATATCGAAAAAATTTCGATTCGTGCCGAATCCGAAAAATAGCCTAATTCGGACGCGCGAATCGAAATTTTTCAGAAAATGGCGGCTGACATGTGCGGCGACGGAGCGGGGATGTCTGGGAAGGCGCGCAGACAAGGCGCGCTGACCCATAATGCATTCCTCAACTACATGTGATCGCATCAGCCAATCAGCAGCCAGCCAGCCAGCACTGTGTAATGGTCGAGCTATAAATAGCGGCCATTTTGGAATTCTTCATTTGCCTGCAGTTATTGAACAGAGGCAGACCGCTCTGTACTAGGGACAGGGACAGAGTTAGGGCCACAGAAACGATAATTGGGGACAGAGAAAAGTTACTTAGGGACAGAGAACCATTACTCAGGGACACAGACTTGTTAATGAGGGCCACAGAATCGTTATTTAGGGACAAAGAAACGCTAGTTAGGGCC
>CATNWA010021709.1:0-91136 GCA_951230385.1 Staurois parvus
AGTGTCTCAGGGGTTCCATTAAGGGCCCCTCCCTTTTGCTGCTGTCTCCATCGCCACACAACTCCCATGTGCCATTTTTCAGGTTTCCTCCCACACTGCTTTGTGTTAAATTTTTTGACATAGGGTGCGGGCAGTTTTAGGGGCCTCCATAGCTGTTTCCGGGCCCCCTAATCCCCAGGGGCCCCTATACCGCCTCCTCATCCCTCCCAGCCAAACCCAGCCCGTCTTTGGGTCCCTGAAACGGCCTCCCCATTGCTGCTTTTCCTCCATCCCCCACACACTCCCAAAGTGCCATTTTCGGGTTTCTCCTCACACGCTGGTGTTTTCCATTTTTGCCCATAGGGTGCGGGCCCGATTACGGGCCTCCTATACCCTGCTCCCCGGGCCCCTAATCTGCCAGGGGGCCCCTGAACCCCGGCCCCCTTTCCAGGGCTTTCCCAGGTCCACAGGTCTCATCCCAAATGTGCCATTTTTTAGGTCTCCCCCCACTGCTGGGTTTAGACCGCCAGGGTCCAGAGTCTCTCATAAGCCATGGGTCCACTTGCAGGTCTCTTCAACTACTGCTTGTGTCGTTCTCCTTGCGAAATTTTTATTGCCAAGATCTAGATGTACGCCTCAGAATGCTAGCTGTGCCACCTACTACTCTCATGTAGAGTGTCTCGGCCATTAGACGTCTGCAAGCTCATGTCGGCTCCCTATATTAATATCTCCAATCGCCATCGCCTCCTCATACGCCTATTCTCTTTCTGCTGCTTTGACTCTGTTGTGATTTCATACTACATAGTGCTGGGTCCCTGTACCGCCTCCCGAGCATTGCTGCTGTATACCTCCATCCTCAGATGCTGCACACTATGTTCTGCATGTGCCCACTTGCATGGCCTGTCTTCGCATCCTAGTCGCGTGCCACTTCAGTTCACAATTTTTGCACAGATAGGTGATCTTAACGGCACATTACAGGGCCTCCCATAGCCTGCTGCCAGCCCCTAATCTGCCATGGGGCCCCTATACCGCCTCCTCATGCTGCTCGCTCCTATCCAGTCGGTGCACACGGCTTGTGTGACCAATGGTCTACATGCGTCAAGGGTCCCACTCCAGCCCCCCTTTGCTGCTGTGTCCACCCGCCACACTCTGCAACTGTGCCTTCCAGGTCTCCTCACACACTGCTGTGTTTAATTTTTGTCTTAGGCTGCTAGGCAGATTACGGGCCTCCATACAGCTGCCCAGGCCCCTAATCAATGCCATGGGCCCCGTTGTACCCAGCCTGCCTCCTCAGCTGTCATCGCCGGTCACCAAGTCTGTCTATGTCCCACTAACTCTGCTGCCATGTGCCACTTTCTCTCTCACACCTCTGGTGATGTTAAATTTTTGACATAGGGTGGCTGGCAGATTACATGCTCGAACGCCTCCATAGCTATATGGCCCAGGTTTTTTCCCCTATGCTGCAATGGGCGGCCCCTATGTACCCCGCCTCCCTCTGCTCTGCCATCCAGTAGGGAGTCATGTCCTGGCACAAGGTGGCCTCCCATTGCTGCTGTCTCCATCGCCCCATACTCTGCCCATACAGCCTCCTGCATTCAGGTCTCCTCACTGCTAGTGTTAACTCCATTGGCTGTCTTTGTCTATAGGGGATGCTGATTACGGCCTCCTACTGTCTTCTTGCTGACATCTGCCAGGCCCCTAACCCATATTCTCCCATGGGCCCCCTATAAAAACCGCCTCCCTCTGCCCACAGCCAGTCTGGCCGTCATTGCATGGGCCCTGTGTCTGCACATCTGCCTTTTTGTCTCCTCACACTCTCGGTGTGTGATTACAATTTTTTGACATAGGGTGCTGGCAGATTACGGCCCTCCCATAGCTGCTGCCAGGCCCCTAATCTGCCATGGGCCCCTAATATACGCCCTTGCCTCATGCTGCTGCCTGCCAGTCCAGAGTCGCCCCTCTCATGGGTCCCTGTACGGCCTCCCATTGCTGCTGTCCATCCTCCATCGCCACACACCTGCCATGTGCCACTTTCAGGTCTCCTCCTCACACACTGCTGGTGTGTTGAATTTTTTGACATAGGGTGCGGAATTACGAACGGGCCTCCCATAGCTGCTGCCAGGCCCCTAATCTGCCATGGGCCCCTATACCGCCTCCTCATGCTGCTGCCAAGTCCAGAGTCTGTCATGGGTCCCTGTACGGCCTCCCATTGCTGCTGTCCCATCGCCACAGACTCTGCCATGTGCCACTTTCAGGTCTCCTCACACACTGCTGGGTGTTCCATTTTTTGACATAGGGTGCTGGCAGAATACGGGCCTCCCATAGCTGCTGCCAGGCCCCTAATCTGCCATGGGGCCCTATATACCTGCCTCCTCATGCGCTGCTGCCAGGTCCAGAGTGTCTCATCATGGGTCCCTGTACGGCCTCCCATTGCTGCTGTCCTCCATCGCCACACTCTGCCATGTGCCACTTTCAGGTCTCCTCACACACTGCTGGTGTGTTGAATTTTTTTGACATAGGGTCTGCTGCAGATTACGGGCCTCCCATGCTGCTGCCCAGGGCCCGTAATCTGCCATGGGCCCCCCCCGTACCCGACTCCTCATGCTGTGACGTTGCAACAAGGTGGAATTCAACCCTACATATGTTAGAACCGCCTTTACGAACAGCAAAAGGCCATCACAGATTTCCTGATGTTAAAAGCGGATAAAGGTACTCCCTGTGTAACTTAGATGTCAGCCATTGGCAGCTCATGCGTGACACCTGCGCTTGCTCCTCAGGCCCTTTTTGAGGAGGCCACGCACAACTATTCGTGAGTCGGCAGGACTATGGGATGAACGACGTCATTCCTCTGTTGTACGTCCTGGAACAAATGCTGTTAACAATGCTGGTCAGGGTGCGGTAGACGTGGCGCACAGATCTCAACGCCACATGACCCCTGGGGGCAGGACAGGAAGAAGAGGAGGAGGTAGAGGAGGACATTGGTGCTCAGGAATTATTGAGTGAAATGGGTGGTTTTTTTTCCACTCAGCGGACAGGAGTGGAGGAGCAGGAGCATCTGGTAGAGGAGGAGGAAGAGGAGACAGAGGACCCAGACCACCGTGGCAGTATGCTGTGGAGATGGAGGCAGGGAGTCCCTCGCATTCCTTGGCACAAATGGCCCATAGCATGCTCGCTTGCTTGCGTAGCGACAGCCGAATAATAACCATCAGACAGAGGGATGACTTTTGGCTGTCCACCTTGTTGGACCCTCGCTACCGTTCAAAAATGGTGGCCTTTTTCACACCTGCTGAGGGGAGGCCAAAATAACGTACTATAAAAACCACCTATGTAGTCAGCTGGTCTCTGCCTGTCTGCGCCAACGTCCATCCTCAGACACTGTGGGCCCTGTGCGCTCGCGTTCCGCTGCCATGGCAGCAGGGGAGGGTGGGGTGGTAGGAGCAGTGGCAGCTCCACCAGCAGCAGCTGCCTCAGTCTGCAGTCGATGATGAGTAGCTTTCTTCACCAGCGCAGTGAGGAAACTACTAACCAGCCGCAGCAGCAGCAGCATCAGGTGGACCTGGAGCAGGACCTCAAACAACAGGCTTAGGCCTACTTGGACAGCACCCTGCCAACCGAGGTAGACAATCCCCTTGACTACTGGGCAACGAAACTTGACCTTTGGCCCCAACTAGCTGAATTTGCCCTTGAAAGGCTGTCATGCCCGGCCAGTAGCGTGGGCATCGGAGCGCGTGTTTAGTGCGGCAGGAGGTATTGCAACTCCGCAGAGGACACGACTGTCCACCCAAAGTGTGGAGAGAGACTCACGTTTGTGAAAATGAATCAGGCGTGGATTAGTCTGGATTTCAAACCACCAGTTCCTGACACAACTGACTAAATCCGCCATGAATCATGCCCCAAACATGTGCCACTTTCAGGTCTCCTCACACTGCTGGTGTGTGTTCCATTTTTTGTCATAGGGTGCTGGCAGATTACGGGCCTCCCATAGCTGCTGCCAGGCCCCTAATCTGCCATGGGCCCCTATACCGCCCTCCTCATGCTGCTGCCAAGTCCAGATCTCTCATGGGTCCCTGTACGGCCTCCCATTGCTGCTGTCTCCATCGCCACACTCTGCCATGTGCCACTTTCAGGTCTCCTCACACTGCTGGTGTGTTCCATTTTTTTGTCATAGGGTGCTGGCAGATTACGGGCCTCCCATAGCTGCTGCCAGCCCCTAATCTGCCATGGGCCCCTATACCGCCTCCTCATGCTGCTGCCAGGTCCAGAGTCTCTCATGGGTCCCTGTACGGCCTCCCATTGCTGCTGTCTCCATCGCCACTCTGCCATGTGCCACTTTCAGGTCTCCTCACACTGCTGGTGGGTTCCATTTTTTGTCATAGGGTGCTGGCAGATTACGGGCCTCCCATAGCTGCTGCCAGGCCCCTAATCTGCCATGGGCCCCTATACCGCCTCCTCATGCTGCTGCCAGGTCCAGAGTCTCTCATGGGTCCCTGTACGGCCTCCCATTGCTGCTGTCTCCATCGCCCACACTCTGCCATGTGCCACTTTCAGGTCTCCTCACACTGCTGGTGGGTTCCATTTTTTGTCATAGGGTGCTGGCAGATTAGGGGCCTCCCATAGCTGCTGCCAGGCCCCTAATCTGCCATGGGCCCCCGTACCGACTCCTCATGCTGCTGCCAGGCCTGTAATCTGTCATGGGCCCCTGTTGTCGCTTGTTGGCATATTCCGCTCGTTCAGATGCTCCTTCTCCTGCTACTCCTCTTCACGGATTCCGTCAGCAGTCTTTCTTGGAATCCGTTTCCAAGAGACAACAGTTTGCGAGCACGCACGCACCCGACGGTGCAGAAGCTGAACGTCCTCCTGTCCAAGTTGCTGCTGCCAGGCTCGTAATCTGTCATGCGCCCCTGTACCGCCTCCTCATGCTGCTGCCAGGTCCAGAGTGTGTCATGGGCCCCCGTACCGACTCCTCATGCTGCTGCCAGGCCCGTAATCTGTCATGGGCCCCTGTACCGCCTCCCCATGCTTCTGCCAGGTCCAGAGTGTGTCATGGGTCCCTGTACGGCCTCCCATTGCTGCTGCCAGGCCCGTAATCTGCCATGGGCCCCCGTACCAACTCCTCATGCTGCTGCCAGGTCCAGAGTCTCTCATGGGTCCCTGTACGGCCTCCCATTGCTGCTGTCTCCATCGCCACACTCTGCCATGTGCCACTTTCAGGTCTCCTCACACTGCTGGTGGTTTCCATTTTTGTCATAGGGTGCTGTATGGCCTCCCATTGCTGCTGCCTCCACCGCCACACTGTGGCTCCACACTCTGGTTTTGGCCCAGTGACTGCCCAAATGAGTGAAGTGTGCGGTGATTCTAAGATCGACGGCACGGCACTCATCTGCATGTCATACTGACTGTCAGTATTATTTCTCTTCCCCAGCAGACTCCAAGGGCATTTAAATTAAAGGTACAGTGTTCTGCACTAATATAAAGTCTCTCTGAAGCCTAGAAAAACCCTTTTATAAGTTAAATTCGCAGCGAATATATTCGACTCGAATCAAAATTTTTCCACGAATTCGCCGAATCAGTCGAATCGAATTTTTGAATACTTCGCTCATCTCTAGCTGTAAGCCATAATCATCACAATTATGACAAATCACGGCTTGAACTATCTTTCTTTGCATGTAATGAGTCTATCTCATATATTAGTTTCACCTTTTAAGTTGCATTACTGAAATAAATGAACTTTTGCACGATATCTCTTATTTTTCGAGTTTTCACCTGTATGTGTATACAGTGTGTATGTATATACAGTGTGTGTATGTTATGTATGTATTTTTTATATATATATGGATATATATATATGTTTGATATATAAAGTGGCAGAGCGTCCCAAACGAACCCTGGGAAAGTCCTGTTCGGGGTTTATAGATCTCCAAGGTTCTTTTCCTATACCTTTAGGGATCTCTGA
The DNA here is from genome assembly GCA_951230385.1 of Staurois parvus. Taxonomy (NCBI): domain Eukaryota; kingdom Metazoa; phylum Chordata; class Amphibia; order Anura; family Ranidae; genus Staurois; species Staurois parvus. The sequence continues at coordinate 5,933 of CATNWA010021709.1, forward strand.
TATGAAGTCCTGTGCAGGGTTTATCTCTCCCTGTGGGCAATTAAATCCACCTGGGACCTGTAGCCAGAGTTCTTGGCCTGGGGATCAGACAAGTCCTGTCTGAGGAGCTGAAAGGTTGGTGGAAACTAACAAGCTGTGTATGGTGTGGCTGACAAGCAGTAAGCTTGATCAGTCTGATAGTTAGGACCTGCAGTATTGTGTAGTGAGAGCCGGGACACGGCTAGGTTTTTGTTTGTTTGATATTTCCGTGCCCTGTTTATTTTGGTTAAACACTGTAGAGCACTTTGTATATAGTTTTGTAAATAGCACTAATAAACAACTCTCCCTGTTTGCCACTAATCTCAATGGATTTGGTATCTGTGCCTGAATATTTATTATTATATTTATTATTATATGTATTTATTTTTCTTGGATAAAGCAGAGAAGTCTAAGACCCCCATTGAAAGGTTTATATTAATGAAATATAGGAAACCATTAGGGGACCACAACGATGTTGATCAAGTCCAGAATGATATTTTATTGAATTATCAATGGAATAAAAGAACCAACGAATTTTGGCGGTCAAGTCCTGATGCTGCACTACCCACAGATGTTAATAGTTGATGGAAGATCTATATACACTTCCAAATCTCTTTGAGCTCAGGTTTTGTTGAAAGTATTAGTTAAGCCTTGAAGAGTGTGTGAACTCCCAAAATGTGTTGGCTCTGATTATCACTCTGCTTTCCATCACCGTTGCTTTGTTACCCATATGGGTTTTCACTTATCTGGATTCTCTCAGGACCCCATCTCATGAATCGGGTGCCCTGAAGCACCTCACCAAGGCAGATACCAGCAATTGACATTCATATTTTCACATTTTGAGATTTGGTGCTTCTAATCCATGTACCCTGGGTTTATATTGTCTGTGTCTCCGATGGGATGATTTACCCATTTAGTTGTCCTAGTGAGCATTGTCCCCAAGACAGAATGTGAGGGAAGATCCAAAACACTACAGGGGTCACCAAAACAGCCATGGAGAGGAAACGTTCTGATGGAGACACCTGACAATTATGTAAGAGGAGATCTCTTTCTCTTTGTAGAGATCTTCTCTTCTTGTTGTGTCTCTGGGACAGGAAGTGAAGGAAAATCTCCCCGACAAGACACAACAAACAATAAACCAACAGGGGTTCTACCTTTCCCTACTAAACTGAAAAGAGGGATTTTGGCTATACAGTTTATACACTTTAAGCTCAGAACATTCTTGCACGGCAGCTTTCATAGCACATACAGTAGTAAAACAATGCTGCTATTAAATTGGGTCTTATCCATTCTGAAACTTCAAGAGTATCCATACTACATTCAATGCAAGGAGTCCTATATTGGTCCGAGAAGTGTCTTCTGTGCCCTTTAATATAACTGAATTTTGTTACTAGGGCTTGACTTTATGGTAGAACTCTACCATCTCCATATGAGAGAGTGTTCACTGGCCACTGGCAATCTCTCCAAACGGTGAAAACCATGAAACCAGTGGACTTTTGGCCTCAATAACAAGGTGACCAAATCAGAGAGGGACATAGACGCAGCCTTTGTGGGAAACAAAGATGACAGAAGGAGTCTCTGCCTTAGCACAATGACTTTTAAAATGTAAAAATAAAGCAGAGGTTCTCTTTAAAGCCCTTTCAAACCCAAGAACAAAAATTTATAGAATAATAATAAAAGTAATATATTGCAGCTGACCAGGCCTTAGATGTAGTGACTGCATTAGTTTTACTTTTTCTGGCTTTTCCCCCTGTATGGTTATCTGGGGATCCTACCAGTGACACCCTTCCTGTTCTAGGGTGACAACACTCACTCATTGCACTGTATCTGTAGAGAAGCAGCTTTGTCACAGCAGGAAATGTGCTAGGACTACAGAACACCTCCCCAACGCCTCATCCCCATAACATATATGGGAGGTGTTCTGTGGTTCAGGGCTGATGACACTGCACAATGCGGTGTGCAAAGGCCACAGGGCAACCCTGGATTATTGGCAGAATTGACTTGTAATTTTTGCTCTTATCAAACAAATTTTGCAAAATGCTTTTAAATTTATATATTTATCAGAGCAAATAAGGGACATTCACTGTTGGGGTTCAAATATACTGATCTTGTCATAACCAGAGACTTTTGAAGATTAGATGCTCAGACTAAAGCGTACACATGTACAGATTTTCTAATCATTCATGGGGTCAAATCGATGTTCGTTTTCAACAGCAGTGATGGGGAAATTCGAAGGGGCAGGAAGAAAAACTTTTCTCGATCAAACAAATTTTCGGCCAGTGATTGTGGTTATCATTCAGAAAATACATTCATTTTAAAATCAAATGTTAAAAGCAAAATAAAATTTTCGAATGACATTCGTCCATTCATCGAATGTTCAAAGAATTTTCTTAGGACTTTTCTTATGAATATTCTCATCTGAAAATTTACATGTGTATGGCCAGCTTAAGTTTAGCAACATTGGTATACAATGGTAGAAGGGAGGAGGCCCCAAAATGGAAGCAATGTGTGGTCAGCAGAGGAGCCCATTAAATAAACACTTTTGAAAAATCAAATCTGGTCATTGTAAGCACCCCGATCAGTGTTGAATGGTTAATCCCATCTCTGTAAACTGATACATCTGGAAGAGAGCTTGTTCTTTAGAAAAACAGCAGACTTACCGGCTGGATCACCAGATGAAAAGAGAAGAAAAAGCCTAAAAAAGAAAACTAATGCAAACATCTAAGGATTGCTAAGCTGCAATATTATAAATGTTTGCTTTTAGGTTTAATACTGAAGGACCTGAAATATGTAAAAGCGGTCGGATACTTGCTGATATTACCTGTCCATATGAGAGTTCTGGTCTGTTTGCATTAGCAGTCCTTCTATGGCTCTAGTTTGGAAGTAAGTGACCTGGCTGGGGAGCAGAGCAAGGTCCACGGGTTGTATGGATCTCGGAATACTCTTCACACCAGGAGCAGACTGACAACTCATGGGGCCCCCGGGCAATAGGGGATCATGGGGCCCCCGTGTCCTTGCCCAAACTCAAAAAAGCCTATGAAAAAGGTACCAGGGGCATCTCATGGGGCCCCCTACTGACCCCGGGCCCTCGGGCAATGCCCGAGTTTCCAAATGGTCAGTCCGCCCCTGCTTCACACCAAAGTGTTTACATCAAACCCTGAGAAGTACAGGGGAGCAGTGAGGGGACCGGGCCCTGTGCAGATAAGGAGCAGGTAAACCTGGCCTATCCCCACCACAGGAAATAAGAATGACAATGAAAAGAAACAGTGACTATGAATGAGGATATGGCGGTGTGTCACATGGATAGGTTTTTATTGAAGGCTCATAGGAAAGGGGTACCTTGTTGCCAATACACAGACTGATTTCTAATACACCCTTTTCTAATAACCACTGGTATGAAAAAAAAAATCCCAAATGCCCATTTTATTTATCTTTCTTTTTTTTGTCTGAAGCCACATGACCATCCTTCTCTCTCTGTTTACTTCCTGGGTTCTTTCTTTGGGTGTCTACATCACTGCCTGAGTGATGTCCACTCCTGCTGTTGGTAGAGGAGACACTTTCATCGGTCGGACCCTCTCTCCAGAGGCAGAAGAATTCACCAGAGTGGTGAGGAGACCAGTGCCCAAGAAGACAATGAAAAATGAAAAAAATGTCTGGACCACAGGGTGGGAAATGTGCTTGGCTCATAGAGGAAGCTGTGACTTTCATCCGTTATACTGCAGGATGGCTTAGGAAGAGATGTTCAGAATCAAGGCTGCGGAGAAGGGCAACTGATGTTCAATGGATCATTTACATTTTATTTTTCCTGGAGTTGGGCTTTAGTTAAAGTCAGAGTTCACCTTTACCAAATGCTGCCTATGCAGATAAAGGGGCATCTGTAGATAAAAATGAACAATGCAGCTTTGACCAAAGTTGAATTAAGCTCTTGCTATAGGTGGAGGCCATTTCCGTACCCCCTGAAGCCTAACTGAACAGCCCTAAGAGATGGCATCATCCTGTTCTGTCTTACTGCTAGGAGACTCCAATCTCTTGCTGATCACCTCCACCATCAAAGGAGTTGGCTCTTTCTATGATTCAAGCACCTTCACATGCTCCTTCTCTCCCCTGATGTAGCAACTCTGAGCTCAGCATTGGAGAGCTTACTCCTGTGATGGTGGAAGTGAACAATAAAAACTGGGGGGGGGGTTAGTTTATTTTTTTCTGAGGTTGAACATGAAGGACATTGGCCTTGTTTTCACCTTTCTATTAGGATGTAAGTCAGATCTACATATCATCATTTTTAATACGTTGATAGAGATAACGTAAAAGTGCACTGCTATTAAACCCTTGAATTTTATTTTATTTAGCACTACCTTGTTACCCCCATGTTTTGCTGGGCTGCAATTAAAACCTTATATTTTATTTAACACATCTTTATTTTGTCAAAGAGCATTATGCAATGCCGCAATTAACATATATTGAATTATATTTTATTTTTACCAACATGATTATATGTAAAATATTCAGATAAACAAAATTTTGACTGTCTGTTTTATTTGGCTGTTAGTTTTTAATTAATGTTGTTTTTACTACTGAAAATACTTAAAATAATCCACCCCAAGTGTTACATACACTAGGTATGCCATAGGGTCAGATTTGGATGATGTTTGGAGACAAACAGAACATTGAACATTTCTGTACACAGTGCTGAACGTCAGTCTAAATCTTACATCAGGGCTTGAAAAAGACGCTCGACCGCACGCCAAATCTGAGGAGAAATTCCTCTGTGGCGAGCAGCGAGCACAGATGAAGCATGGAGCGACTGCACCTGCGCTCCAAGTCTCATTGTGAAGCCGAGTTCCGGTTTAAAACTAACGGTTTCCGGCTTCTGCGGCACCACCGCCGAAGGGACAAGTGCATGAGAGGTCCGCTCTCCTCCGCTGAGAGGAGACACCCTCTCCACCGCCGCAGGGGACTCGGAGGGACTAGGAGTAAGTACTGTATACAACATGTCATATCCCTATAATGGAGTACAGGGGATCTGGGATATACATTACTCAGTAAGTTTTGTGACCGGCTAGTAGGTCTGGACTCAAAATTTTAACCCCTGTCTTACATTGTAGAAAACTGGCTCCACTTTACATTCGAGAGAGAATTAATTGCCAAGATGCAGAAGAAAGTCCCATCATCAATTAATGAATTTTGCCTCCAATCGTCTTTGTGCTCCAAAGCAGAACACTACCATGCTATGGGCTCAGCAGATTACCTCCTTGAAAATGTTCCATGGTGTTATAACAACAGGGCTTGGGAGATATTTCTGTGTTGGTATTACCCTATCAGTGATTTCACTGGGGCTATGATTAGTGTGTAGACAGGTACAGGTCCCCCTCTGTTCTATAGGTTGCCCTGTGCCATTATTACAGATGGAACCCTTGAAACACCTTTCTGGAACCCCTGCTAAAAATGACTATATCTACAACTCATGATACATTGGTGTTATGGTCAGGAAGAATACTACTTACACTTGTGGTCATTGAGAAAAATTACCCGTTTGCAGATAGCTAAAAAGACTATTGGTGTCAGTGGGAACTTATCTGAGAGGTAGAAATTACTCAAGGAACTCCAAGCAACCTCTTGAGGAACCTTAGGGTGCCATGGCATTCTCTAGATTCTAGCTGCAGATTCTTGCCAGTGGAATGACCAGGTCATGCATATAGCAGCGGCCGGTCAGCCTCTATAAACTATTGGCAGGCTGAGAATGGCTGGAGCTATTCACATATAGCTGCACACTGCAACTTTACCTGTGGATGTCTGGGACTTGGTAGAGTAAGCTGTGTCCAGGCTCAGACATCTGCAGGTAGACTCACGGTATGAGGCTACATGCGAATAGTGGTTTGATAGTTCAAAAATTTGCTCTGTGATTGGTAGAAAGCTGGTCATCTGTGTTTGACAGGTGAAATAATCAGAGTGTCCCCCAGTTTTTTTTTTTCCTCATACCCCCTTTTTAATGAATAGTCACATTAATGTTTGACCACTTATTAGAATAATATACATTCTCTGTAGAGCAGGGCCAGATCTAGGGGGGAGTGCTGGGGTGGGCTGTGCCCCCCCCCCCCCAGATTTTAGTTGTGCACCCCCAGGTCTCAGAGTGCATCTACTGTTCCATGAGCCACTCTGATGAGGACAGTTGATGTATGGAGGTCCACTGATGGAGACACCTGATATAAGGAAGCACTTTAATAACAGCCTAATACATCATAGTGTTTCCCAGGTTGTGACACTGTGTGAAAGACTGTCCGAAACTCGCTATTGTGCCCCCTGACTTTTTTTTTATTGCACACCCAGATCAGATAGGCTAGATCTGGCCCTGTTGTAGAGCAGAGTGGTTTTTATCAAACAAACCTCTCTGTAGAACAGAAATATGTCGGAGCTCAAATCCAAATAGCTTTATGCATACTGTATGCTTAACACATCACGTGCATCAACCCTCTGCACACTGCTATACACTTTTATACATTTCTTGCAAACTTTGTATAAAAAGAGGGATCTTTGGTTCACATGCATTGTAATACATGTTTAAGCTGGCCAATTGCATCAAAGTAATCCCTTTCTGGCCAGTCCCTATACTACTCTACTAGGCGAGAGCCTTATGCTATGAATAAGGCTCTTGCTAAAACGTGTTAGCTCTCACAGATCTTGTACTAATAGTTTGTAACTAATAAAGAAACTGGATCAAGAAGTTGTCGAGTTGCTGGCTACTATTTTGGAAGATAACACAGGGTATTGGCTTGAACTGGAAACAATAGGAAACAAGGCAACACTGCTTGTGTGGAAAACCCTTACTGGGTGATAAAGTATTGTGGAAAAATCAAATCTAGTTCTGTTAGATTACTCTTACCTTCACATATGCAATGTCCCATCTTGCCTGAATGCAATTCCAGTTGGCAACCACCAAGATTCTGAAAGATAAAGAAATAACACATATAAGCATAAAGAACAGTCAACTAAAACTGGCAATAGACTTTATAGGATGTTCAGACCAGGCAGCACCATCCATTTACAGCTGATGTGATTCAGAACCCCATAGAAAAGAAACAGAAGAGAAACTTTCCAGCCCAATCCTCCTTAAGTCCAGATCCCATTCAGAACTTTTTGTTGTAGGCAGCAGCAGTTTTATAGGGGCCAAGCAAGTCATAATATCCACTGGTGCTGTAAAAGAAGTCCTCTGGAATCTTGTTTTCCATCTGCAAAACATCACAATTAAATACAATTAAAAAAAATTGAACAACAATCTATTGTGGATAGATATAAATTTAGGGGCCGTTTTATATCTGCTCTCCATTCTATCCCATGGGGCTATGCGCACCATGGTCCACATTTTACAGCTAATTCACAATGTGGAGGTCACGGTGTGTATTCTGCGCTAGTTCATGGAGCTGCTCTGTAATTGGAGGAGAACTAGTCATGTGTGTTTTACAAGTGAAATAACTAGGCTGCCCCCAGTTTTTTTTCTCACAGCCCCATGGCTGCACTTTATAAATGCCCCTTAGTTATATACTGATATTCTTACCTTCATCGTTTTGAAGATGTCTAAAGCATCCTGCCATCTCCACTTCATGTCTGAAAGGCATGAGCTCTGATGCTCAAGGCTGCTTGGAGGGTCTCCCGACCATGTGGCATTGTGATTCCCTGCACAGTGATGTCATTGGGAGCTCATTCTACCGACTTCTGATCTTCAGTAGTTGACGGTGAGCTGTTGGTGACAGCTTGGTCACAGTTCTGGGGGCACCGATGGAATTTGATCCAAAAAACCACAGCAAAGCACATATACGGTGGCTGGGTGTTAAAGCCCAACTCCAGAAATATGAGAATATCCACCTTTCATGTAGGCCACCATACACTGCTAGGGTTAAATGCATATTATGTCTTGGGCAGAGGTCTCCACACTTTCTATACAAAAGGCCAGTTTACTGTCCTGCAGAATTTAGGGGGGCTGGACTGTGGCCAGTGGGAGTAGAAAATGTACTCGTTTCACTAGGAGTAAACAATGCCCATCTTTGTATTAGTGTGAGGAATAGTGCCCCATTGCTGGAGTCAGAGAGAGAAATAGTGCCCTATTTTTGGTGTCAATGGGAGGAATAGTGTCCCTTTGTTGGTGTCAGTGGGAGAAATAGTGACCCATCATTGGTGTCAGTGAGAGGAATAGTGTCCCATCTTTGGAATCATTGGGAGGAATAGTGCCCCATTGTTGGTGTCAGTGAGAGGAATAGTGTCCCATCTTTGGAGTCATTGGGAGGAATAGTGCCCCATTGTTGGTGTCAGTGAGAGGAATAATGTCCCATCATTGGAGTCAGTGGGGGGAATAGTGTCCCATCGTTGGAGTCAGTGGGAGGAATAGTGTCCCTTTGCTGGATTTCATGGGAGGATAGTGCCCCATCGTTCTTATCAATGGGAAGAATAGTTGGTGTCAGTGGGAGGAATAGTGCCCCATCATTGGTGTCAGTGGGAGGAATAGTGCCCTATCATTGGTGTCAGTGAGAGGAATAGCATCCCATAGTTGGAGGCAGTGGGAGAATTAGTGTCCCATGGTTGGAATCAGTGGAAGGAATAGTGCCCCACCGTTGGTGTCAGTGAGAGGAATAATGTCCCATTGTTGGAGTCAGTGGGAGGAATAGTGTCATTCATTTATATGAATGGAACTGCCTGCACGAGAATGCACAAAACACCTGTGCATCCTCATGCAGGTAAACACAACCCTCACACAGATGTATGCTGTAATGCGCCCATGTAAACAAGGTCTAAAGCCGGCCATAAAAGGGTCGAATTCCGAAATAATTTTCCTTCAAAAATAATTTCTAAGAATTTTCATTCTAATTTCGCACCATTACAGAAACGGCAGATTTTCATGGGACCACTGAATATGAGTGATCGGGAAGGTTGGAAATTTTTTGAAAATGAATGAATTTTGAATCAATGATGGCAGAATCGTGTGAGAAATATAAAGCTAAAGAAAATTTGTTCGGAACTCAACCCATGTATGATCTGCATAACAATGTATGCATCCTTTTTTTTTTTTTCAGGTGCAATGCAGCGAAAGCTCTCCTAAAGTAAATCGCATAGGTTCACTTTAAGCTCTATCATTCTGCTATGCTACATGAAAGTCATACTGGTGTGACATCACTTTAATCAGTAGTCTTTAGACTTTGTTGATCATATTTTGGGATAAATATATGGGGGTGCAAACATTTCATAAACGTTGAAATGGGAAACATTACAGGAAAATTCTTTTTTTTCTCCTTTTTTTTACTATTTTTTCCACATAAAAAACAAGAAAATTGAAAATTGAAAAATTTGCTACCAAATTAAAGCCCTATGATGTACAATCAGGGCCAAAAATATTGGCACCCCAGCATTTCTGTCAGATAATGCACCACTTCTCCCAGATAATTGTTGCAATTACAAATGTTTAGGCATTCTCATGTCCGCTCCGTGAGGACGTCGATGACGAAACGCGTAGGGCGGAGCTTGATTGATGTGACGTCATTACGTTTTTTGGCTGCCAGCTACTGCGCATGTGCTGAGTAGCTAGGCTCGTTTTATGTGATTGCTGTCATGCTGTTGATGCTGGTGTCGGCTGGGACACCTCTTGAGTAAGTGCAATGAGTACCTAATAAAGGAATTGGCTTTTATAATATTGCACCATGAAGTCTTTCTGTTTCTCTCGAGTGTCTGGCATTTCCCCCCATGGATACGATTGAAGGTGGTCTCTTTCTTCTGGAGAAGTGGATTTCCGATTAATTGCAAAGTTTCTTTCATCCTGTTATTTGATCTATGAGGATTGGTGTGTTGCAGAGTTTTGTTTCTGAAAATATATCTATGGATGATCTGCCATCATATTATCAAGGTTTTTTTGGTGAAATTTTTCATATTTAGACATTTTTTTGCACAAAAGTTTTTTGCACTTTAAAAGTTTTTTTGCAGTTTTTTTGTGGTATTGGCATATATATTTTTTTTGGACTTATGATTTGATGATTTTTATATTTTTTATATATTTATATACATTTACTAGCGCAAATTATTTATTGCATTAATTGTTACACTTTATATATGGTGATTTTTTTGCAGCTGGTACACTATAAGTAAGTTATATAATTTTGACCATAGGCGCTATTATTAATTTATTCTTAATTCTCATGTTTATTTCTTTTGATTGTATTGTAATTTGCCCATTATTTTCAAAGAGGATTGATCAATTGTATTTAATAAAATTTACCCATCGGCAGTTGCATACATGATAAAGAGATTCCAATACAAAGTAAGATTTCCCTATTCAGCCTTTGATTTTAAGGAGGATTTGCCCGGTTCTCCTGTAATTTTCATCAAGAATTGTTCCTTTGCACAGTGCAGCAACTTATGAGTAAATTAGGTTTGTTATTGGTAATTGATAATGAATTAATCTTCTTCTTTTTTAATGCACTAGGCAAATTCTCTTTAAAAACAATGGGCGAACTCCAAAAGAAATCCTACAGTGCATCCTTTATTAATAGACCCCCAAGGGGTGTATTTATAAAAAAAACTTACATTGCAATTCACCCAGTGAAAGTGCATGTGCATTCAATCTGTGATGGAAAAAATAAATGTTATTATGCTATTTTCTGTACTGGCAAATGCTTTTCATTCACCTTATTTAGCCACTAAATTATCACATTTTTCCTATGATACTTAGAAAATACCAGGTTTGGCCACTAGATGGTGCTAAGTATCATGGAAAAAGCCATCTAGTGGCTAAACACAGTATTTTCTGTTTTAATTCAATGAAAAGCATTTGACCAGGATGGGAAAAAGCCTCATAACATTTGTTTTTTTGTTCCATTCGCACAGAACGAATGCACATGCACCTTCACTTCGTGAATTGATGTGTGAAATAAATGAACATGCATGTATTTTGCTATTATTTTTATATCAAAAAGTAAAATACTCTTTATATTTCACATTTTCTAGTTGAACCCATCTTTACTATTGTATAACTAAAGGCAAAACTTTTTTTTAACTGATTAGAATATGGACAGTGCCACTGCAAATCAATAAACAAACCAATATGTGAAGTGTATATAAAATATCCAAACACCGGAAAAAGAAAAAAATAAAATATATGTATAAGTGCTTTTGGCTTCAATATTCAAACTTCATGTGAAAAAAAAATCTATCTGGTGGTGGATTTGTGCACGGTGATTGTGTGTTTTTTTTTTTAACATGAAGTTTGAATATGGAAGACAATACTGGAGATAATTTATTATTTTTTACATAGATATGTAATATTGATTTATATACACTTTTGCTTTAAGGATTTGTATCAGCACTTTGAGATTATACTAAGGAAAAACATTTTCTATTTAGTGTTGAACAGAGTGAAGATGGTTTACAATACCAATTAGGTTAGAGGAAGACGAGCATTTTAAATCCTAATTATCTAACTAATGTCATTGTAGTTTCTGTATATGAACTGTTATGGCTGCTGTATATCTTCCTCTTAGCAGTTCCAAATAACTGATGGGTAAGGACATTTGCAGCTGTTTTTTCTTCCCAGCTTGGTCACAAGGGAGGACTCACATTTTCTGATCTTAACCCTTAGGCAACTCCTATCTGTATATAAAAGTTCCATCTATATTAACATTCTCAAGCAAAGGTCATTATGCCATGAGAATTTTAAAATCCATTTATTGCTTTATATTTTAAAGCAGAACTCGGGCCTCATCGACAGGTTTGCACAGATGTACCAGACCCTCTCTTGTAGTTGGTTACTCTGATTTGACTGTATACAGTCAGCTTCTCCCAATGTATATTCAAAGCCACAGCAAGTCAGAGCCTGCATCATTTCCTGGCTGGAGGACAGCCCTTTCCTCCCCAGGCTGATTTTCCCTGGCCTGCCCCTTTCATTCATTGGATTTCAGTTCTTTCAATCATGGAGGCTCAGCATCTCATTGTGGCATTGCCTTGGGTGCCTTGCATAGCGCTCTTGTCCTAAACAGGGGCTACTAAGTCAATTTAGTTTATGGCTGGGCTGTAGTTGGCTCAGGCTGAGTGTATAGTTTTTCCCTAAGCTTACATTGACTTGTGATTTCTCACTGCCACAGTAGATGTCGCTGGTATCACTGGCCATAGTATGAGATTTCACAAACAAAACTAAGTTATAAATATTTATATTTCCTTCAGCCAATCCAGTAGGAGGCTTATGTCACTGGTGCATGCTGGGGGAGATATAAATATTTAGGACAGGCCATGTGCTCGCTCTATTTCCCAGGGCTGAGGCCTAGGGAGGTGTCACTGGATGGATCTTTGCTGTAAGGCCCAATAGCCCGTTGTGGGGCCTGATGTATGCTGAAGTGGTCCTGAAGCTGTCCTGCCTGGTCTGGAGGAAGCTGTGCCAAGGAGGAGACCCAGGCATGGTCCCTTCCTGGAGAGGCCCGGAAGAAGGCTGTTCTCTCAGAAAGCCTGGTGACTCACTTGGAGATGTACTGAAAATTGGCAATGTGCTTACAGTGTTGTCGGGTCAGCCTAAACGTTCTGACGCTGTGAAGTTGTATATTGATCTAGATCTGGAGAGTCTGTGAGTGGTCTGCTGTGGTATCTGGGACCCCAACCCTCACCTCCTTAACAATTCTGCAGTTAAACTTTAAAAAGACAAAAGTGACTGGTGCCCAATATTCTTTCTCAGTGCATACAAATTCAGCTTGTCTACTACTCCACATTGATTTCCACTCATCAAGGCATTTTTGCTATTTGCATAGCTTATCCCAAGAGCCAGTCTACTGCTCTCAGAATTCCAAGTAAGCGTCCCGGTCATACCGATGCGATTTGGGAATTGAAATCGCACCTGAAATCGCATCTAATGAATGTCTTAACATTTGCGATATGCTGCAGCATGATTTCTAAAGTAGGTCTTTCATTACTTTTTCTGCAGTTTTGTTGCAATTATTATTTTATTATTATTATACAGTATTTATAAAGCGCCAATAATTCGCTCAGCGCTGTACATTACAAAGGGAGACAGAACATGTGACAGAACAATACCAATACAATGCAAAACATGAGGGGATCAAGGGCCCTGCTCTTTCGAGCTTACAATCTAGCAATTTCACAAACATAGAATAAAATGGAAATCGCACTACAAATTGCAAGAAATTGTTGAAAATCTTCACAAGTAGCAATAAAGTCTTCAGAAATCACACCTGAAATTGCACATCGCAGCGGTGTGACCAGTGACTAAATGCAGCCGCTGTTCGGGTATTTGAACAGCCAGTGTGACCAAATGTCAAAATACAGTAGCAGCAGTGGGAGACTCTTCAAAGTGCACTTCTTGAAGGTCTTGAAAGCTAGGGGGAAAACACCGTGGTGCCTCCTTCCCTTGGTACCCTAAACATGTGCTTACTTTGATTAATGGTTAATCCAGCACTTGCCTGAGCAATTAATCACCAAGCACAAACATTGCTACATGGGGAGGAGCAGTGGGGTAATTCACCTGGGGAAGCCAAAATACCATCTGACACCAGAGCTTACCTAGAGTGGACTTACCTGTAGTAGGGATATGGCAAGGGGGTGGTGACTGGTAAATGGAACTTGATAGGAAAGGGGGTGGGCTATGTGGAATTTCTGTCAATGTGCCCTGAATGGAAAAAAGTGAGGGTGTCTTATTGAGTTTAGCTCTGTATTGAAAATATGACACTTACAAATTTTAGACAGTAAAAGTCAGTAAAAGTCTGTATACATTTAGCATCTCTGTAGGTGTTACACTAAGGGATCTACACTATATTGCCAACAGTATTGGGACACCCCTCATAAATCATTGGATTCAGGTGTTCCAATCACTTCCATGGCCACAGGTATATAAAATCAAGAACCTAGGTATGCAGGCTGCTTCTACAAACATTTGTGAATGAATGAGTCGCTCACAGGAGCTCAGTGATACCAAGCGTGGCACCGTGATAGGTTGCTACCTGTGTGATAAGTCCCAATTTCCTTGCTACTAAATATTCCGTGGTCAACTGTTAGTGGTATAATAACAAAGTAGAAGCAACTGGGAACAACAGCGACTCAGCCACGAAATGTTAAGCCACGTAAAATGACACAGTGGGATCAGTGCGCAGAAGTCGCCAACTGTCTGCAGAGTTAATAGCTAAAGACCTCCAAACTTCGTGTGGCCTTCAGATTAGCACACCAACTGCGCATAGAGAGCTTCATGGAATGGGTTTCCATAGCCGTGCAGCTGCATCCCAGCCTTACATTACCAAGTGCAATGCAAAGCATCAATTGCAGTGGTGTAAAGCACGCCTCTACTGGACCCTAGAGCAGGGGAGACATGTTCTCTGGAGTGATAAATCACGCATCTCTGTCTGGAAATCCAATGGACATGTTTGGGTTTGGTGGTTCCCAGAAGAACAGTACTTGTCTGACTGCATTGTGCCTAATGTAAAGTTTGGTGGAGGGGGTATTATGGTGTGGGGTTGTTTTTCAGGGGTTGGGCTTGGTCCGTTACATCCAGTGAAGGGAACACTTAAGGTGTCAGCATACCAAGGCATTTTGGACAATTTCATGCTCCCAACTTTGTGGGAACAGTTTGGGGATGGTCCCTTCCTGTTCCAACATGACTGCGCACCAGTGCACAAAGGAAAGTCAATAAAGACATGGATGAGTGAGTTTGGGGTGGAGGAACTTGACTGACCTCAACCTGATAGAACACCTTTGGAATTCATTAGAGCGGAGACTGTGGGCCAGGTCTTCTCATCTAACTAGGGGGAGGCCTATAGGTGTATACCACAGTGACAGTCAACATCCAAAAATACACTGCTCTAGTACATTTGCTGGCTAGTACGTTGCAAAGGGGTCTCTCTTTTTTTCTCTCACTCTCTCTGTTGCTGTCCTCAGCATCCAGCACTTTTAACTGAACAGCAGACTCCTCAAAGTCCAGCTCTCACTTCAGCACAGTGGAATAGTGGCCTCTCTGCCTCCACTGCTCTCTGGTAGAACTCACACTTCTATTCTCCCCAGGTCTGTAACAATCCCAGTCTCCTTGCAGAAAGAGGGCCCTTCTTTTTTCTCAACCCAGGAAAAAGTGCTACAACTCTGTCTATCAGCCTAGGAATTGTAATTGAGAGCAAACCTGTAGTAATGGCTAAGTCTCTTTAGTGAACTAGACTCCCCACAATCCTCAATGTTTCCTCTCAAAAGTCTCCAATAGTTCATGTTCCTGCTTGCCTCCTAGTGAATGAAGGGCAGTTAAACAGAGCTATTCTGTATTTTGTGACAGCAGTCTCTCCTATAGCGGTGCTGGTGGAGTATCTCCTGGGGCAACGTACTCACAAAGTACCTTTTTTCAACTGGAGCTGCAGACCGGGCTATGTTAGAATTACACCCCAAAACAATTCTCCTCCTGAGTTTGTCGATACCACACGTGTGGACTTTTTCACAGTCTGAACACACAGAGTGGCCCATAATCCAAGGGGTACCTTCAGGCTTTATTGGGACAAAAATTATGTATCTATTTTTCTGATTACCTTTCACATTTTGGGAAACCCAGGAGCACCAGGATACTAGAAACACAAAATGACCACATTTTGGAGAGTAAACACCCTAAGGTATTTTTTGAGGCATGGGCATATGAGGCATGGTAAGCCTTTTGAAGACAAGCTTTTGGAATGGAAGAAAGAAAATTAAGTTTTTTTTTTTTACTCAGAGTAGTCAGTTTAATAGGATATTTTTTACACACCGCATGGACATACATAGTTTCACCCCAAAACACATTATGCTCTGCCTCCCAAGTATGGCGATAGCACATGTGTGAGATGTTTTCAATGAACATTAAATCTTTGGTATTGCAAAAAGTAACCAATTTTATCATAAACTGTGTACTTTAGTTGTTGCCTTTGTATGAGTGGTCAAGGAATACGGCTTAGTGTAGTTTCACCAATAGCAGTCTCTGTTCCTAGTCTGTTGGTACATGACTACCCCCAGGAATGCCATGTTCACTAGCCAGGAATTAGAGGAGGCTGAAGAAAGGAAGAAAAATGAGTTCCTGTGGTTCGAATTGTCCGCAGGGGATGGCTGGGACTGGTGTCTCACAGGAATGTAGCAGTAGAAAATGCAGGTGGGTCAGTTCAGGTGGCTGGCAGAGACATGGTCAGCAAACAGGCAAAGGATAAGTCCAGGAAGCAGGCAGCAATGTTGTCAATAAACAAGCCAGGGTCAGTACAGGAAAAGGCAACACCCCACTGGTGTGGCGGTGATCAGGAACACTGTTGCTGGCTTACACTGGTCTAGCGACACTGGGATTCGTATGGCGGTGATCAGGAACACTGTTGCTGGCTTACACTGGTCTAGCGACACTGGGATTCGTATGGCGGTGATCAGGAACACTGTTGCTGGCTTACACTGGTCTAGTGACACTGGGATTCGTATGGCGGTGATCAGGAACACTGTTGCTGGCTTACATTGGTCTAGTGACACTGGGATTCGTATGGCAGTGATCAGGAACACTGTTGCTGGCTGCACTTGTCTGGTGTGGTGGCAATCAGGAACACTGTTTCTAGCTGCACTGGTCCGGCGACACTGTGACTTGTGTGATGGTGATTTGAAGACACAGTAACTGGGTGTACTATTATAAAGCTTGTTTACACATGATTTTGGGGGGGATCTTGCAGTTAAGCCCCCGAACTGCTGGCCTGTTGTGATTCTTTGCAGCTGTGGCAGGAATTATACCCCATTGCTTCTGCTGATCGTGACCCATTCAAGTGAATGGAGGTGATTGTGAGGGGTTAAAGCATGCAACGAGAGGGCAATACAGTGCCTCCTCAACACCTGTTAAATGTTCTCTGAAGAGTGATCTAAACACAGGTCACTTTTCAGAAAGAACCACACATGTGGATAAGCCTTATGGTGACACTGGCACCGGTGTGGCCATGATTATGGACACTGACTGATGCGGTGGTGGCTGGGACATTGTGACTTGCTGCACTGGTCTGGTGTCATTTTATTGCTAGGGTGGTGATCAGAGACAATGGTTGGCAGCACTGATCTACAATTATATCAGAGCAGCGGCTATTAATAAACACTGACTATTGCACTGGTGTAGCAGTGCAGCTGTTACTATCTCTGATCACTGTCACAGACTTGGGACTGCAGGAAAAGCATTGCCCGGAGAGCTCTGTATTTTATTATGTTTTCAAGTTATCCAGAAACAACTATCATTGTAACTTATGGCTTCCTATGTATAATGCATTCTTATGTGAGCACCGGACTGTCTGGGGTGGGCATTATCTATGATAATGTGATTAGCTGTTATCTGATGGTTTTCTGTATAAATTCACTGTGTTTCTCTAATAAAGCAGTTCTTGTTTACTCCAAAATCTGGTGTTGTCAGGTTTTTTTGGGGTAGCTACAACTCCAGTCACTTGCCTCATGTTCTAGAGTTTGGGAAGCAGCTTCTTGACAGAGATACCCAGTCGGAATGTCAGGAGTCCATTACAATCAGCATACTGCAGAGCAGTGGAATGTCCCCATATTGACACTATACTGCTCAGGATTTTTTTTAACACTCTAATTGCTTACTATAGTCTCAATGACTCGGTTTCTTTTGTCTGTGGAGGAAGCCCCTCAAATGCTAGATGCAGCCTTGGTTTACAGTTGTGATTGGTCACAGTGATCACATGGTACAGGGTCAACTTCATTGGTCCTGCACCCAGCGATCAGAGAGCATGACATACTCTAGAAGTTGCACATCAGTGGATGATGCAGGAGGGCATACAGTATATATATCTATCTCTATCTATCCATTCAGTTGTATCCGACCCTTGGCGGTTGCATGGACCGTTACTCATAAGCAACTTTTTCCATGAATTCTCTTAGCAATTATTTTTACAGGGTAGGTTGCCAGGTCCTTCCCCAACCCCTACCATGCAGGAGATCCCACATGGCCAGGAATGAAACTAGGACAATTTTTAGACAGGAGCCAGTTAACCTACCAGCATGTCTTTGGAGTGTGGGAGGTATGTCAATGTCTGGCCTCATGTGGTGAGAGTATGCAGGCAGTTCCTGGAGGATGAAGGAATTGCTACCATTGAATGGCCCCCACGCACGCCTGACCTAAATCAATCCGATGCTGCCAGGTTGCACCTCAGACTGTCCAGGAGCTCCGTGATGCCCTGGTCCAGATCTGGGAGGAAATTCCCCAGGACACCTTGCGTTGTCTGATTAGGAGCATGCCTCGACATTGTCAGGCATGCATACAAGCACATGGGGTCCATACAAACTACAGAGGACCATTTTCAGTTGCTGCAATAAAATTTCAGCAAAATGGACAAGCCTGCTGCATTATTTTTTTCACTTTGATTTTCGGGATGTTTTTGAATTCAGTCCTCTGTAGGTTGATAATTTTCATTTCCATCCAACGATGGGGCTTCCTTACGTTCCTAACACATTACCCAGTCCATATCAGTATAGATATCCAGTATGAGATTTTTCCCCATTGAGATATGATGTGTTTTCAAAGTGTTCCTTTAATTTTTCTGAGCAGTGTATGTCTCAATACCTGTGTCTAGCCTATAAGGCAGTGGTCAGTTGATTGAACATGGGGTTGCCCTACAGGATATGTAGAGGGTATGCTCTACAGGGTATGTAGAGAGTAAGTGTGTTCCATTCTGTATTGAGCTCTAGCTTGACTCCAGTCCTTCAGTGTTGTCAGCATTGTAGTCATAATCACAGGGTTCGGGCCTCTATATGCTAAATTCGGCAGAAGAGCCCAGCAGTGCGGCTTCTAGCATTACCGCCATGTTGTCCTGGGGCTGAGAAAATCACCACTGCACCTTGACCAGTATGGCCACCCAATAGTACAGCAAACAATTGGGGCGTGCTAGGCCACCACAATTAATAGGTTGGTGTAGGGTCGATTTGAAAAGTCTGGGTATCCTCCCAGCCCAAAACAACAAGGAGATTATACTATCCAGTCTGGTAAACAAGGGTTTTGTGATAGGTGGACTTATTACTGGTATTATTAGTGTGCAATGGGCTTCCGCCTGGCAGTGTCAGTTTTTGAGAGACAGTACTGTTCCAAGGCCCCTCCAATTGGGTTTCAACTTGCAAATCTGTTATGCAATACTGGGGGAGCCTCCATAGCCTGTCAGAAGGGAAGCCAGATACACTGAAACAGAGCAGAAGAGAAGCAAGACCAGATATGTCTCCTGGTAGGATAGTAATCTCATTACACCGGCCAGGACTGAGGCACTCTGCATACATAAGATCAGTTCTCGACATCATTCTATGAATTAGCAGAATGGTATATGTACGCCCCTCTCTCTGGGTATTTCCCCCCTCCACAGATCAGTAAACGAATGCATAACTCCACCCACCAGGAAAGGTCCAATTCTCTGTAGGCGTCTGGATGGAGTTTATCAATATAAGGATCAGGGATCATATTAAAGTCACCTATTATAAGGATATTGGATGTTAGGTAATTAGCCAAGAGTGGAGTCAAAACAGCTAAAGATTGTGTGGAGGCTGAAGGAGGCAAATATAGTCCAACCAGAACCAAATCAAAACAGCTTATCATAGCATGTACAATGACACATTTGCCCTCAGGATCTAGCTCAAGGTGGAGAAGGGTAAAGGGAAGAGGTTTATGGATTGATATGCTAACCTCACAGGCAAAAGCTCGTTTGGCCCTACTTCCCCTGTGGGTCATAGCAATTCACTTAGTTTTGCACTTTTGTGACCCAGATTCAGCCAACAGCAGGCTAAAGCTGTTGGCTGACATCATTCAGCCAGTCCAGACTTTGTAGAGATCCTGACTTTAATGTTGGGATCCACCCATGTGCCTGATCAGTAGATGGCTTAGCCCCTCACCGCACTGCTGAGAGGCTGAGACAGCCGCTTCTGCCCCCTCCACAGCTTGGCATTCCAGTGAGCTCTAGTGGGGCAAAGCAGAGAGCCAGAGACTGACAGACACTGCTCTCTGCTCAGAAGATTGAGAACTGAGTGATCAACAGTCTTTGATCACTCAGCTCTCGGTCTTAGAGGCAGATGCAGCATCCACCTAGGTGAGTATGTTTGTTTGTTATTTTGAAATTTCAAACTTGTCTTTTAAGCTGGCCATATGCGATTAGATTTTCATTCAAACATAGGTAATTTGTTCATCTGAACTTTCTTACCGTCACTACATCAATCACTTGTATTCAAAAGCCTGTAAAATTAACTCCAGACCTACTATTTGGAAGGAATCCCATGCGTAGTAAACCAATTCATTACAATATGTATGATTTTACCAAACAAAAAACAGATTCACAGTTAGAATCTTTCTCCCGCAAAAAAAATTCCATTCTGCTTCTTTGAATTTTCTCGTCATTATGCTCAAGAATGAATGTTAATTTGCCCCCACTAACCAGCAGAAAATAGAACAAAAATTTTCAAATTAAATTCTACTGGCAAACGGCCAGCTTAAGTTCCTCAAACTGCATACATAAAATGGTTGAAAAAAATTCTCTTTAAACACAAATCCAAAACACATATTTGGATGTTGCATTAGACCAACAGAATGGTTTGTGTCATTACTTCTGTTCCGCACATGTACTACAGCATACACAGCAATTAAATGCAAAGGCTGCCTTTTCCCAGTAGATATGTACCAAGGCGTGTTCTTCATCTCACCTTCAAAGCTCGACACCTCTTTGTACTTCCTGATATCACTGCTCTGATCTCCAATTATGCCCTTGGTTGGTTTCAGCACTTTAAGAAAGATGTCTGCTATCCCCATCCCTTCCCATTATCGCTGCTGACCTCACATGAAACATTTCTCCCTGCCTGTGACCTGCCTGTAGGAAGCACAGCACTGCCAGCGTTTAATTCCCACCTGCAACTCCCAACTGGATTTTCTCATTTGCCGGTATACCATCATAGCCATAAATAGAACAAGACTGGAATAATTGGTGAGTACTATTGCAGACCAGAAAAGTCTGAGCCTTCAGCATCAATGCAGGAAAAAGACAATCTGTCTCTGGAAGATGGATGATGGTGATCTAGGAGGACCAAGGTACCTGGAGCACTATGAGTGCCCTTAGAGTGCACCTGAAAAATGGCTTGCAGGATTAGATGGACCATACAGTGCAGCAGATCTCTTTGTGATGGGGAGGGCTCTGCATCTGGAGGTATTTGCATCTGAAGTCATTGATGGTGCAGCATGTTTTGTTCCAGCAGGTAAGCACTAACTGCTCTAAGACAATGATGGGCTGTAGTGAGACTGTGTGTGTTCTGATACCTCCGGCTCTGTGATTTATTACTGAGGAAGAAACAAGGGGTGTGCACACAACTGAGACATCAGAAGGAGAAAAAAAGAAAGCTGGCGTTTACTCTGTCACATCTCCAGGGAGCCAAGATCATTTAGCCAGCTGCTGCGTTTTTCTTGAAGTTACCTTCAGCCCTGCAGTGAGGTGCCAACCACTTTGCCCACTCTGCCATTTCTGGTCCTGCAGATAAGGTGGCCCTTGCATCTCCTGTGGAGGGCTTTGAGCTGTCTCCTTCCTCTCTTCAACATATGGGCTGCAGATGAGGGTGAACAAGGGAGGGGAGAGGATCTATAGCTCTTTTTTTTATGTGTAAGACTGAAGAACTGCATTAGAGATGGGGTGCAGCCTGCAGATTTGCCTGGGTGCTGCATGCTCCAAGTGATAATGCTTTCTCGTCTTTTGGCCGATCGGACTTCCAGACACTGCAGCAGGGTGACCTGGAAAAATAGCATGGCAAAGGATGTCTGCTGAAGTGGAAAGTGAAGCGGCTGCTGAAAACCAAGCCGATACCCCAGGTGAAGACACAGCCACTACTACTACTCCAGAAGTGGATGTGAGAGAAGAGGTGAGCATTGAAGGTCATCTGTACTACTGTCAAATAGTACTGCCTAGTACGAACAGAGCGTAACTAAAACTTCATGTGTTCTTGTGTATGTATGTTTCTATAGCCATCTACCCATATATGCATTATATTCTCATATCTATAGGGCTTATTTCATATGTAATGATGTTCATCAGCTCGTAGCAACCAATCAGATCAGCATCAATTTACAGAGGTGAAAATGTTGATTTTTATTCAATGTTTGCAGCTGTTGGTTGCTGCACTTTGTACATTGCTGCTTGCATTATTAAATGCCAGTGTCACAGGTGTCATAATTGTTATATTACATGTGTGTTGTATTACAGCTCTGCACATTGCACACACCAATAGGATCACTGAGCAAAAGAGAAGCGATGAGAAGTAACCAAGGTGACCAATCATAAATCAGATTTCAGCATAATGGACAAGCTAAAGAACACCGCTTCTTAAAATGTTGCCCTACAGCACTGTTCTTTCTTTACTAAGCCACACGGCTAGGGTGATATACTGAAGGAGTTCTAAAAAATGCACACAATAAATTGTGTAAATAGTCACTTTGATTCGCCAATCATGTGCAGATGAAATAAGTCAACAAGAATTTGCTTTTCGATTGATTGGTTAATTAAAGTGAATATTTACACAAATTAATGTGTGCATTTTTAGAACTCCTTTAGTAAATCAGCCTTAGTGTGTTTCATTCATTTTTAGCATTAGAGTAGCTGTGAGTTTCATGGATTTGTCAGCCTGCAGCTGAGCAGGGGTTAAGCTGCTGGTAGTAAAGTGCCCAGGCTGCAGTACTTAGCATCCTTCTTCTTCTGCTGCTGCTGATGCTGTGTACACTGCCCTGCTGATGGGAGATGCGGGGAACCAATGTGCTGCTATGAGATAAGGCAGACATCTGGGGAATACTACAGAGCAGCAAATTACACAGCCTCCCAGCCCAACAATCAAGAAGGACACATTCAATGCAGAGCCTTGCAGGTCATATTATATTCCTGCTGGCTGCCCACCCTTATGTGCCAAACGCGGCACTCTGGGAGAAAGGCTGCGCGAAGTGTAACGACAACAATACTTATCTCTTTGTCAATGCTGCATTGAACGCTTTGCAGGCATGAAGCTGAAAACACTGCAGTTACCTCTCCCTCGTGTGCTCAGGCACTCACTGGGATTGCTGGGATACTCACTGCTAACTGTGCTGTGATAGAAAGGGTTAAAGCAATAGGCAGGCTCAGTGACAGCGCCTTAATGGTAAATTGGTGTTTGAAGCGTATTGGAGAAGTTAAAGGCCAACTCCAACCATAACTGATAATTTCACTTTCAAGTAGGAACCAGCAAGTTAATTCACCCGACAGCTTTTTATCTCTCTTAGGCTTCCGCAATGTAGTTTTTGCCTCAACCGCCACAGGAAAAGTGTCACTCTCTTGCAGCTAGGCTCACACTTTGTTCATAATTGATGACTGATTCAACCAAAGGAACAAACTCAAGTATCATGGAGAAATTTGTGCATGACTGCATGCTGATAAACCAACTTCTATATTGTAGTATATCCATAAAAAAAATGCAATGCAGCAGGAGTGAGACTACTATTGCATTTCATACTTCCGAGCGCTTACTCATAAAATAACTAAACAAAAATATTAGTTTTGGCATTAAAGTGATATTAAATACTCAATTTTTAAGCCAATTTGTGGCAGCTGATTTAATTACTTACAGAGTATGCAGTTTCCTCTCATCTTTTAGTGATTGCCTATGTTTCAATTTAAGCCTGGGTTCACAGCGATGCGGTGCAAAATTTGCACTGGTTTCTGTGCGATTTACCCACCACATCATAATCACACCCCGTTCACATGAACCATTGCGGGTGTGTATTTTAAGTTAATGACACCACGAAATCAGTTCACAAAACGCGGTGCGATATGCAGAATCGGATCGCATAGGTGTGAACACCCATGAGAGCTTGAACTGCACTGCATATGAGCACCACAAACCAAAAATGTTATTTAATTAATTTTTAATGTTCAACTCAAACTCTCCCATCCATCCATGTCTCCGTGTTTATTTTGCTGAGAAATCATTCTGAAAAACACCCCCTAGCATTTCTGGCCATGGCCATCTTGAGTAAGGGCAGATGATTTATGTAGCATTTACTTCCTGGAATCCATCTGCCCTTACTCAAGCATTCCCCTCCTGAAGACTCCTGGGATGTGCCTAGGCATGAAAACCAGAAAGTAACTGAAGAAATGTAAAGAAAAAAAAGTTAAAACAAGTAAATATAATATTCTTTCCTATCTATTTAATAGTGCTAGCAACATAAGGATTAACAATACTCAATGTTGATTGAGAGAGTGAAGCTCTACTTTAGGTTGGTGCAATAATCACTGCATTAATAGAAACACACAGCCCTATAGCCTAGTATTATTATTATTATGATTATACAGGATTTATATAGCGCCAACAGTTTGAGCAACGCTTTACAAAATGAAGGTAGACATTACAGTTACAATACAATTTGGTACAAGAGGAAACAGAGGGCCCTGCTCATTAGAGCTTACAATCTAGTATAGTAGGACACTCCTCTGCTACTCCCTTTTCCTCCCCCCCTCTTCAACAAGCTAACAGACTGACTCTGTCCACTGTTAGCGCTTTCCTATGAATACCAGAAGTTCAGGGAAGCAGCAATGAGAGAGCAGGAGCTAGCAGCATTGAATATTTATTACAGGATCAGACTCTGAATGTTTGCCAAGATATTCATTCCACGGTAGTGCTAGTCCTTGAAAGAAGGTTGTAAGAAAATATAAGGCTGGACGTGGACATTACAGTCTGATTGTGCTTTAACCTCAAATCTAACCTTACACGTTACAGCCTGAGTGTACAATCTATTTAGATCTACCAAAAGGTATAGAAGGTAAGAGTCTGCCTAACTAAATTCAAATTAAATGGCTTGTTTAAGCAGGCTTTCAAAACATGTTTTCTAGAGAGACCATACAATCAGACTATAACATGTATAGCCACTTTAGTTTTACCAACAACTATGTAGTACAAGGCCCAACCTGTTAAAAAAAAAAGATTGGTAAATATAATTATGCAGAAATGGTACCAGCCTGGTCCTACACAGGTCCATCTCTCCCTTGGAAAGGACATGTGGTGACAGATATGCTCTTGTCACCAAGATCACAGATCCATCAAGACCAGCATGACCTTTTTTACAGTATGGTAAAGACTATGGATTGGAGAAAGTATAGTTCATGCAGTGAAGAAGTCTACTTCCTTCTAATGTGATAAGGCAACAATCCCCCAACGACCAACACATTGGAAGATCCTGTGTGTAGTGAAAAGTATGTCCTATGCCCTCAAGTACTCATTTCATGGAAGTAAAGCCATATACTGCCCACTTGCCTCAAGCAATGGTCGGATTGTTTCTGCGTGTATATATCAGCTTTCTTGACATAAATTCTATGTGAAATGAAACTCTGTGATGCTAACTTCTAGGTATTAGACTTTTGGCCTAACATGCCCAAAAGCTGGAAGACACATCGGGGTTTATTTACTAAAGCTGGAGAGTCCAAAATCAGACTCCCTTCTGCATAGAAACCAATCAGCTTCTAACCTCAGCTTGTTCAATGAAGCTTTGGCAATGAAACCTGGAAGCTGATTGGTTTCTATGCAGAAGGGAGTCTGATTTTGGACAATCCAGCTTTAGTAAATAAACCCCATCGGGTCCATGATGAGTTTCTTGAGTTTGGTGTGGAGGAAATCGAGTGGCCTGCAAAGAGCCATGACCTCAGCCCTTTTGAATACCTAAGGGGTATGTTGGAACGCCAGTATCAAGATAGGTCTTCCCATCCAACCTCAGTACCTGACCTCCCAAAAGTTTTTCGGGCTGAATGGGTACAAATTCCCATAGACACACTCCAAAATCTTGTGGAAAGTCTTCTCAGAACAGAAGAGGCTTTTAAAGCTGCAAGGAGGGGATAGCTCTATATCAACGATCATGGTTTTGGAAAGGAATATCCAACAAGGTCACAACTTAGAAGTGTGATGGGCAACCATCCACAAACCTTTGGCCATATAGGGGGTTGATTACTAAAACTGGAGAGTGCAAAATCTGGGGCAACTCTGCATAGAAACCAATCAGCTTCCAGGTTTTATTGCCAATGCTGAAGTTAGAAGCTGAGGCTACCATGCACAGGTGCACCAGATACCGAGTGCACCAGTTTTTAGTAAATCTACCCTATAGTGTAATATTGTATGTTTGTATAAAACTGAGTTTAGGAAAGGAATAACCTACATAAATGAAACATTTTATAATGAGGAACAAAGTCAAATGCAATGTATTGTAAAACAGGAAAGTGATGGTATCTATATTGTGAATTGTATTCATAATGTCTATTGATCACTTATGCAAATACAGGTCTCTTAATGTCAGGAATGTTCAAACTTTTCTTGTTGCCACAAGCACACATTAGTTTCTTCTCAAAGCCCAACTGCTTCTGCACTGCAATGGTTAAATGCTCTTTAAAGTCCAGGAGACAGGAAAACAATTATTGCTTATCCTCAATTCTCCTGGCAGCCATCTCTTTTCTACACTCCAGCGCTTGATTCTTCCTCAGTGTCATCAAGACCAATGCAAGGTCCATAGTGCTGCACTGATGTTCCCTGGAGTTCAATATTTGTTTTTTGTTGTCTGTGTTCTATTGAATAGATTTGCATTCATTTCCTGTCCTAGAGACACAATAGGAAGTGAGAGCAAATCTGTACAAAAGTGAGCAGACTGTCACTCATGTACAGTTGTTTTCATAGTTAGTTTCCCATTTGGAAGACTTAACCTCATCTCCTCTATTTCTGGTGACAACTGCAAAATGTTGGATTTCTCATTACTTTCTGTCTCTTGACAGAAAGGATTATTTGTTCCCATTTGGGGCTACAGACAGTAGGTAAACCTGACAGATGATCTAATGCTTCCCATATCTATTGAAAACTAAAAAAAAGTTTGGTCTAAATCAGCGGTCACTAAATGGCGGACCGAGGTCCATGAACAGCCCCAGTGGCACTGCCGCCTGGACTGCCAGCCTGCAATGACAGATCCACCGCTGAGCAGGGAAGTCGTTATGGCAACATGACATCAGGTGTGCGCCCCGCCCCTTTCAGCTCACTGTCTCTCCGGTTCCCGCTCCCTTCCTGTACACAAGCGTCCAGCAAGGATCCCGCCACAGCTCCTGTCTGCCCTCAAGGTAGGGTGTAGTCTTACAGGGGCACTCTGATGGGCACATTGAATGTTAAGGGGCACTCTGATGGGCACAACATAGAATGGTCCCATCAGAGTTCTCCTTAATATAAATGTGCCCGTCAGAGTGCCCCTTAACATAAAATGTGACCATCAGCATGCCCCTTATTTTATGTTAGGGGGCACTCTGACGGGTCCATTTTATGTTAGGGGGCACAAATGGGCACGTACTGTGAAAAGGGGCTCTCTGATGGGCTCGTGATGGAAAGGGGCACTCTGAAGGGGAATCTGATGTAAAGGGGCACTCTGATGGGGATACCTGATGTAAAGGAGCACTCTGATGGGCACACCTGATGTGATGGAAATACATGGTGTAAAGTTGCACTCTGATGGCAACACCTAATGTAAGGGGGCACACTGGTGGGTACACCCTATTCGGAGCTCGGCCAGAAGACCAGACCTCCTTGAATTTTAATTCAATACCCCTGGTCTATATTATCACTCTAATACTTTCCTTGCAGCCCTCAGTACCTAAAGATGAAATAATTGTATCTGCATCTCCACCATGACAGCTGTCATATTTACTTCTGTCATGTCATGGCCATATTCAGCTAGAACTCTTTAGCACCTACATTGTTTCTTACCATTACATTGATAATATCGGTTAGTGCCTTGCCCTTAGTAAAATAATATTTTTAATAAATGTAGGGCAGCACAGTGGCTAAATGGTTAGCACTTCCACCTGGCAATACTAGGGTTGTTGGTTCAAATCCCAGGCACGGCACCACCTGCCTGGAGTTTGCATTTTCTCCCTGTGGCTGTGTGGGTTTCCTCCAAGTACTCCACTTTCCTCCCACACTCCAAAGACATGCTGGTAGGTTAATTGGCTCCTGTCTAAATTGTCGCTAGTATCTGTATGTATAAATGTAAGTTAGGAATCTTAGATTGTACACCCCAAGAGTGGCACGAGTGCCGGGTGGGTCTGAAGCTGGTAGCAGGCAGGTGAAGACCCAGGAGATCCGGATGCGGGCCAGGTGCAGATGCAGGAACGTGGGTGCAGCAGCAGGCAGGTATGTCGGCAATCAGGATGCAGACCAGGAACGGATACAAGAGCGTGGATGCGGCAGCAGGCAGGTATGGCGGCAACCAGGATGCAGGCCAGGTGGAGGACCATGGGTGCAGCAGATGGTAAGTATGGCGGTGACCAGGAGGCCAGGTGCAGGACCGTGGGTGCAGCAGCTGGTAAGTATGGCGGTGACCAGGATGCTGGCCAGGTGCAGGACCGTGGGTACAGCAGCTGGTAAGTATGGCGGTGACCAGGATGCAGGCCAGGTGCAGGACCGTGGGTGCAGCAGCTGGTAAGTATGGCGGTGACCAGGATGCTGGCCAGGTGCAGGACCGTGGGTGCAGCAGCAGGTAAGTATGGCAGCAATTAGGATATAGGCCAGGTGCAGATACAGGTAAGTAGGTGCAGCATAGTCAGACAAGCCGTGTCAGGATCAAATGAGCAAATCAAGTACAAGGGAGCAGGCAAGCGGATAGTCAGGGATAAGCCGGGGAGCAAGCGGAGTTCTTTCTTAGTCAGGTCAGATCAGATACAGGCAACAGAATCAGGTTATGGAGTGCAGAACGTTATAGACCAGAAGGCATTGACTTAACTTTATTGGAGGTTAAAATTGCCCACCTTGCGGTGACTTGTACGCTACTGCGCATGCACGCACTCGCACGCTACCACACATGCGCACTCGCACCTCCGCATCCAGAAGGGATCCGGCGCTCTCATATGGCTGCATGGAGGAGGGATCCCTGAAAGGTCCTACCTTGGGCCAAGCATGCAATGAAATCCACAACTGGAGTTCGGCTTTAAAATATACTGCACAGGATATCATTAACCTCTTGCCACCCATGTAACGCATATTTGTCATAGCAAATAGTGTGACCTATAATGCCCACATATAGTTTCATGGACAGCTGAGATTTCTGTATGAGCGCACTCGCTGGGGTATATTTACTAAAACTCGAGCACTCACAATCTGGTGCAGCTGTACATGGTAGCCAATCAACTTCTAACTTCAGCTGAATTAAAGCGTAGGTCCAGTCAAATTTAAAAAAAAAATAAAGGTCAGCTACAAAAACTGTAGATGATGACTTTAAAAAAAACACACCTGTCCCATGATCCCGTGGTGTGCGCTAATGGCTGTCCTGTGTCCTCGGCGATGGGATCTTTAGTGTGGGAACCTGGCTATGGCAGTTTGCGGATTCACAACCGGGTGTCCACTACGCATGCGCGAGTAGCGCTGTACTGTGTGAATGGTCACAAGGTATTCTGGGACCGGTCACATATCCCAGAAGACTACTGGGAGGGGGGGGACAACTTCTGCTTCAGATTGCCTAGGGGCGACCGCAGTGGAAGTTGCAGTGGGTACGTGTCAGATTCAGGCATCCTCTCCCCCCCCACTCTCCAAAGGTTCCAAATCCTAATGGGGAGTGGAGGACGAAGCCTTAAAACGGAACTTCCCTTTTTGGGTTGAGCTCCGCTTTAAGCTCTGGCAATAAAACCTGGAAGCTGATTGGTTTGTGCTCCAAGCACAATGACCGAACTGTCATGGACAGCTCTTGATCTTTGGTCATGATTGGGAGCTGGCAAAACAGGCTACCAATCTACCGAATATGTGACCACAGTGACAGCCAATCATAGTGGTTACTTAACTGGGAAGTCCATCTCGCCCCCCGCCTCCATTCCTGGCATACAGACTCACTTAAAGGGGCACCAAGGCTTGGAGAGAAGGGAAAATTGATGGATTAGTAAAATATTGAATATTTCTCCCAAGGGCAGTCTAGTTATTTTCAGATCCTATAGAAGCACAACTGAACTAGATCAGTAACCTGTAATAATGCTAACATGGATCATTTATGAGCATTGCTTTACACTACGGCGTTTGTCAAAAAGATGGACTGGAAAAGTAGTTGGTCTCAATAATGAAATGCACTAACAAAATAGAGATGGTTAAGAAGCCGACTGATGCTGCTCAGTACCATCACATCTGTTTCCATGACAATGGAATTTACAAATAGGGGGGATTGTAAACTTGGGCTATCCACTAAAGCTGCCGGAAAACAGCAGCAGGTCAGTAAAGGAATCCATTAAAACCGGGAAAACACTAACGCGGATTTCTGCATTACCTGTAGATTTATTCATTGGTGTCTTGACTCTCTTGATGAGTTCATCATATTATCCCTCTCTGATACTGAACCTTCCCTTCAATGACAATATTATCTCTCACATCAGCAGTAAATCAGTTTTTCAGGTGTTCCAATAAAGTTGACCATATGATAGTAAAATGGCATTTGAAATTGTGGATTTCGGAACATTCGTTTGATTTACTAATTGTTAGTTGGATCAAATTAACATTTGTTGTTGACCTTGGTGATGAGAAAATTTGAAGGGGCAGGGTGGAAACATTTTCTTGAGCAAACAGTGAATGTGGTTTTTGTTTGGGAAATTAGTTTCATTTTAAACTTGAATTTTAATAGAACATTTTTAGATATGTTTTATTGACAATCATTCAAGCGGAGCTCCACCCAAAAGGGGAAGTTTTGCTTTAATCCTTTGTCCCCCGCTCCCCATTAAGGATTGGTACCTTTGGGAAGCGGGTACCTGAATTTGACAGGTACCCGCTCCCACTTCCACTGTGATTGCCTAGGCGATCGGAAGCAGAAGTTGTCCTCCTCCCTTCCTGTAGTCTTCTGGGACACGTGACAGGTCCCAGAAGACTACGGGGCCACTCACAAAGAGCAGCACTTCTTCCGCATGCGCAGTGGGCACCCGGCTGTGAAGCCACAAACTGTCATAGCCAGGTGTCCAAACTGAAGATGCCGATGCCAGGGAGAGAAGACGGCCGGAGAAACCAGTTGTGGTGAGGACACCGCTGGACCGAGGGACAGGTAAGTGGCTGTATTTTAAAAGTCAGCAGCTACAGTTTTTGTAGCTGCTGACTTTCATTTTATTTTTTTTCCAGGTGGAACTCCGCTTTAACACCTTCCCGCCCGGCTTATAGCAGATTGACGGCCGGGCGGGACACTCGCTGTTGTGACTGGGCATCATATGACGTCCTGTCAAAATGAGCCGCTCACGTGCCCGCGGGGCCGCGCAGCGGCGAGATCTGTCACCGGTTATGTCCACGGGATACAGCTGATGACAAATGACTACACTGGCCCATTGCCAGTGTCATGTGAGTTCTGTGACCAATCCCAGCAGATCACATGTCAATTGTATACAATGGATGGCTTCCTGTCATACCATGCTTTGTATACAATTATTTTGTTAGCTGTGACTGGTCAAGGCAGTCACATGATACAGACAGGGCCAATCACAGCCCATCTGTATCATGTAATCAGCTTTGCCCAATCACAGCTAATCACAAGAAAAGACTGAATTAATCAGTTTCATTCAGTAACAAAGATTGCAAATATCAATTAAATACATTGGTATTAGCAATCATAATGTGTTTAAAAAAAATCCTGATCACTTGCCCAGAGTAGTTCAATGCTACTATGGTAACATTGTATTGCTTTGGTGTTGAAAAATAAAATAGTAAAAAAAAGAAAAAATTTAATAAAAAAAAAAAAAAAAACAATAGAAAATGTGAAAAAAAAAATACAAATTCAATTATTATTATACATTTTGCAGAATACATTTTGACCTACATTTATGAAGAAATTTTATTTATTTGCAAAATTTTATAACAGAAACGAAGAAAAGTGCTTTTTTTTTTTCAAAAGTTTCAGTTGTTGTTTTATTTAGCAAAAAAAAATAAAAAACTCAGTGGTGATTAGATACCACCAAAAGAAAGCTCTATTTGTGTGAAAAAAATTATAAAAATGTCATATGGGTACAGTGTTGCATGACTGCGCAATTGTAATTCAAGGTGCAACAGCACTGAAAGCAGAAAATTGGCCTGGGCAGGAAGGGGGTATACGTGCCCGGTATTGAAGTGGTTAAGTGTCTGATGCCATTATCAAATGTATTGATGAGATTTTTGTTTGTATGAAAACCTACCATTATATGGCCAGGAACTACACTGCATCTGTGCAGCACAAATCAAAAACGCTATTTAATTCATTTTTAGTATTTAAAGCACACTCCCCGATCCATCTTTTTTAATGGTTGAACTGGATGGAATTTTGTCTTTTGTCATGTGTCCTTGATTTATTTTTCTGAGAAATCACTTTGAACCCCCCTAGCATTTATGGCTGGAGCCATCTTAAGTGAGGGCAGATGATTCATATAGCATTTACTTCCTGGAATCCATCCATCTGCCCTTAGCTCAGGCATGCAGACAGGAGGGTGTGCTTAGCTGAGAAAACTCCTCCTCTTCTCCTGAAGACTCCTGGGATGTATGACATAATTTGCCTAGGCCTGGAAACCAGGAAATGACTGAAGAAATGTAAAAAAGTTTAAAACAAGGTAATATGATACTTACCTATCTATGAATACTAGCAGCATAAGAATTAAAAATAGTCAATGTTGATTGGGAGAGTGAAGTTCCACTTTACTTTAGAGTTTTATTATGACTCATGTGTCAACAAAGACGCTGATCTGTAATTTGACCATTTATTTAATGCTGTTCTTTATGAAAGGCGAGGTGGTAGATGCTGCTTTTTGCTTTGCAAATTATATACGGCACTGCAGATCCACCATTAGGGTAGGTTCACACCTATGCAGGTTGAGTTTGAGCCGTTTTTCTGCATTGAGTTTTGCACTTGCGTTTTTGATGCGTTTTGCAGGTTTTTTTTTTTAATTAAAATTTTTCTTGTTACTAGGAAGATTTAAAAGGAAAAATGCATCAAAAATGAACCAAACTCGCAATACATGCTTTTCTGCAGCATTTCCATTGAAGTCTATAGAAAAACAAAAACGCAACTTTTTGCATTAAAAAAAGTCCCAGATCCAGTCCAAAAAACGCACCGGGTGAAACCGCACAGGTGTGAACATGTCCCATAGGAAATCATGTTAAATGGGCTATACTGCAATTCTGCAAAACATTGCGGAAAACGCTTAGGTGTGAATCTAGGGTAAAGTGACCAGTGCAGCCAATAAACTGCTGTGAATTGAACTGTTATCGGACGTATTTAGGGACTTGCCTGGAGTTAGACATTCACAATTAAATTTAAACTAGCATGGTGGGTTACCCTAGGTTCACATCTGTGCGGGTGGTGCCTCTGCGGATCCGCATGAAAATTTTTTGCAGCCGCACCACCTGCACAGAGAAATGCAGACTCGCGGGCGGGTGCCATTAGTTCTAATGGCACGCCGCCCACACTGGGAAACGCAACTGTACTGGGAACCGAGGTTCCCGTGCAGGCTGCATTTTCAAAAGAAGTGCAGGGACTTCTTCCCTGCGTGTCATGGGCACGGGAGTCCATTCAAATGAATGGGCTCTCGTGCCTGTGCAAAAAGCGGCCCCCACGGCCGCATATATGTGAACCGGGGGGGTAAATGTGTTTTGCAGGCTTCCGAGGCACCAAAAGTCCCAAAAACTGTACATTTCCAAAATGTTTGCTGCAACACACTATGGTGCGTTTCTCCGCATTGCTCTTCAATGCATAGGTGTTTGCTGCATCGTCTTGGTGTGTGGGGGTGATCTTCAAAATGAATGGAATCGTAATGCATCAAGGCATGTAACGTGTGTTGTCACCTGCTGGGTCAACATGTGCATAGATGTACATCAGCTATGTTAGTCAATGAAGAATGATCAGCGACAAGATATTCTAATCTTTGGAGAAAAGCAGCACGTTGTAGTGGTAATTATTCAAAAATCAATGAATGGATCCACTTTGAACCACAAATAGTGCCAGAGACAAAAAAGTGATTGTAAGAGAGAATGGAGTCAAACCAGCCAATAAAGAGAATTTTAAATGCAGCAGAGCAAGCCAGGCAAATGGAGATAGATATGAAATAGTTCATTGTTAATTGGTATGCTTTATTATTTTATTTCATTTTATCTACAGTGTGTGATTATCCAAAGCTTCTTATAGGGAGTTCAGTTAGATATAGCGGTGGTCTATCTCCAGTCGTCCCATGTGCTCTTCACATCGCCGAATCTCCAGCTATTCAATAAGCAGCACTAATGCTCCCTACTGAGAGAAGGTTTACGACTGTTCAGGGGGGTGTCAGACTGCTGGAGATAGACCGCTGCTCTCCCATAGAAGGCAATGGTCCTTATCCTCACCCTGGGGATTCTCATTTTTAGGTCAGCACTGGAGTACAATTTAAAAGAAAACAAATTTAAGACAACATTTATCGAGCAATGTTAAATACACCCTGCATTCATCTAATGGTGCAGAAACCTGTTAGGACATCCTGTAGATATAAAGAGTTGCGTCGTGTATATTTTTAATAACAGCCTAATTACAGACTACCAAGAAACGCATTTTTTTTAGACAGCCACATTTGTGGGCCTATTTATACTAAAGTATACATAAACCTAATCAATAAAATCTTACTCAAGCTTTAACCTGTTGATGTACTTTCCAACCCACATGGAAGAAAAAATATATTTTAAATATATTTTAAAAATATTCTTACCAAATATATTGACATATATTTGAAATACTACAATTTTCGCCGTATTCAATATATTTATATATATATATATATATATATATATATATATATATATATATACTGTATGTTGAAATGCATGTTTATGTATTATAAAATATATGAAAAAAATATTTTTCAAAATATATATATTTTTTAAATATATTCTTCAGATTTTTTTTTATCATATAAAAAAAGTCATTTTAACATATATTTTTACATATTTAAGTGTTCTTGCATGGCAAGACCACTTACTGTTATCTCACATATATATTCTTATTGTTATAGCCAAATTTACCACCCTAACTCCTCCCACAGTATTTACACTACATAGACAGTAATATACCGAAACGTGCAGATTGTTCCCGATTGGTGTGCTATTACTTTGTGGAACGTTTCGCCAAATGGTTCATGAAATATCAGCGTTTTTGTGGTGAAATTGGTCCCATAGGAATGAATGGTGGAATGTTCAAAATTAGAGTGGGAGCTGACAAAAGCTGCCACTAAAAATGTCCACGGCTAAGCCATAGTCCTGATAGTTTTCACAATATGACCATTTGTTTGCAACTCATGCCGCCCATTGACATTCATTGAAACTCCACTCTAGCCACCTCAAATGTGAAGGGCAATTTCTAAATTGCGACTGTGCCTTCATTTTTAATATTTCAGAGACATACTATGCATCAAAATGTAGGTCTGGGTCTTGTGATTCTCACAATATAAAGCTCTTCGGTGTAGGATTTATAATTTTTAAACTACAACCGTTTGAAGATGGCAACCGCCAATGAAGTGAGCAAGTTGGAGCAGTTTGTTTTTAACCGCTCTTCTCTGCCCTTGCTGTAGCGTGAGTTGCCATAGGAACCCAGGTGTGTGAGCAGGCAGCAGAGTGACAAAAGCTAGAGTGTGAGTTGCAGACTACTGTTGGAGGCAAGATCACTTCACACAATTTTCCCAGAAATTGTAGCTTTTCTAGTTGTAAATGCATTCCAAAAATGTATATTAAATGTATTATTAAAGACACAGTATATTTGAAAATTTATGTGTAAAAATGTTTCATATATTTTGTAATATATAAAAAACGCATTTCAACATACAGTGTGTGTGTGTGTGTACATAT
The DNA here is from genome assembly GCA_951230385.1 of Staurois parvus. Lineage (NCBI taxonomy): Eukaryota > Metazoa > Chordata > Amphibia > Anura > Ranidae > Staurois > Staurois parvus. The sequence goes on from CATNWA010021709.1 coordinate 41,780, forward strand.
ATATATATATGTACATATACTATATATTAAAATATATTTTGAAATATATTGAATACGGCCAAATTTGTAGTATTTAAAATATATGTCAATATATTTGGGAAGAATATTTAAAAAATATATTTAAAATATATTTTTCTTCCATATAGGAATGTAATTTTCAATCATGTTAAAGTGGTTTTAAACCCAAAGCTAAAAATGTATTATAGTGCAGCTTACCAATAATTAGAAGTGGTGGCTGCATTAGGTTTCTTCTTTAATGCTTTTTTCCCCGTTTTCACCTGGTGACCTGGCCAGTAACACAGCTCCTGTATTAGTGAGATACAACTCTGGATCAAGGCGCACAGGAGGCACAGCAGAGAGGGGGGATTTAAATACACTAAACAAACTAAAGTCAAACCCCAGCCTACACTTTTTAATCAGTTACAGCAAACAGGTTTTTGTTCCTTTTGGGATAAAGATTTTGCATGACTAAATAAATGCTGATCATTTTTATTTCCCCTGCCAGTGTCAAGTGGTTTGTCCCATCCCTGTAAACTGATACATTCTGCTGAAGAGCTTAAGTTTCTGAAAAACAGACTTGCTGGCTGGATGACCAGCTGAAAAACAAAGTCTAAAATAGAAAATGGATTAATACCATTTTAAGTCCTCATCTTTTGATAAATGAAAAAAAAAATATTGGTGTGTGTTTCCCCCAAAACCCATACCAAACTCTATGCAGGCATGCAGCCAACTAGACAAGAAAGGAAGGGGCAGTAAGTGTGCCTCTCCTACGTAAACCATGCCAAACCACACGCCCTCAACATGGGAAGGGTACTTTGTCAGGAGGGCCTCCCTACAATGCACCTTGTTTCCAAGCTGATGAGGACAAGGTCCTCACCCCCACATCCCTGGTCTGGTGGATATGGAGGCCTTTGGGGGAACTTTGGAATCTCAATGCCCCCTTTAAAGTAAGAGGGCCCATATATATCTGCCCCCTGTCTATGTGAATAAGTAAGGAGTATATAGTACCTCTTGTTACTCATTTTTTTTATCAAAAATAAAGTTTATTGAGGTACATCCAATAAACAAAATGTGTACAACCTTTGCACATGTCAGTAATGGTGTTCTAAGGCACTAACACATCAAAGCTGATAAATCAATACCAGAAAACATCAATCCCCTCCATCACTACATTCAAGTAAAATGGTGACGGCTGTAAAGAATTGCAAAGGCAAAGGGAGAGTACAATGATAGCCGTATTATGTTTCACTCTCAGAGTAGGATCCATCCTTTCCTTCACTGGGTAAACTGTAGCATCCAGGGCTTTTTTTCAGCAGGAATGTGGTGGAACGCAATTCCGGAACCCCCAGCACTGAATGTAATGCCATTGGGTGCTGAAGGGTCTATTGATGCTGGCTGCTGGGAATCTATTGTCACTGGAGGGGATCTATTTTTGAGTGGAAGTCTATTGTTGCTGGTGGGGTATCTATTGTGGCTGGGGAGTCAGTTGTTGTTGGGAGGGATCTATTGTTGAGGGAGAGGTCTATTGATGCTGGCTGATGTTTCTGCTGGGGGACTATTGTTGCTGTGATGGTATTTTGTTTCAGGGGGTGCATTGTTGCTAGGGGGGTCTATTGTTGTGGGGGGAATCTATTGTTGCTGGAGAAATGGATCTATTGTTGCTGGCTGCAGGGGATCGATTTTACTGCTTTTCATGTTCTAATTAACAAATTCCATACAAAATATTTAGCACCACAAAATGATACTTTGGTTCTGTATTCTTTAAAAGGGGCGGTAATGGGAGGTGGGTAGGGGGTTGAACCAAGGGACAATGCTCAGAGGTGGGTAGTGGGCGAACACAAGGGGTGACTCAGATTTAGGGAGTTCCTGCACCTATTATCTGAGAAAAAAAGCCCTGGTAGCATCAGAGCAGAATTCTATCTAGCACCAGGTCAGTAGGAGTAAGGCCTGGGACAGCTAACCATTCCTCCCATAATTTGTATAATTTTCCTTGGTATTCCCTATGTTGAAAATAATCTTTTTCCAGTCTAAGGGAGCTACGTGTACCCATTCTTTGAGTGTGAGCTCTGTCAGACTTCCACTGTTGAAGGATAAGCCGTCGAGCTTGAAACAAAGCTCTATTGACAGCAGCCTTCTGAAAATCAGTTAGTTGGAGGTCATTCAGTATGCCCAAAATCCAACGGTTGGGTTCAGCAGGGACATCGACTTGGAAGACTGCATTAATGGTGTTAACAATGTCTGACCAATAATGATGGAGTTTGGGGAAGCGCCATAAGCGGTAAATAAGGTCAACCTACGTAGCAGCACACTTAGCACTGAGGGGGGACTGCAGGACTTGTTATTAACTGCTTTCCTGCCTCCCTATAGTAGAACTACTGCTACAGGGTGGCAGGGCCTGCACAAAATCATGTGTGTGTATATATACATGATTTGCATTTCCGGGTAGGGGGCACACGTGCGCACCACCCTACCCATGCTACCATTGGCGGCTAGGGATGTCAATCACCGTGTCCCAGCCAGAGATTCCCCGCCAGCACCTGGCGAACGCCGTGTAAAACTGACAGGGGAGAGACCTGTGAGTAAACAATACAGGTCTCTCTCCTGCCAGCAAGGACATGCTACTTTGTATTTCTCTGCAGAGCAGAGAAATACAAAGCAGCATGTCTCCCTAGTAAAACACACAGCACATAATGTTAAACAGCACACAGTTAACCCTTTGATCGCCCCGGATGTTAACCTCTTCCTGCCCAGTGTCATTAGTACAGTGGCAGGACATTTTTTTAGCACTGGTCACTGTATTAGTGCCATTGGGATGTCAGTGGCAGTTAGTCAGTTCCCACTGTGTGTCATAATGCCCACTGCAGTCCCACAGTCCCCCTATAAGTCGCTGATCGCCGCCATTACTTGTGTAAAAAAAATAAAATAAAACTCCAAGTATGTATAACACCATTTGTAGACGCTATAAATTCAACATAAACCAATTCATTTACATGTATTGGGATTTTTTCTAGAAAAGACATGTAGCAGAATACATTTTGGCCAAATTTATTATTTATTAGATATTTTTTATTTTTTACTGGATATGTTTTATAGCAAAAAGTCAAAACTACTGGGTTTGTTTTTCAGATAGTTTTTTTCTTTGTTTATAATGCAACAAATAAAAAACGCACAGGTGATAAAATAACACCAAAAGAAATCTCCATTTGAGGGAAAAAAAGGACATAAATTTCATTTGGGTGCAGTGTTGCATAACCGTGTAATTGTCAGTTAAAGTAACACAGCGCCGTATTGCAGAAAATGGCCTGGTCAGGAGGGACAAATCCTCTGGAGTGGTTTTTAATAAAAACATTTTTTTAAAAATTTAATAAACACACCATAGAAAAAGTGTATTAAAAAATGTCCCACTATGTAAATCCAATGTCAGGGGCTGCTAGTGAAAAGAAAGGCAGCCATACTTCAAATTAATTTTTTTTAATTTTGAATGGAATTGTGTGTTTTAATGTTGCTAGTCCTATTTAAAAAACTCGCTCCCAAATGAATGGTATTTTTTGCATTTGGTACATGTCCCCCATGGAAGTGGTCAGTTCCCCATGTTCAATGAACATGGGGAACTGGCCATGTTGTGTCGTTTGTTTCATTAATTACTAATGACATTTTTCTATCCTCAGATTTCCTTTAGATATATATAAACCTGAACAAAGAATCTCACTTATTCACTCACTTTTGTCCTGATAAATATACAATTGAAAACATTTTGTAACATCTGTGTGACAAAAAGACCTGTTGATTCTTTAGAAATCATGTTAGCTGTGCATAGGAAGGGGTTATAGAGATGAAGGGGTAAAAAGAAGGCTGTATCTATTTTAATCCACCATAAATTAAGTAGGCAGGGCTGACACCATCATATGCTTAGTATTTCAGAGCTCAAAAAGACACTAGGCCAGTATAATGTATTGTCAGTGTGCTAAATATTTGGCAAACATGAACCTGGATGCACTGTAATAGTTCAATTTGAAGAATTTTATATGCAAAAATGGATCAACTTGGCAAAAAAAAAAAATTCTAAGTGTTACTTTTTGCACAAACATTCTCACAAAAAAATCACAAGTGTGACTTCTGGCATAAAAAAGTCTCACACAAATCCCAAATATAACTTTTCACACAAATAATCTTGCAATCTGTGCTAAATAAATAATGGTACAGAAAATGAGTTTGTCAACATTTGGCACAAGACAGTTACACATTCTACTATGCCAAAATACGCCAAATAAACTTTCCAAGCGGACGTTCATCCCCCTTCCCCCACAGCACTGGTACACATCACAGGTCTTAGAAGACTTCAGGACCATTCACAAAGCACTGCGCAGTTCGCTAATGCACAGTGGGAAACTGGCTGTGAAGCTGCAAGGCTTCACTGTCCATTTCCCTTAGTTAAGATGCCGGCTCCTGGACCCAAAGCCAACTGAAGAATTGGTTCGGGTGAGGACAGAGCTGGATCCCTGGACAGGTAAGTGTCCCTCTATTAAAAGTCATTAGCTACAGTATTTGTAGCTGCTGACTTTTAATTTTTGGGGGGAAAACTGGAGAACCACTTTAAAATATGAGGTGCTCTGTGCTGAAAGGGTTAATTTAGCATCCCAGAGCCTACTAGATACAAGCTGTACTTAGGAACTGATCATGGTGCTGAACTGTTTGCACAGTGGTACTCTTTCCAGTACGTTTGATTGTGGTTTAACTACCGTACATCTACAAAGGTTGACCATTAAAACTTAAGTAGATGAGTAAATGTCTACAGAAAGCACTTCTGGGCAAGTGCCACTTTGTAAATAGCTTCATTGTAGCTCTAACATTGGGTACTTAATGACCTCCCTAAACCAGCAAAATATATTAAACTCAGGGAACATCAACATTCTAAATATTTAATTTGTCTTAATTAACCAACAATGTTTTTTTAGCAGGTTGTGAAGTTGCACTTTCATTTGAAAGATTTCCTCTGTGTAGTGTTCACATGGAGTGCTTGGAGGAAAATTGGTTCTCTTATTAACATCCCATTTTGTTAGTAGAATGGGACAAGATTTCATCTTTTTAAAAGATCTAATAGTTCATTTCCATTTGAATGTTTTCCTGCTTGTAGTGTTGTAACATAAATGCTGGGTGCAATAACTAAAAGCGAGTCATATACACACACACACACACACACACACACACAATCGGCTGGTAGTCACATACAGGTACTTGTAATCAGCATTTACACCATTACATATTCTATGCATGTGAAAGACCCATTACCAAATGAATAACTGCCCTGGCACGGCACATCATAGCATTCACTCGGGCACTCCAAGAAATAACAGAATCTAACTGCAATATTCTTGCACTGTCAAAACCTCCACTTATAATATCACACGACACACACAGGAGGATATATCTTATAGTCATCACAATCTGCATAATAAACACACACCAATAATAATGTGAGCATTACAGCATGAAATAGACATATCATTTGACAGCGTCACAGCATAGAATTAATATATTATCAAAAAAGACACATTGATTACGTGTAAAAAATAAACTAAAATAAAATCTAATATAAAGTGTGAAAAAAAAACAAAACAAAAGCGCAGCACGATATTTATCTATATATTGGTTGACACTATTGTATGAGTTGGTGTGATGTGTTTTATTTATGTTTATTGAATATTTTTGTGTTGTGTTTGCAGAGAATTCACTGTATTGGCTCACAGGTGGACAGTTGGTTTTGTAATACATTATCAAAGCTATGTGAAGGTGGGAAGGGACAGATCCTATCAGAACCATACTGTACAGGGGGTCACAGGGAAGCCGTAAACGCTATGAATCGATGAGCTCATATAGCCTTGGCAAGAGTCCCAGCATCAGAGCGTCCCATGGCAACTAGGAGGGCTTCCAATCGATCCCACTTAAACTACCGGCTTTTTAAACCATTTTTCTGGCAGTTTTCCTGAAGTGGACGGGTGCCACAACCACTATAGGAGGAGCTAGCAGAAAGATTCTGTGAGGATAACAGAGTCACGCTCAGCCACCATATTGAGTCCACGTCGTTATCTGAAAAGTCACGCTTTTGCTTCAGATCAGCTTCTTATCTACCCTAAACTTCTTCTCATCTAGTCTAACTTAAAGATTTCTAACTTCTCAAGCAAGTAGGCATCCTTAACCACCTCCCGCCCGCCATATAGTCCAATGACGGGCGCAAGGTGGTTCTCTCATTCTGATAGGCCGTCTTTTGACGTCTTTCCATTCTCACCGCACATGCGCAGCTCAGGGAGCGCGGTGATCGGCGGTGCTCTGTGTCCCTCACACACAGCAGATCACCGATCCACGGAAAGAGCCGAAGGTGTCGGCTCGGTCATGTGATCAGCTGTGTCCATTCACAGCTAATCACATGTAAACACGGAAATGCCAGTTATCACGCTGACAGCTCTAGAGGAGAGACGGTAATCGGCATTCCGCGGAGGGGACATGTACACTGATCATCAGGGCACTGATGATCAGGGCGCCCTGAAGATCAGTGTGCCCTGATGATCAGTGTGGCCCCAGAAGTGCCACCTGTCAGTGCTGAACAGTGCCACATGCCAGTGCCCATCAGTGCCACATCAATGCCACATATCAGTGCCTACCAGTGCACATCAATGCCACATATCAGTGCCCATCTGAGCTGCCCTTCAGTGTCACCCATCAGTGCCAGTTAGTGCCACCTATCAGTGCTGCCAATCAGTGCCGCCTATCAGTGCCAGTCAGTGCCACCTATCAGTGCCGCCTAACAGTGCCAGTCAGTGCCACCTAACAGTGCCAGTCAGTGCCGCCTATCAGTGCCATATATCAGTACTGCCTTTCAGTGCCCATCAGTGATGCCTGTCAATGCCCATCAGTGCCACCTACCAGTGCCTCCTCATCAGTGCCCATTAGTGCCACCTATCAGTGTCCATCAGTGTATCTTATGAGTGCCCGTCACTACACCCTCATTAGCACACATCAGTGAGCGAGAAAAATCACTTATTTACAAAATTTTATAACAAAAACTAAGAAAAAACATTTTTTTTTTTTCAAACTTTTCAGTGGTTTTTTTTGGTTTGTTTAAGAAAAAATAAAAAACCCAGAGGTTATTAAATACTGCCAAAATAAAGCTCTATCTGTCACAAAAAAATGATAAAAATTTCATATGGGTACAGTGTTGCATGACCGCGCAATTGTCATTCAAAGTGTGACAGCGCTGAAAGCTGGAAATTGGCCTGGGCAGGAAGGGGGTATAAACAAATAAAATATAAATGGTGTAGCGCTGATACTCTAATCAAAAATATCATACAGCTAGTATATATGCTTGTAACAGAAATTAAATACTCCTTTGTGACTATGAGAAATATACCATAATCTCATAGGTAGCATAAAAATCAGAAATTAAACACACAATATACATAAATCCACGTCAGTGAATCACACCATAGAATAAACAATCACAAGTGTAAGTGTACCACACTCAATCAGTGACAAATGGTGATATATCAGTCCACTTTGCACACAAGTGAGAAAATCTTCATAAACATGAAGGTGCCATATGTGCCAAGGATCCCAAAATGGTCTGAGTGCCCCCTCACGTCCGTGCAGTGACCACAAGGGCCAGCCAACTTTGTAATAGCCTCCCGACAATCTCCTAAGGATCACCTTTCCAATTTGGACTGTAATGGTTAATAACCAGGGCTTTGACCAAACCTTCTCCTGCACTCCACCATTCTGGCAATACCTCACGTCCCTTTAGGTTCCACTCAGAGACACAAATAGATACGCTCCATAGTGTAATATAATCACTTTATTGTATCAAAGTAAAAAATATCCACTCACATGTTAGCAGGTATCAAAAAATGCCAGCTGTCCTCATAGCATGTGGCTTCATGGAGTCCCAATATGGCGTGTGTGCCGAAAATGACGTCACCGCATCCTGAAACTGACGATAGTGGTACATTATTGAAAAAAAGGACAGTTACATCAAACTATCTTTGAGCATGTAGATGTATCCATTGTGTTGCATTTGGAAATGTCCTGGAATTTTGAGAAGACCATCAAGCTGTATGAAGTAATACCAGAACTGTAACACCAAACCTGTCCTCAAAATAACACATGTGGCATAAGTGGTAGCTGGAGTACCTCCTGGAAAAATGTCCTTCCTGTGTGAGAGTGGCAACGCGTTTTTCCCTTTTCTTAAGCCTACTTACTATGATGAAGTGATAAGTGTCCTCCTTTAGTAAATATGCAGTTTTAACACATACCAGTGCCTTTTTATGCTATGTTTTCTCTAGACTAGGTGAGGTATAGTTATGTAGTTACGTTGACTGAAAAAAGTACAATTTTTTGCAGTTTTGGGGAACAATTACGCTGTTAGGTCTTTATTGCTATTCAGAAGCTCGTTTGAGAGTTTTCTTTTCACTCACTGTCACAGTGGTTTTACCAGTAAGTGAGACAAAAAACGCAACATGGACAAAGACAGCAATAAAAAAAAAATGACTATAGTTCTAGCCTTCTCCCATTCTGCTGATAATAAAAGCTATTATATTTTTTTCTTTGTTGTTAAGATTTTCCCTCACTTCTTTTCTGGTGAAACCAGGATCGCTGAGATACTAGGAGAGGGTAAAGCTCTCTAATAAATGGTAGTGGTTCTAATCGTTCCCCACACATAACAAAACAAAAAGAACTCAAATAGCGGCTTTACTTCTATATAATTCAGAAGCAAGAATTCTGTATTTACATTTTGACAGTGCTAGGCCCTTCCACAGTGTGATTATAGAGAACAGACACACAGGATTTGCATTAAAGCAAAGTAGGAAGCCCAAAGCATTGCTTTTGAATGGAGAAGATAAGCTCATCAGTATTCTCCAGATTTTGTAATCCTGGATCAGGCTCTGGAGCTTGAAGGTTTCAAAGTGTCCTGGGGGAAGCAAAGCCTTTAAGGTCCTATTAGAGGCCTGCAGGTTGTGTTAGTATGCAGGTGTGAATGCTTGTAATAAGCCAAGCCTGAGAATAGCTCAGGACTCCCATTTTGGAGACACAGACCTGTCAGAATAGAGTTGTGTATGGGGGTTCAGGAGATAATGCTAACTAGTGCCCCCAAAGGTTGGTATTAAGTCTGTAGAGACAGCTGAGGTGGCTAACGAGTCCAAGGGGGGTTGCAGGGAGTCTATAAGTCTCTAGAAGAGTGAGCAAGCTGGGGGGATAGAAGAGCTTTGTTTAGAGGCCAGGAGTGGGTCTGTGGAGCAAAGTGCTGTAACCAAGACTAAGCGAGCCTGAAAAGTCTGGTCTGGGAAACCAAAGATGATAGCAGCAGTACTGCTCACAAGAGAGCCAAGTGGCCTAAACTATCATTTGTGGACTTTTTTTTAAATAAAAGTGAGCTGCCATGCCCTAAAACAGTTTGGACTGGCATGGACTTCATTTAACCGCGCCTACCATGGAGCTAAGCAACCCCCAGATCACAACATATACATATGAATAATTGTTTGTATATTGCATTTGTAGACACGCCCCCAATTTGGGAAGAGATTTTCTAACCCACTGCATATTTTTTTTGGCTGCCAGCTAAGTTGTCTCTGAAAAAAAAGGTTATACTGTTTTAATAACCCTTTTCATTGTGCAATTGACTAAACCTTTTTCCTCCTTACTGTTTTGTGAGCTTAGCCTGTTAATAATAGAATGCTTGGTGTGATGCGGTGCCATTCATTTGAATAGCAGCCCAATGCAGTTTGCCAATGGATTCACCTTGGCACTCCATCACACTTTTCAATGGATGTACATGGCCCCACAATGCTAGTCCATCAGAAGGTGTATCGGGGTGTCGTTCAGAATGAAAGGCACAGCATTGCACCAATGCATTTAAAGTGGTTGTCAAGGCTAAACATTTTTTTTTTGCCTTAAGTTTTTTTTTACCTTAATGCTTTCACCAGTTTAAGGTAAAAACCTTTCATGTTAAGCAGCCCCCCCCCCCCGGATACTGACCTGGGGCTGATCTCGATCCAGCATTGTGCCAGAGAGCAACAGCATTGCTGTCTCTCTCCTCACAGGAATCAAAGGCAGCGATTATCTCCTGCTACTGTCTATCAAATCCTGTGAGGAGGGAGTGGGGGTGGGGCTGAGCTGCACTGTGTGTGTTACTGTGCACACACCCCAGCTCGGGATCAAGCCTGCACAAGTGCCCCTATAGAAAACAGCTTGCTATGGGGGCTCTCAGAAGAGAGGAGGAACCAAGAGCGCTGGCTGGGGACCCCAAAAGAGGAGGTTTGGTCCACTCTGTGCAAAACCATTGCACGGAGCAAGTATTGTAAGTACACCATGTTTATTATTTTTTTTAAAAATAACCTTTACAATCACTTTAATGTGCGTTGCAGCAAGTTGCCATAAAACATGCGGTAATTTAGTCTATCGTTTTTAAAACACCCCATTCCTTATTTGATGGCTATCTTTAATTTTTTTCTTTTAAGACTATTCAGCTGACCCCCCTAAATTATTCTGACATGCACAGCCTAGCAGTGTAAAAAAAATGAACTTGCTATGACACAATGCTTGGGAAACACTAGCCTAAGGCATTTCATAGTGCTCACAAATGACTTCAAGGATAAACAATGTCAGTTATATACTGTAGATGTCCATAATGATACATTACTGAAATATTTGTGTTTGGGCATTATCTGCTCTAAAGGAAACCTGATAAGGGAAACACCGTTAGAGAAGATGGGGTGGAAGTTGCCATTCAATAACTATCAACCATATGGTAGTTCTGGGCCAGTGAAATCTATTTCGTTTTCGTTTCAGTGATGCCACTGCCATGGAACAAGAATCTAGCAGGACAGTAGTAGATTTCAGAGTCTTCCCATTCAGTGACTTTGTTTTGTGAATGAAGAAAAAGGAAAATATGTACAACATACAAAATGTACTGCATACTGTATGCAAAAGTGAAAAGGTGAAGATTAGCTATGTTATACGTAACATGTTAATTGTGACTAAGCAGTACTCTGAAAAAAATACCTTTTCGTCTTGAATACTTCATGAAAAATAACAAAATAACAGTGTGCTTCCTGCTATGTGAATGTGCCTACTAGGCACTCCTGTGTCTACAGCCTCAGCTGTATATCTGCAGTATGAGATCTAAAACACTTGTGGGCAGGTGTAGTCTATCTTCTCCACTGTAGGTGGTGTTCGTCTAGAGCAGCATTGCAGTTAAAGAGAAAATAAAGAGGAACATTGTTCCTCTATGGTTTCCTGGGTCACTTGGGAAGCTGCCCGATTGGATGCTGCTGCCCCATGCAACTCTAGCAGCCATCTAGGGCCAGGCAGAGCCTATTTTAGGCCCTGGTTCCCAGGCTTGGCATGCATTTGCGAATGGGTAGAGTAGGGACAGATATCCCATCTGTTAGGGACAGAACTAGTGGCAGGGACAAGGAGGGAAAAGCACAGTGTTCTCAGGGCACCTTCCGGCTTGGGCACCATAAGGCCAGGCCGCATTCTGCCCCTATTAACAGACCCTGTAAGCTTGACTGAAACCTGCTGTCTACATGCTGTCAGGACCCTGTGGATGTTCCTGGTTGGGCTGTCCTGCAACCAGGTTTATTGTGAACTGTCTTACTTCAATACAAGTTCTGTCAGGACCCCATGGATGTTCCTGGTTGGGCTGTCCTGCAACCAGGTTTATTGTGAACTGTCTTACTTCAATACATGTTCTTTTACATCGCACTTGGGCTGTGTGTGTTATTGCTGCTATGCCCCACTTACTTAGTGGTTTTTGGTGATGCACTGTTCTTATCTCAGGAGGCTCTGTCATGGAGAAGCAGAACCCTGCCAAGATGGTGGCCTCCACTCAGAGAAAGTGCAGAATAAAGCATGGTAAGTCAGTAAAAGGTGAACATATCATCTTCAGGGTGACCACAGGCAAGACTGGTGACCAGTCTTACTCTCTTCTGCCTTTTTTTGGGGCACAACTTTTACAAATCAGTTGCTCTTTAAAACAAACCGGTGCTTTATCCATTCAGGGCAAGGCAACTTACCATTTATTCACTCCCCTGCCATTTCATTTAAAGCCAAGAGCCAAAGGAAATACCTAAGATTTTCATAAATGAAGGAGCATGTGACTGACTTTATGTGATAGCACTGCTGTTGTCACACATGGAGTCCATAGCCCTATGTATAAAGGAATTTTGTTCACTTAGAGCTTACAAGCACCCTTCAGCACATAGTTATGATTTTTTTTGCCCATGGACATGATTTGAGAGCCCACTGAAAATGACTCAATGGGGTTTATTTACTAAAATTGGAGTGTGCAAAATCTGGTGCAGCTGTGCATTGTAGTTAATCAGCTTCTAACTTGAGTTTGTTCAATTAAGCTTTGACAATAAAATCTGGAAACTGATTGGTTTTTATGCAGAGTTGCACCAGATTTTACACTCTCCAGCTTTGGTAAATCAACCCCAATATAACGCTCAATGAAGAACCAAAAAAATGTGTATCAACCCACATGAGAAAATTCCCGCACATGTGTTCCTGGGCCTTAAATCCCCACTTGTTTGCCCAGAAAACTTGTCTCTAAATGAAATACTCTGAAAAACGTATCGGCAATCAAGGTAGAAAAAAAGGAGGCTTTAAAAAATGTCCCCTTTCGCCCCTTTAAAGAAGTTGTGTGTACCTAAATTAACTAAAATCAGAAAAAAGAAGTTAAGCAAAGCAATTCTTTCCCTCATTACTGTGAAGGAAAGGACTGCATTACTAAATGGGAGCATTACATTCAATTAAAGTAGAACTATAGGCATACATTTTTCATTTTGCATAGCGTAGAGGAGGGTTATAACCCCTGTCAGTTTTTTTTCTTTTGCCCATTGGGTAAATTTCCCTTCACTTTCTATCCCATAGCCGAAACAGGAGTGAGAGGAAATTCATGCAAATTAAGGGAATCCCTTGGGGACTCCCAGGTCATCAGTTCCCCATTGGAAGATTTCCCCACTATTACGGTTCTGGGGAGTTTCTTTTACTTTCACTTTCAATGATGGTTAACAGGACAAATAGAGAGAGGGGGACTCTCCCTAACAGGGGCACAGACAGCAATAAAAACAAGAGAGGTGTTCTTATACCTCTCCACGCTATCTAAAACTGAAAAAAAAGTCCTGATTTAGTTTACTTTGAGAGTGGAGTTGTGTTATACTGTAAAACAAATGTGCAAAGTTGGTCAGCTCAGGAGTGGGTGGTTTTTAGGGGACCAGAATCATCCATCTGGTGATGACTAAAGCCCACTTCATGTATCATGTGCCAGTTGACCCGGGTATTTGGTTGGACTGTCAGAGCCTTAACTTGGACCATGAGTAAGACACAAGCCTGTGTGTGAGGGTGCTCTGGGTACTGAGGGGTTAATGAACGGTGACCAGGGGAATGAGAAAGAGTGTGTCCTATGGCCTGCATCTGTTCATGTGGACAAGGGGTGAGCATGCCATAAAAAAAACTCAAATCAATTGTCTGAAGCTCTGTTTGTTAGGAAGGATGCTCAGCTACATATACTGGTCATGCCTGCAGCTTTGGCTTCCCTTTGTCAGTAAGCAGCTGCTGCAGGGGAGAAGGAGCTCTGCCAACACTTGAGCCAAAGGAGCCTATGAGTGATGTCACAGTTCCCAGAATTCCCAGCCATTGTCGAACGCTCCACTTCACAGAGCTGCAGGATCACATGAATGGATTGGAGGGCATTGAAAATAAGTAAGTACACAGATCTTTTTTTTTTATATACAGGTTAGGCAGGATATATAGGAGGAGGGGTAGGGAACATTTTTAAGAATAGTTATAGTTGAGGTTTTCTTCCACCTTAAGCAGAATTTTCTTTTCATAAAACTGATAAACAGTGTGATATATTTATTAAAATGCTCCCATGATGACTTGTCTCTTTTTCGCTCAGAATAATGGATGGACAAGGTGCTGAACAATCAATTTTAAAAAATGAGAATTTTTAAGACAATTTAAAATCTATAACGTTTTATTTGTTTATCACTGCAGGAAGATGCTGGGGTTCAAAAGTAGAAACAGATATTATTAAAGTGGATGTTGAAGTGGAGGAGTGAATGGAAGGTAATAATGTTCTGCTGAAGAGGACTAAGTTAAAGGGAACCTGTTGCTTCACCCTGCATGGGTAAAGCAGAGGTTCACTTAAAATAAAACCATCAAATCCTTTTGTCTTATTAATGAGGTCCTAACACTGCTGTACATTCTGGATTCACACTTCTTGTGCGGTACAAAAAAGTATAGTCTATGTGCGTGAAGGTGCAGCAAGGTGTGGGCGTGGTGCAGACAGTAAAACTTGGAACTTGTATTGAACAGAATGCCAGTGTTACAAACACCCTGGTGGGAGAGCGCAGCTAGGGAAATAACTCATAGTTCAATGCAGACAGACGTAACTGAAGAGAGGGGCTGACAGCGTCTGTTTCAGAGGGTGAAGTGTGGCGTGGCCAGTCTGGTCCCAAGAGGGGAAGCTCTTATCCAGGATATCGAGTCCCTAGCCTGTCGCTCCTCGTCAGGAACCTTTCCCTATTGCTACTCTCCCTAACAAGGGGGATCTCTCTCCCTACACTAACCACATGCAAACTGTGTGCCAAAACCCAAGGGGAAGGACCTTAATAGACCCTGCTGACTCAAGATGGCCACCAAGGGTCACATGGCCACAGCATAGCCAAATGGAATGCTGCTCCATTGACTCAGAAGACCCTGTGTTTCCCTTAGACTTCCTCTCCAGGCTGCGGTACCACTCAGATCGAGCACCAGATACAGTCGAGAAAAACAGACTACACCCGCCTATACTCTCCCCCCCCTTTTAACAGATGCTGTCCTCGGCATAGCAACATAATAGAATGTCAACAGCAGAGCAATAAAAACAAGCTAAAGCAGAACTAGTAAACACAGTTAAATAACATAATCAGAGAATCTTGCAGGTAGTTGCCCATGATTAGACCTCGTGGGGCGGAAGATGGCTGGGCTCTAATTCATGCCACTTGACAAAAGTTCATCTTCAAGTAGTGACTTGTGGGTCACAGGTGGCATGGGGTCATCAATATTTTCAAGCCATTTTTCACCTCGGCCCCAAGTAGGGTTTTCCTCTGGGCCAGCACCATCCGTGGAATTGGATGAGGTATCTGGTTCCACTTGATTATCAACTTTAGAGCCTGCAGGCTCAGGCCCACTGGGGACTGGAGGCTCCAGTACAAGGGGAGGTTGGAACCATTCCAGGGGTGCTTCCTGTACTGATTGGAGGTCAGCAGGATCCTCAGCAGACTACTCGGAGCACTCGCCACACAAAATCCAAGGTTTCCTCCTTGAGGTACACTGGTTCATACTTTTTGGTCACTACTAAAGTTACATCTGCCTCTTCTTGCTCTCAGGCAACTGCATCCACCAACGCCTCATAGAAGGGTATTGTACAATAGGTTGTGCTTTAACCTTCTCGTGTAATGCTGTCCGGACTTTCCCAGGCCTCAGGCCTGCGATGAATTGATGCATCAGAGTCAATTGTGTCAGCGCAGCTGCACACATCCCACTTCTCTAGACGTCTCCAGAGGTTCTGCATAGCCATTGCGTAATGGGTGATGTTCTCATCCTCCTGTTGTCTCTTGTTGAAGAACCTACACCTCAGCTCTGGCAGCGGTATCTCCAGATGTGATGGTTTGTTCCAAAGTGGCCCATTCCTTCTCTGGCAGCAACATCTCCACCTCGTGGGCATCCTTCTCTAAAACATTATAAGCCAACTCCACCACTAGCCTGGCCAGGATCTGGTATAGGCACGTGGCACTCTCCAGCTTCCAATTCTGCCAAGGAGATGTTAAAGCCAATAAGCTTGGGTATCAGGGTCAAGGCCGACCCTGGTGGAGCCATGCTGGACTCCAGTCCTGCTTCCACACCCGCTGCAAGGGACATATCCTGCTGACTATGCCAAGTGTGGGGAGGTGCATGGTGCAGCGAGGCCCTAGCGTGTCCCTCCTCATCAGGAACCTTTCCCTACTTCTAGTTACTGTCCCTTATAAGTGGGGTCTCTCTCCCTACACTAGCCACATGTAAAATGTGCACCAAAACCCGGGAGCAGGGACTTAAATAGACCCTGCACACCCATGATGGCCACCAAGGGTCACATGGCCACAGTATAGCCAACCAGAACGTTGCTCCAGTGACCCAGAAAACCATACCAGAAAACAATGTTTCCATTGGACTTCCTCTTCAGTCTGTGGTACCACTCAGATCAAGCACCACCTCCAGTGAAGAAAATAGACTGCACCCACCTAAACATGTGCATTGTCATTTATTTTCAGTGGTCCCCCAACACACAAACAAAGCCAAAACAAAAGCACCAGAGTTGGGGGCCCACTAAAAATGACTGCGCAATGCTCATTTATGCACTAAAAAGTATATCAAGGCTTAAGGGAAAATGCCTCTACAAGTGTGACTCTGCCCTAAGTAACCACTTGTTTGTCCACAAAAAACACTATATAAAATACTCTTAATAAAAAATCGTATCAGCATACAAGGTAGAGAAAAAATAGACCCTAAGCAGTTTTTTTTTTCCTAAAAGCCATTAACATTGTGACATATTTAATAAAATGCTCCCATGGTGCCTTGCCTCTTTTACTCTTAGAATAATGGATGGACAAGGTGCTGAACAATCAATTTTAAAAAATGAGAAAACCATAAAGGCAATTTAAAATCAATGAAGTTTTATTTGTTTAACACTGCAGGGAGGTGCTGGGGTTTGAAAGTAGAAATAGATCTTAATATCAGAGAAAAATCAATATCAGGATGCATGGGAGTCCTGTTTCTTTCAATACCATGAACTGCACAGTCAGGGAGCAGTGAACTCTAGGCAAATGTAAAATCTTGAATGTAATATTTATACCTTCTGCCTGTTGAATGTTTGAATAGGATATTTTATATTATGAAGAATGCAGCATACAGAGTGGAAAAACATGGGAGTATTTATCATATATTATCGCAGAAAAACCTAAAATGCAAACAGTAAAATGCATGCTTAAAAAAAAGTCTGATTAAAATATCAGGGCCCCTTAGTACTACCCAGTATTCCCAAGAATCATGGTGGAATGAGTACAGAATCACCCTTGCATAGGTGCTCTGGGTGTAAGCCAGGAGACAGGTAAATAGATTTCTTCACCTTTTTTTCAAAATTTTTTTTAATGTTGCTACAGTGAAGGAAATAAGTATTTGATCCCTTGCTGATTTTGAATGTTTGCCCACTCACAAAGAAATGATCAGTCTAAAAATCGAATGGTAGGTGTATTGTAACACTGAGAGACAGAATAGCATCCAGTTCAACCATAGAAAAAAAAAGTTAGAATCCTATACCCACACTTGATCCAGAGGAAGGCAATGACTTAGTACTTGGTGGCAAATCCCTTGTTGGCAATCACAGAGGTCAGACGTTTCCTGTAGTTGGCCAGCAGGTTTGCACCCCCTCCCCTGACTTCTCCATCAAGATCAATAACACAACCATCAGTTCCTCCCCTCATGCCAGGGTACTAGATGTAATCCTAGACTCTCATCTGTCGTTTCAGCCCCAAATCCAATCGCTGTCCAAATCTTGTAGACTTCATCTCCGCAACATCTCCAAGATACGCCCGTTCTTAACCTCATAAACTACTAAGCAACTTATTCACTCCCTTGTCCCTTGTTATCTCTCGCCTTGACTATTGTAACTCCCTCCTCATTGGCCTACCTCATCGCAGGCTATCCCCTCTTCAGTCTATCATGAATGCTGCTGCCAGAACTCATCCACCTTACTAACCATTCCATAGCTGCCACCCCTCTCTGCCAATTCCTCCACTGGCTTCCCATTGCCCAACGGATAACATTCAAAACATTAACAATAACATATAAAGCCATTTATAACTCTGCCCCAAATTACATCACCAATCTTGTCTCCAAATATCACCCAAACCGTACTCTCCGATCCTCGCACGGCCTCCTGCTCTCTAGCTCCCTTATCTCCTCCTCCCATGCTCATCTCCAGGACTTCTCCAGAACTTCCTCATCCTCTTGAACTCTCTACCCCAATTTATCAGACTATCGCCTACTCTGCTCACTTTTAAGCGATCTCTGAAAACCTCTCTTCAGGGAAGCCTATCCTGCCCTCAACTAATAATGGAATCTTCTACTCCTCCTAACAGTCCATCCCCCACAGTTACTACCTTTTGTACCACTAGCCCCTCCCTCTTAGATTGTAAGCTCCAAGGAGCAGAGACCTCCTAACCCTCTTGTATTGAACTGTATTGTTGCTGTATTGTCTCCCGTTATTTTGTAAAGCACTGAGCAAACTGTTGGCACTATATAAATCCTGAAAAATAATAATAATAATCTCAGGAGGGATTTTGTCCCACTCTTCTTGGCAGATCCTCTCCAAGTCATTAAGGTTTGGTGGCTGACGTTTGGCAACTCGAACTTTCAGCTCTCTCTACAGATTTTCAATCAGATTAAGGTCTGGAGACTGGATAGGCCACTCCAGGACCTTAATGTGCTTCTTCTTGAGCCACTCCTTTGTTGCCTTGGCCATGTGTTTTGGGTCATTGTCATGCTGGAACACCCATCCACAACCCATTTTCAATGCCCTGGCTGAGGGAAGAAGATTCTCACCCAAGATTTGATGGTACATTGCCCTGTCCATTGTCCCTTTTGATGCGGTGCAGTTGTCCTGTCCCCTTAGCAGAAATACACCCCCAAAGCAGAATGTTTCCACCACCATGTTTGACAGTTGGGATGGTGTTCTTTTAGTCATAGGCAGCATTCCTCGTCCTCCTCCATACACGGCGAGTTGAGTTGATGCCAAAGAGCTCAATTTTGGTCTCATCTGACCACAACACTTTCAACCAGTCCTCCTCTGCATCATTCAGATGTTCAGTGGCAAACTTCAGACGGGCATGGACATGTGCTTTCTTGAGCAGAGGGACCTTGTGGGCACTGCAGGATTTCAATCCTTGTCGTGGTAGTGTTACCAATTGTTTTCTTGGTGACTGTGGTCCCAGCTGCCTGGAGAACATTGACAAGATCCTCACGTGTAGTTCTGGGATGATTCCTCTGTTCTCATGATCATTGACACTCCACGAGGTGAGATCTTGCTTGGTGCACCAGACCTAGTGAGAGTGATAGTTGTTTTGTGTTTCTTCCATTTGCGAATGATTGCACCAACTGTTGTCACTTTCTCACCAAGCTGCTTGGCAATAGTTTGGTAGTCCAGTCCAGCCTTGTGTAGGTCTACAATCTTGTTCCTGACATCCTTGGACAGCTCTTTGGTCTTTGCCATGGTGGAGAGTTTGGAATCTGATTGTTTGATTGCTCCTGTGGACAGGTGTCTTTTATACAGGTAACAAAATGAGATTAGCAGCACTCTCTATAAGAGACTGCGTCTAATCTCAGCTTGTTACCTGTATGAAAGACACCTGGTAGCCAGAAATCCTGCTGAATGATAGGGGATCAAATACTTATTTCCCTCATGAACATGCAAATCAGTGCATAATTTTAGACATGAATTTCTTTAGAATTTTTTGTTGATGTTCTGTCTCTCGTGTTACAATACACCTACCATTCGATTTTTAGACTGATAATTGTGAGTGGGCAAACATTCAAAATCAGCAGAGGATCAAATATTTATTTCCTTCACTGTGTATACTGTAGATAGGGGGGGGGACACCTGCATATTTACTGCAAGGTCCACTTTAAAGCTAAACACACAGCTGAAAAACATAAATGAATGCTGTCTTACCTGCCAAACGAATTGTATAATTGTCCCTTCTAATCCTGATTTATACAACTCTGCCACATAACACAGCCAGCCTGGTCACCTGACATTTCTATACTGCAGCTAAGCAATACGGCCTGGTCACCTCCCTGTCTCCTGCCTGTGCTCAGACAGTGATGGAGTAAGCAAAGACTGATAAGGACATTTTCTTGCTCTCTTCTCCTGTCTGCATGTTCCTTGTTAGCACAAGCAAATGTAGGACACCTAATTGGCTGCATATACTATCCCTTCTTCTCTGCTCCAGATCCCAAGTCTTCTATCTCTCTCTCACAGAGGAGGGTCCTTCTGTAAATATTTGAGTCTCTAGAATGGCCACAGTTTCCATCAGATAAATGGAGCCAAAAGACAATAAATCATTGCTATGCTGTCTTTAGCTATCCTGAGGTGCTTTGGGAATCTTGTCATGCACTAAATGTTTTATTGTATGGTTAGCATATCATATATATGTTTAAAAAAGAGATATAAGCAGACAACATTGTATTAAATATAACTGCAATAAATATGGCCCCAAACCATTATACTTTCTCTTTAAAAAACTGATCTACTGTATATACAATATACTGTATATGTTTCTATAAAAGGTACAGTGTAATTATAATATCCATTAGGGTTTCTATTTAAGCGTATTGTCTATGTTTGCTATGCCTACGTAGGACACAGTCCAGTGGTTACCTTGACTCCTTCCTGTAGGATAACAAATTACATTCTCCAGGTTCATCAGGTTTGATAGAGAATCATGTGCCTGTGCAGCATTAGTAGGCATGTTGGAAAACCTTGTCCAAACTCTTTAGTCTCAACTCTGTGTGGCAGTACGGTATCCTGCCACGGTGGAAATCATGATGGAGACCCAGGATTCTCAACCATGCAGGTTGAGGGGCTCCAGGCAGTTCTCATAATGCAGAGGAAACGGGTTTATAAGTTTCCTCTTTGGTTTGTAAAGCCTGTTTTGGGACCTGTTGCCTGGAGATTTCTAAGAGATTTGGGAGGGATGAAATCTCCAATCCTGGGCCCATATTTTGGGAGCAGCCAGCGTGCTGATGGCACAGGTGTGTGCAGGCCTTTTTGTGGAGGCCAGGCCATGAATCTGGGCTCCACCCCGGCAGTTAGGAGGGCGCCACCCAGGCAGACGGGAGGTCTCTGCCGTGGAGTCAGGTGGGCTACACCTAGGAGAGGTGGAAGCCAGACTAGCTGTGTGCTAGTGCCATACTTTGGGAAGAGTCTGCAGGAGGCAGACTTAAAACTGCGTACAAGCCAGGAGGCTGAATATTGTTTTGTTTGATGGTGGATACCCCTGCGTGGGAAACCTTTATGTTATTGAACTGTCATTTAAATAAAAGTGGGTAAACAGGCCCTTAAAAAATAAGCGAGTTGCCGTGTGCTTTGAAGAAGCTCTACCACTTGAAGTGAGTTCCCACATCTGTTAAACTGGAACAGAAGGTGGCTGACATAAATGTCTGGCTGCCCTCTAATGTTTCTAGAAGTAGAAGGAAAGTTTTCATAGAAGACTGCATTGTTGGGTTTTCTTTTGTAAATGCAAGTTAGCTGGTTGTCTTGCCTGCTCTCGTTAATGCCTTACAAAAATCTGTGCTTTCCCCATGCAATTCATTTTAAGCTCAGCTCCCACAGCATTCAATATTTACTTTCTCTGTATTCCCTGTTGGTCCGTTTGCCCCCAGGAGCAAAGAGAACTACTCTTCTGAGTATGGGGATCATGTGACTCACTCCCCTACTTCCCTGTCAGGTAACTGACCAAACTTTGTCACATAGAGTTGAGGACATCTTTGACTTGGATCAATTTGAGCTTACACAGTCTTCTTCTGGATTGGCAAAAAAACAGGTACCCTTGAAGTCACTAGCCCAGAACAAGTATGAAAAACGGACTTCTGACTTTACTCTGACTTTTCCGATATGCCTACAGCCAGGCAGCCAGCACTGGTAGCAACCATATTTCTCTTAGCAAACTTTGAATTTTGGAAGAGTCACTAAGCAATACCCTAACCTTTTTGGTCTTGGGCAGGTATCTTCTAACAACAACTGTTAGCAAAGATGCTAATTGCACTGTTTCATGCTTAGATGATTATGAGAAATGACATAAGAAGCATGTAAATATGTATAATACAGTAATCTGTTACAGTACAAACTCCAGGTTAGAAATTCCTGAAAATTCACTCTGTTTTTCCTTTAATAACATTGGGATTTCCCCCTAGTTCCCTATGGAAAACAGATGCTTTGCGAAGTGCATCCTTCGGCAAAGCAAATCTTTTCGAACTGGAGAGGCCAAGGAACTGTTTGTGGTCATTTCAGCACCAGAACTTACAAAGCACCTCGCCCAGGTTGCCCTATTGATCAAGCATTGGGTACTCAACTGCATCTGATTATCTCACCAGAAACAGCAATCAGCACATTTCATAGGAGCTACAGTACATTACAGAGCATCACGTTACCTAAAGTGCTCAGTACTGCATTTATCATCATTAGAATCAGCCAGCAATGCTTTTTCTTAGACCGGCAAAACAAATAGGAAATCCTGTGCTGAATATATTATGGAGATAGAAATCTGTATTACAGAAAATAACCTCTGCCGTAAGACTCATGAGAAACTGAAACTCCCCTCTGTCCTTACATCTGTAACATATCCCCTGGGCATTCTTTATATCTTCAGCTGGTTTTATTATTAATTATGTTTTAGAAATCATGAAATGTATTTTTAATGCTTCAGTCAACCCTAAGAAACTATATAGTTTTACCCTCATATCTAGTTTCACGCAGCCAACAGAGTGGTAATGCTCAGCAATTATCCAATGAGCATTATAAAAGTATGGAGTATGACAAGGGAAGCTTAAAGCAGCATTTTACCCCCTTTCTCCTTCGTCTTTATATTACTCTCCTCTTGCCCCCGTACTCTTACACAATTGCATGATTTTTAACATTTGTTTATGGGGGAAAATACCCTTTTTGAGGACCCTTCCCTTTTTTTTTTCTCCCCTCGGCCAGAATGATGTGTACACTGCCTGCAACCTCCTGGGATAGGAGGACATTTCTAAACACATATAAATGCATGTGATGATTGTAAATGGTATTCAAGCTCAGTGATTACCTGTGTTTAGGTGCAGTCACTTTAGCTACCTTAGGAGATTAAAAGATTCTGTGTGTCCAGGCTCTGATTAGAAACTCTAATTGCATGGAAACGGGAGGAAACCAGCTTTAAGGTAGGAACACACAGTATAATTACAGGAAAAGATCATCTGGAAAGCTAACAGTTACCAAGAACCTCCTCTGTGTTTAGAAATGCTAAAGCCAGAAGTGTCAGTGTTAATGTTGCCTTATGCTAATCATACATGGGTTGGATTTCAGCCGATTTCTGCTCAATCGACCTGACGGCACCACCCAACAACTGAGTTGTTGGCCAAACAGTGACTGCATCCTATGAGATGCAGTCACTGTTGGGGTATTCAGACAGCTGCCGGAAAGGGAAATGAGAAAAGATAATGGGGTATGAAAGAGATGAAAAAAAGGTGGGTGGGAGTTGAGGGGGGGTGTTCCTGGGGCTTCTGTGATTTGTTTGGAATTATAGAGAGATTGGAACTGGGTTTGTAGGCAATATATATGAGATCCATGGTTGCCACGTCATTAAAAATGTATTATGGGTGTCAGTCAAGAAACATTTTATTTTTCATTAACGATGGTTCCTTTTATTCCATTCCTGTCTCCTAAAAAGCTAAGTGTAGATGTTTCCATGCCCTAGCAATGGCTGGTTAATTTGATTGTGTAAACTCTTATCCATAATTGTTGCATTTTAAAGAGTGACCCTGTCACCAACTTAACAAATTGCAGATACACAGAATATAACTGGTTACTAACATTTATAGGTAAAGCTGATCCAGGGAATATCCGATTGCCTCTCGGGGGATCAGGAAGGAATTTCTTTCCCTGCAGAAGCAAATTGGATCATGCTTTGCTGGGTTTTTTTTGCCTTCCTCTTGATCAACTGTGGGTATAGGATTATAACTTTATTTTTTTTTTTTTAATGGTTGAACTGGATGGATTTTGTCTTTTTTTTTCAGCCAGGCTAACTATGTAAATAAAAAGCACAGAAAAATTAAAGTGGTTGTAAACCTTTACCTATACACAATAAAGCGACTGGCCTCAGGTGATACACAGAGGTGAAACAAATCCTTCTACATAGGTTGTA
Source organism: Staurois parvus (assembly GCA_951230385.1). Taxonomy (NCBI): domain Eukaryota; kingdom Metazoa; phylum Chordata; class Amphibia; order Anura; family Ranidae; genus Staurois; species Staurois parvus. The sequence goes on from CATNWA010021709.1 coordinate 65,809, forward strand.
CCTGTCTATTTGCATCCATTTGTCCTGTACATCAATGTAAAGTGTAGAGATGAAAATGATTTTTCTTAGACTCAGAAAGAAGGGAGCAGGGAGCTGCAGGTACACACTTTACAAGAGCTCTGAGAGCTGATTGGAGGGAAGGGACACCCCCCTTCACACAGCACACAGGAACAGAGCTGTGGCTGTCAATCACAGGTTGTGTGCTGGAGATCCCTCCCCTGTCACCTTTTTAGCTCTTGGTGTCAGGAAAACTTGTTAGAAGTGGGTCATGCAGATAACAGAGGAACAAGACAGTAAATACCACTTGCCACTGCTTTGGAGAAAAGAAAGTAACCACTATAGAAATATGTGCTTTTTTCAAATTTCATGCCTGAGGTTTGCATGAAATTATGTATTCACTTGCTGGTTGCCTTCGAACTTAATAGAAAATGGAACTAAAATGCCGCCTTAGGGCGCCAGACTGGGGAGGGGGCAGTAAAATGCACCTGGGTAGACAGACCTCAGTGCTCCATGTCCTGGACTTGTACACCAATCGCCCCCTCCATTCCCCCATTCCTCTTACCACTCACCTGCAGTGTTTTGCCCTCCTTTCCCACAACTTTGCCTCCTCTCCTCCCTTAGCCTCAGTTTCCAGTGCTGTCCGGGTCTCACTAGACTCACCTACCTCCACTTCCTGTCATGCTGGTTCTCATCTGACAGGTTACTGATCTCTGTGCTCCAGCTGCAGCTGTACTTTCTTACCCAACAATCTTTCCCCTCCTCTCCAGTCCAGATGTTCTCTGCTTTCCTTCCTCCTCTCCTTCCCCGCCATGCACAGTTCCAGCACCACTGGAGGGCTTCTTCAGTAAGTGGGCGCTCTGATGGTAAAGGGAGACTCTGATGCTAAAGAGGGGATCTGATGGTAAAGGGGGACTCTGATGGAAAAGGGGGGCTCTGATGGTAAAGGCGCACTCTGATTTTAAAGGAGGACTCCTGATTGTTTGGCATCTTTGCCCTGGGTGCTGAATGACCTTTGTCCCAGCCCTGGTCTAAGCACCAGCTGTGTGGGGGTTCCTCACATCCCCCTGCTGGGATCGATGCCTGACCAGACTGTTACAAGTGGGGACAGTTGCTGCAGTCGGGGACAAATCCAGGAGGCTTAAGCCTGCTTAGGAGGAGGACTTGCACCAGCCCTGCTGGCACTTCATAGCCCTCCTCCTGTCTGGGAGTGTCCAAATACTGTCTGTGCTAGCCAAGCTCCTTCGCTCCTTCGCTCCCTCATCTCCCTACATTCTGCTATGTAGCTGCTTGGGGAGGAGTGAAGGGAAATACTATAGAGCAGTGGTTTCCAAACTGTGGCCCGGGGGCCAGATGTGGCCCTATGCTTGCCTTTATCTAGCCCCTGGGACACTTTTCCTCCACTTGACACCAATGATGGGACACCATTCCTCCCACTGACACCATTGTTGGGGCATTATTCCTCCCACAAAAACCAACAATGAGCCACTATTCCTCTCACTAAAACCAGTGATGGGATATTGTTTACTCCCACTGATACCAGAGCATCTTCTACTCCTACTGGCCACAGTCCGGCTCTACTAAAAGCTAGAAGGACAGCAAACTGGCCCTATGTTTAGAAAGTTTGGAGACCCCTACTATAAAGTATCACTTGAGTGGCAGCTCCGAGTCTGCTGGGGCTGCTGACATCACGTCCAAGATGTTGGTGCCAGCAGCAATCTCAGGGCTTTTGGATGTCCACACAAGGGAGGCTTCTACAGGTAAATAACATGAATAAAATGTGTTAAATGCATATTCAATATGATCTTATGGGAAGATTTTTGTTGGCATAAATAGTTTGGAAAACGTTTCTTTGTGGTAGGCCCTTCCATCATTTTTCTTACTGTGGCCACCCCTCTAGTGTATTCCTGTTCCAGTGATTGGTGTCATCAGGAGAGAAAGCAAGAGGAACTCTCTCTAACACAGTTCCTTGCTCCATCCACAACAAAAAACATTGTTTTGGCAGGAGTTCTACTTTAACTACTATGGACATATAGGTTGCTGTGCGGCATAACTGCGATTTTCAAAGCTGTCAGGCAAGCAATATATCTAGCTGACTCAATGATTAATGACCATATGGAGAATGAAAGCATGCTTTTTGCACAGACGCAGCTCATATATTTTAATGTCCGTTAGGAAAATATGGCATCTTTTAAATTAGCTGAAATTGCACTTTAATAGATGTGCCTAGGAAGAAAAAAACATTGTTCATCAAAGTAATCCCACGATTCTATATATAACACCTAGATCAGCATAAATGTGCAGTAAATTGTTTGTACAGCATGACACTTGTGACTGCTGTAATTACTTTAACATTTACATGATATTTTATAGTTCCATGTGTCGTTAACATGATGTTAAGCATTTTAACATATGGAGAAGAAAGAAGTAGATCAACCTGCTGAGAAGGAATATTTATGTCACATTCTGCATTTTATTGTCTTTTATATCTTGTAATTACTTTGTTTTAAGTTAACAAGTAGCATATAAAATGATAACTTTAATGGAAGCCTAAGATATAAGCTGCCACAAATCAATACAACTAGGAGGAAATGTGCCTGTGAGTATGCAAGTACAAAAAAATAGCACAAATATTCCCCATTCAGTACAATGCAGGTTAAAAAAGGACAACCCCTGCCCAACCTATACCCATCTTTTTAATGGCCAGCTTTTCGGGAGGAGTTATGTAATTATCAAAATGCCTTGACGAGTAATTGTCAGTCTAGAGCAGGGGACTCCAAACTTTTCAAACAAAAGGGCCATTTTACTGTCCTTCAGACTTTCAGGGGGCCGGATTGTGGACAGCAAGGGTAGAAAATGTCCCTGACCCAGCATCAATGAGAATAGACATTACCTTAGGGTTGGTGGTCAGTAGGAGGAGGTGTAATGCTCCATCATTGGTATTAGTGGCATAAATAGTGCCCAATCGTTGGTATTAGCTGAAGACCTAGTGCCGCATTGTTGGTGCCAGTGGAAGGAATACTGCCCAATTGTTGGTTTCAGTGGGAGGAATACTGCCCAATCGTTGGTTTCAGTGGGAGGAATACTGCCCAATCGTTGGTGTCAGTGGGAGGAATACTGTTGCATCATTAATATTAGTGGGAGGAATAGTGCCCCATCATTAATATTAGTGTGTGGAATAGTTCCCCATCATTTGAGTTGGTAGCAGGAATTATGCCCCACTGTTGATGGAGGAATAGTCTTCAAGGGCTGGATAAAGGCAATCAAAGGGCTGCATCGGGCCCTCGGGCAACAGTTTGGAGACCACTGGTCTAGAGGACTGGGAGTTTTTGGGTCGTATGCATTTGCACATCAGCTGCCCTAGTTAAAACCCACACATGATGCTGAGTCTCCATGATTAAAATAATTAAACTCCAAAGAATGAAAGCAAAGGGACAGTGAGCCTGGGTAGGAAAGGGCTAAACGATGCTGGCTAGATGATGCTGGGTGTCCTCCAGCCAAGACATTAGGCAGATTCTATCTGACTTGCTGCATCTTCTAGCACACAGTGTGAGACTCTCACTGTGCAACACTGAAAGTAGGGCTGTAGATTAATTTTAACAAGGTTGGGCTGCAAAGAAATGTCTGGGGAAAAAACCCTCTTTTTCTACAGTGCCTGAAAAAGAGATATCAGATTGAAAAAATCTCCCACACTGGGGTCCAGAGCTCTACTACTCCACTTGTTTTTTACATTTAAAGTATAGCAGTACTTTTATTCAATCCGTAGTCGTACAGAATGATGTTATGTGTGCATAGAGACAAGATCATGAGCGACCTCCACCATACATTTGTGTAGCCCTGGTCTGCAGTGCTGCTAAGGAGGAGCAGCTGCATGGATCTGGCTGTCAGTTTCATTGTTTCTGCTGCTGTCCTGACTCGTGTTTACAGAGGACTTTGCTTTGTGGACTGAGCAGAGGAGCAGAGGAACCAGAGAACCCAGAGTCACTGGAGCTCTGGGGATAGGAAAAGGAGGAGGCTTGTTCCTGGGTTCAGGGAGACATAAGGAGGACATTGGGAGACACAGACTGTAAACCTAGTTGCTTGCAGAATGCTCACCACCAAATCTATGAGGGAGAGAGGCACAGCAGAAGACTTTCCTTGGTACTTGAAATTGCCACTGTCACTGACTGAGCCCGCTGTCTGATTGTGAGAGAATACGTTGTGGTCATTGACTTTGTTATGCAGCTTAAGGGGGATAGAGGGAGATCATCTGTCACTACAGGATTTGGTGAGAGGCCACTGACCAGCCCCACTACACCCTGTGGAAAGGAACAGCATTGTCCCTATAGGTCAGTACAGGCATCTTTTACCAGTGTTTGGAGGAACTTTACCCAGACAGCTCCAATGCCAGATTTAGACCTCAACATTCTGGCCAGTGGGGAAAGAGGTTTAATATAGACTGCCAAGCTATTATTTTGGTTTTAATCCCTTTAGGTAGGATTACCCCTAGTATAGGGTTTAAGAACTATTCTCTGTTCCAGTTGTTTGTCACCAATCATTTATCTTATTTGTTATTATTTTACATATCATTGAGCAATGATTGCCATTTCTTTTTATCTTAACTGTTGGGGTACTGCATATATATTTGCAATACATATTGCCCCTAAAGCCCAGGTGTGTCAACATGCATGGTGTTACTTGCAGAGTCATGGGCACAGGAACCATGGGACCTGGGAATAAGTGGGGTAAGCACTACATTTGAAAACAACTTGCTGGACTAAAAACCTCATGGGTAAAAAAAGGGCACCATGCACTTCTTAAGATCTCTCTGGTAGGTGCCTCTCCTGTATAACGGTAGGTTTTTCTCTCAAATGGATGTAGACGTTATCTCCACTACACTTTCCTATACCTCTGAAAAATTCAACAGTAGGCTGAAAGGTGTGATGTAATGAAAGGAAGACAGGCTCATCTACTCATTCAAAAAGCAGTGGTAAAACAAAAAAAAAGAACATTGCACAGCCCAAAGTCACATGAATAGCTATCCTCCAATTTTTGATCTCTCTGTGCTCCAATAAGTAGTGAGAAGTCTGTGGGGCTGGCTACACACCATGGTCCAATTTTTATAGATGGGTCACGGTGTACGTACTGAAGTACAGTGTAACGGAGAGCAACTTATATCCACTCTATATTATAAATAAGCCCCATATGTGAGGGGTGTTTATAAAACATGGTGCAAGATTGAAAAAGGCCAGAGAATCCCAAATATGGGACCTCCATTGCATCCATAGCTTGGAGACATCCCATAAACATAGTGCGACACCAGAAACACTCCTCCCATTGTCCGATGTCTGACACCAACTCCTTCAATTATTGAATCAAAAAACTTTCAATAATAGGGACCGCATTGGCCATTTGTTCTACAAGGAGGGTGATAAACCAGGACGATTATTGGCCACGGAACTACATGCTAAAAATAGCACGATCTCCATTTCTAGACTACAACTTCCCAATGGTCAGCTATCGTATAACCCAAAAGAAATTAATGACCTTTTTTACTATTCTATCATATACTATATAAACTATATAATATAGAGTAGATAGCCCCCCCCCCAGGCCTCAAGCCTCTGGTTTGATTAATGAATTTATAATTAATACTGCCCTGCTTACTATTCCGGATCCTGATCTCGAAACCCTGGAAAGACCTTTTACAGTGAAAGAGCTTCTAAGTGTTATTTTGGCCCTTAAGAATAACAAAACTCAGCCTCATGGGCACTTTGGTGCACAAGAAGCTTACCTCCTTCTTGAATGGCACCCACATTAAATTTCTGAAGGTATGGGAACCTTGGGTTGCCTACTACAACAGTTTGGACCTGGAGCCTTGCTCTCTATTTGACGATCACTAAGCAGCATTAAGCTGTAGACACGTGGCTGTATCCTGCAGAACTCCTTCCCCCCACCCCCCAATCCTTCCCCTGACCTTATTTTGCTTTTTTAAAATTTCTTCTCTTACTACTGTTGGGCTCCAATTGCTGTTTTGTGTGCCGGCCTGCCAGTTAGTACCAAGGCCACTCCCACCCCACATTATGGATTGCATTTCCTCAACAGGTGGAGCAGACCCCATGTGGTAGGGCATTTCCTACTTAAGTGTATCCCAGCAGCCCTCTGGTATTTATTCTGTTTGTTGTCATGATGGCGATGACTCTTCTGTTTTGATTAGCCCTTCCTTTTGCGCTTTTCCTTATACTGGAAGTTTTTCCTTTGTTATTCTATCTTGTTAAAACTATTGAAAACTCTAATAAACATTTTTGTAAAAAGAATAACAAAAGTCCTGGCCCTGATGGCTTCGCTTCCCGTTTTTATAAGATGTTTCAGGCTTCTCTCGTCCCTTTTCTTACGAAAACCACTAACACTATCTTTTTAGAGACCAGTTTTCCAGATCAAGCACTGGAAGCTGATATTGTTGTCCTGCCTAAACCTGGTAAGGACAGTATACTTTGCGGCAGTTATTGCCCTATATCTCTTACTAATCTCGACATTCGCCTCTATTCCAAAATTCTTGCTAATCGCCTTACACCTTCAATTCCTGCTATAATCCACTTGGACCAAGTAGGATTACTATCACGTACCTGATGGGAGACTGAAATGACGAGGTCGGCCTCACTTGTGTCACTAGCCCTGACCCCACTGGAGTTGGACCAGAGGAAGTCTAGGACCAGGGGGACAAGAACGCCAGTAATTGTTGTTTGCAGCTCTTGCAGATGATGACCCTGGAAGACTGATGATTTTCTGATTCAGGCACAGTAGTAACAAGCAGAGCAGGTCTTGTAGATTGCCAGGCGTGCACCAGAGCAAGGCAGGTAGTGAGGGTAAGAGACAGGAGCAGTGTCATAGGAATAGCCAGGGTCATCAACAGTCAGGCAGCGTGTTACAGAATCAGAAGGAAAGCCAAGGTCAGGAGCAGAGCCGAAGTCAGGAACCAGTATCAATCAGGAGAGCAGTCAGAGTCAGGTGAGGAACAAGCCGGGTCAGCAACAAAGGAATCACACAGGAACACGCAGGATACGGGGGAGCTGAAGACCAGTCAGCATCTAACATGGGCAGAAACAGTCTTTAAATAGGCCGTCTGGAACCAATCTTCGCCATGCGTGTGCACATGCGTGTGCGCGATCGTGCATTTCTGCGAGCATGCGCACAACCGACAACTCTTCTCCGGGAGTTCCTATGCGCATGCGCATTTCTAATCGCGGTTCGTCTTGCCGGAAATCCCTTACAATTATACTGGGGAGGCCCATGATAATACCCTAATATCCTCAACGTAAAAACATAACACAGCCTGCTTGATATTTGTAGATGCTGACTAACCATTTGACCAGGTATGGTGAGATTTCTTGAGAACACTCCAACAACTAGGCCTTGGGCCAAATATTTAACATAAGATTTTAGCTCTTTATCATAATCCTTTAGTTTAAGTCCAATCTAATAGCATCTTGTCAGCCCCTGGCACACGTCAGGGGTGCCTTCTCTCTCCATTACTATACCTTTTGACAATGGAGCACCTGGCGGTGGTGTTGTGTAACAACCTGGACTTTACAGGAATATGTGTGGGCTCTCGCAACTACAAACTATCTCTTTATGCAGATGATCTCCTCTTATGTTATGCATCTACATGTGTCCCTCCCTTCTATTTTAAGGGAATTTGAGACATTTGGGAGTGTGAGTAATTTTAAAGTTATTAAAATGTTGTTAAAGTTAATATGTTAAGACTGAGGCCTTGAACATATCTCTCCCTCCTCAGCAAATCTCAATCCAATTTTTCTTTCAAATTGCAGAATGAATTGGTTAAGTATTTGGGTGTATGTATACCGATGTCCTTGACTACACTTGCAGATAAAATTTTACTCTCCTGTTGAACTCGATCCTTTCCTATGTCAAATCCTATGATAAACATTCAGACGCATAAACATAATCAAAATGGACATACTGCCCAAATTACTTTATTTATTACAAACAATCCCTCCCCATGGGATTTTTCAAAAGCCTCGATACAGCCATATGTAAATTTCAGGCCACTCGGGTCACAGTTCTGATGATCTCTGAAATGTCTCGAAAGACAATGATCTTTTTTACCCTTTTTAATATTATTGATATGTTCACTCAACCTTTTATGTAATGGCCTCTTCGTTCTACCTACGTATTGTAAGTGACACAAACATTCTAATAAATAAGTGACATAGGGGGTGGTACAAGTAATAAAATTCTTAATATTAAAACTGATACCCGTACTACATGAAATAAACTTTGAAACCACCCTAGTCCTGGTATTGGTAGTTTTACATATAAGACATTTTTTACAGGGATAAAACCCAATAAAATCAAACATATGTTTTTTGTTTAATCTGGGAGGAGAAATAATGTTCTTAACTAAAACATCTCTTAAATTTCTTGCTTTCCTATAAATAAAGGAAGGTTTATCCGGAATATTAGGTCCCAAAATTGGATCCTTCTTGAGTAGAGGCCAATATTTGTTAACTACAGATTCCATTTCCTTATATTGATTACTGTATCCTGAAATGAACGCATATTCTACTCTTTCATTGTTATTATTCTTTTTTATAGGTTTAAATTTCTTATTTCCTATATAATTTTTACTCACTTCAAATCTTATTTTTTTCTAATACCTCTGAGTTGTAGCCTTTCTCTACAAATCTTTTTTTAATAATTTCTGTTTGCTCAATATATTCTTTTAGACGTGTACAGTTTCTCAGAATTCTTAAAAATTGTCCTTTAGGGATCCCATTAATCCATGTGGGATGATGACAGCTATGGGTGGGTATATACCCATTCCTATCGGTTTCTTTAAAATAAGTTTTAGTAAAAATCATATTGTTTTCTATAAAAATATTAAGATCTAAAAAATTCACTGAACATTTATTCATACTAACTGAGAACTCCAACTCATGTTCATTATTCTCTATTACTGTAATGAAATCCTTTAGTGAATCCATAGGACCATCCCAAATCAATAAAATGTCATCAATGTATCTTCTCCATAAAACTAACCCCTCCCATTTTTTATTAAAAATTACATTTTCCTCCCATTTACTTAGAAAGATATTCGCTAGACTGGGCGAAAAATTTTGCGCCCATTGCTACTCCTTTCTTTTGTTCATAGAAACTACCCCCATACCAAAAATAATTTTTGTTCATACAGAACTCTAATAATTTAATAATAAATTTTCTTTGTTTAATATGCAGATCCGAGAATTTTTTTAGACCCCATTTCACTGCTCTAATTTCATCCTCATGTTTGATATTCGTATAGAGGGAATTTACGTCAATTGTTACCAATATTGTATCGTTAGAGACTTCTATCAATTCTACCAAATCTATAACATCTTGAGCATCCTTAAGATAGGATGGCATCTGTTTTACTATAGGTTGAAGATAACGGTCGATATATTCCCCGGTCCTTGAGTGTAAGGACCCGATACCATTAATAATCGGCCTGCCTGGGGGGTTAATTAAACTTTTTATGTATCTTTGGTAGATAATAAATGACCGGCATTCTACAATGTAGTGGGACCAAATATCTTGCTTCCTTTTCATTTATAATTCCATCTTTTTCTGCTCTATTAACTAATTCCTGAAGTGTTTTTTTTTATATTTATTTAAGGGATTATTTTTTATTGCCATATATGTATCTTTATCTTTTAAAATATTAGTCATTACTTCCTCATAAGCAAGCCTATCTAATACAACTACCCCCCCACCCTTATCCGCTGGCCTAATGACCACATCCTTACGCTCCCTAAGTGAGTTCAATCCTTCCTGAAAATCCTTTCCTTCTTTATATTTTTTTACTCCCATATTTGTGATTTCCTATGTTACCATAAATTTAAAAACATCTACAAAATGATTTTTTATTATTCAAAGGGTTAAAAACTGAATTATTTCTCAATCCACTATGTGTGTATAAATCCAGATTCGAGGGGCCTAATTTATTCTCCACAGAGTTAGGTCCAGGTAGGGATGAAAAATATTTTTTAATATTTAATTTTCTGATGTATTTATTCACATCAATATACATCCCGAATTTACTTATATTCGATTTAGGGGCAAATTTCAGTCCCTTATCAAGGACATTAATTTCATTTTGCGTCAGGGAAACGGAACTAAGATTATAGATCCCTTTTCCTAAGCATCCTTCCTTTTTCTTTTGTTGTCCATTTTTTGTTCTCCCCCTATTGTTTCTGCATTTTCCATCGAATAAACTATCTATTCTTCCTTCCTTCTTTGGGGAGATCCCTCCATCTCTCCTCTGTGAACATTTTGCTGCGGATACGGTGGATCCCTTGGAATTCCTCCTCCCCATCCTTGTTGATAATAGGGGGTTCTTGATGGGGGTCCCGGTGGTCTCCCCCTGTAATTCCTCTGAAAAAAATTCCTACTTCCTCTTGGATTCCCCCTAAATTCACGGGGATTTCTCCACCCATCCAATGGTTGGAATCTATTTTGAACTGGAACATTATAATAAGTCCTATAAGGGCTCCCATAATTTCCTTCATTAGATCTCCACGGAGATTTAATTTGAGCTGGTTGTGTATAATTCACATTCTCTCTTTTTTTCTCTTTTATTTTGTTGGCAAGAACAGTGTTTTTAGTATGCTTTTGCCCTTTGATTGATACGGTTGATACGCACTGGAGGGGAGGTGATAAAATCATAGCCCTTTCAAAAAATGAGACCTTCTGGATCTATGAATTACAAACATTGAGACCAAAGGGTTTGAATGTAGATCTAGATCTGAACTGCTTTATTTCTAATTTCTGATTGTATAATAGTGAGATATGGGGATCAGGTTGGAGTAGTTTGGAATATAGTTGTTTCAACATGTAAATTATATAATGAAAAGATAGGGGGGTTATGTTGGAGTGTTTTGTAATATTTTAATAAGTTTATGTATATATATATATATATTTGGATACCAATTTTTTGACCAATTTTTTGAATTATCAATTTTTTGAATGATGAATTGGGATATAGGTTATTTGTAATTTAATGGCGGATTATTATTAATTTTAGTCGATTTTAGTTGATGAATTCAGTATTGATGAATATATATGGTGTGCCAAATTATGTACATATTTATTATATTATATATATATATATATATATATATATTTTTTGTATATTTTATACAATATATTTTAATATATGGATAGGGTAAAGTGAAAATTAATATGTTTATTAATATATGAGAATAATAATTATTGGATGTATATATATATATATATATATATTTTTTTATGTATATTTTGTATATTGTATATCGTAATATATAAAAAATAAATAGGTTTTTTAGTATAATATTTTAATATGAATTTATATTTGATTTTTATGGGTATTTTAGTATTTAGATTAGACCCCTTGAGGTAAAGAGACTTCTTTCACATATGATTTCTTCTGTTACTAAAAGATTATTAAGTAGTATATTGGTTTTAGAGTAGTTTGATTTATTAATTTTACTAATGTATTAACTATGTGCGTGGATATATATAATTTTAAACCACATACATGTATTAATTGTGTTTTAAAAAATAGTAGATGTAATAGTTCCGCATTTGAAATCCCGTATGTAGTATTATAATATCCCGGTACATAGGACTGTAACGTGAGGGCACCATTCCCCTCTCTAATATGGCGGCTGTTGTTCGGACGCTATAGGGAGGAGCATTATAAATAGAACTGTCTAGCTTGGCGTCCGTATCCCTTATGATTAAGTCGATGACGAAACGCGTCAAGGGCTGTGAAGTCAAGACGCATACAGGAACCGGAAGTCGACTGGCGGCCATTTTGCTAATGGGAAAAAGAGGATAAAGACTGTGTGTTGGTCCCTGGATGTTCCCTGGATGGTAGCTTGGCGGTTTTCACGGTATTTAAAAGCGATTTTGAATCATTTTAAATGTGAGCAGTTTGAATAAAGTTTCTCTGTACATTACTTTGGCGGTATCACACTATTTGTCCCTCATATGCTTTCTGTCTATATGGTGCCAATGATATGGAGATATGGAAAATCCTGCTGGAATAGTGCCCTGAATACAGTGGAATCTAGGGGAGCACTTTAGGAGGATCCCATCCATAGGATAAATATTGAAAGCAGGTTTATTGAGGAGTGTTGGTTTGTCGTGAGAAAGGAAGGATTGTAAGGATATCTCAGTTTTATAATAATTTTGGAATTTTTTGGACTTATATTAATTTGCTTGGACTTTTTTTTTGGACTTCTTTTGAAAATTTTTTTTTTTTGGAATATTGATATAGAGTTATTTATGGGGTGGATTATATAAGTATTTGTTTATATAATTTTGGCACATTTTTATATTGTTATTTCATATCTTCAAGGGTGAAGGTTCATTTGTGCTATGGGGAATTAAGTTGTGTTGCATATTGGTTGCATATTGGTTTTTCTAATTTGTCACTTATTATATTTGAGGAAGTGGTAGTTATAAATATATGTAAATTTATTAAGCACCTTGCTAAATCCCGGATTCAGAGTGTCACTCTATCATTGCCCAAAAGCAGGGGAGGGGTGGTACTCCAAAATTAGTCTCTCTATTGTACCTTCACATCTTCTTCTTGTTGATCCGCATTCTGGATCAGTACCATAGTAGATCTACAATGTTATGAACTACTTTAGAAAATAATTTAGTTATATCTAATCTTACATCATTACTGTGGACAGCCCCTAGCCATAGACCCTGTAGTATCTCCCTGCTGCTTTTAGTGTCATCTACACTTTTAGCACCTGGGATCTCTTTATACGTAAAAGTCTCCTCTTGTTCAGACCTAGTCCAGTAATGCCGTTGTATGGCAGCCTCACATTTCCTTCAGCCTTACATAAATCATGCTTTCTGTCATGAACGATAACCGACAGGCCTTTGTTTCATCAAATATTTTGTGCTGGAACATTTCCCCCCTTTTAGAGCTAATACCATCGAGCCTATCCCCAGCATTGTCCTGGATCTGACTATACCTAGCTATGACACTCATCACCACTCCTTCTATGCACACCTTGTACAGACTTTGAGGCCATGCTCACACAGCAAGATAAACCAGAACACTCCTTGTCCCTATTGTAACAGCTTCTACTTAGTCCTTCCCTACTTCTCCACACTTCTTTACTAAATTGGAAGAGGAATTTGATGTTATACCAGATGAGTTGGAGTGGGATAAAATCCTGATGTTCGCCCATAAGGCTTCTGTCTCAACATAAGTATAGGGAGGAAATTACAAGATACTCTCCAGGTAGTGCATGTGCCCTACTTTGCTCCATAACATTGACCCCTCTATTCTGAAAAAGTGCTGAAGGTGCCTGGGGGCTCCAGGTATGATGACTCATATCTGGGGTAAATGCCTGTTAATTGCCCTGTTTTGGGATAAAATACTGGAACTATATGATACGCTTATGGGGAATCATTTTCCCAGTACCCCTCAAATTGCTGTACTCTTCATGATCCCAAGTTCTTTTAAGCAAATTAAAAAGGAATTTCTACGTAATTTCCTGACGTCGGGAAGGACCGTCATTGCAAGACATTGACGTGAGCCTCATACTCTTCCTATGTCTGAGTGGGCATGTGAAATGGACTCTTTATGCCACATTGAACAGGTGGTCTCTTGGGAGAAAGGCATTGGGGAAGCATACATCCTCACCTGGATAGTTTGGAACCATATTAGGTATTCATCAAATTGTGCTTCCCTTCTATGACTTGTCCTACAGGCCCATATATACCATGGATATGGATGGCATCTGGATCTAATTCCATTTCCCCCTCTTTTTTTTTTTTCCTCTTATTTTCTACTTGGTGGTTCACTGCTGTCTTCACATGTAACACAACAAGCAGGTTCATTTAGTTGGTAGCTTACTGACCACACTTTTGTGGGTTGTTCCTCAATTCATGAACCTACTGTTGAAACATTATGCGGGTTCAATAACAGATATCCTTCCAGATATCTCTTTCATATGTTAATGTTTTGTGTATGATATACAACGCTTTTGTTTCCTAGAATTTTGCTTACCAGTACCGGAATATTGTACACTATGTCTGGGTATTTCTGAAGAAGCGGACATGTCTGACCGTTTTCTATCTTTTTTGATACTGTATAAATTTTACGCTTTTGTACTTGTGAAAATTCTAATAAAAATAGACTAAACATAAATAAGCACCATAGTGCAGATCAGCAATTTTTTAAAAGCTTTTAAAAACTCTGCAAAAGCAAGAGTATTTGCAGGTTTCACACTATAATCAACATTCTATGTCAGTTACAGGTTCTATCCTACAAGTTATGACTAATCAGCCTTTATTTGGGGCTGGTAACATGAAATCCTCATTACTTCAATGATATGGTTTGGACAATAATCAGGTAGTGCATAAAAAAAACACAATATACGTCCTGTGGAACCAACTTCAATTATATTTTTAAAATCTGACTAAGCATAGGATGTACTAGGGATGTGATTGAACAGAACAACTTGCAGAGTGTAGTGGTCAAAAGTTAAAGCATTACTAAACCCACAACAATAAAATCAGTCTGTTTATGAAGTAACACATGCTTGTTATATTCACTGTGGAACCTAAGGGGTTATTTCTCCATCTTGTGTAAAAAGGATGTTTGATCCTGTCTTGTCTGATCCTCCCCTTCTTCCATTGTCCCCTAAATATCTCCTGATAGAACAGAGGTTTGGAGTCACTCTGCACATGCTCAGTTTGGTCTATATTGCTAGAGAGTTTTTTTTTTCTTGGGAAAGTGTATGTGATCAGTACAGGGCCAATCAACACTGTCCAGACAGAGGGTCAAGGGTCCTACATCCTTCTAGAGGAAAATGAAAACTCCTCCTACAAGCTTTAACCAGTGCTCTGCTGGACACTGATAGAAGTCACAAGACTGCTCCATCTGCTTGTGAGAAAAGGTATTTAGCAGTTTATATTTACTAAAATAGTTGCATTTCCATGTTGTGTGTACTGTGGGAGACCAGATATAGTGAATGCAGGGTCCTGGGTTTAGTAACACTTTAAGTGTCCCCTTATGTTGGTGGTAAGTGTGCTACATTCACTCAGCATGGCCCCTTACACTGGTGGTCAGCATACTCTCTTACACTTGTCAGCATGCATCCTTACCTTTGTAGTCAGCGTGCTCCATTATGCCTGGTACAGTGGACCATTGTCCGCTGACACCTGCCGGTCTATAGAAGTATATGGATGGACCGATCTAGTAAGCCTGAAAAATGGACAGGTGGACCCCATCGGTCCTCTCGTGTGAAAGGGGCCTAGGTCCACCAGGTTCTTGGGCTACACCAGGCAGTGTGGGCAGGGCCTACTGTGCCCATGCGCTAGGGGTACCTTTACCTGCCTCCAGGCAGGTGATTACTGGCTGTGAAAGGTTACTTCTTCCTCTGTGTGCCTCTTGCTTCCTCCCATGTGGAAGGACTTATCTGGGCAGAGCCTTCCCCCCCTTTTTATATGTAGTACTACCCTCTTAGGAGCTGCTGGATTATTTTCGTGCTCTCTGTTGTTCGGTTCCACTCTCTGAAAGCCTAAGCCTGCTGAAACCACAGTACACTCTTAACTGGGAAAAGTCACCACTAGAAAGCAAATTCACACTCTGATTTGAGTAAATCGGCAAGAGGTTTATAGCAAACTTCAATGTAGCTTGATTACACAGCATAAACAGAATCGGCATGTGCAGAGTCAGTGGATACTTGCGTCAGCTTTTAAATAAGAAATAAAACACAACACATATCACCTAGTCTCAGCTAATGTTAGCAGGTCTGCTTTTCAGAAACTAACCCAATGCTTTCAACCTGAGTAGACTAGCTCACTGCGGGCCATAGGGACCCGATGGCAGGGAGGTCGCCTGAAACAAAAAAAGGCTCTTTACCCCAAACAACCAATGTCCTCTTAAATGCAGTGAAGAGTCTTCTGCGTGCATGATGGGGCCCAGTTGGTGCACAATGAGAAGAAGTGTGAATGATGGTTCTCTGAGGAACACTGCAATCAAGAAAGAGAAAAACAGCACTTCCCCTGAAAGCAACAATTGACTTGTGTAATGTCCCTTTAATGCTCTAGCCACTAGTAGACCTAAGACAGTAAGATGTTAAGCTGGCAGAAGTGACTGTTTAGACAGAGCAGCTCCTCTCTGGACTGCAAGGCTATTGGCACAATAGGAAAAGGTCTCTTTAAAAGAAAATTGATGATGGTAGTGGCACAGCCGTGGTTCAGCTTATGAGATATCTGTCCTGCTATCAGTTCTGATAATAAGGCTGTGTTGCTTATGGTCAAACAATAGTGGCTGCAGAAACTATGCTGCAACGTATAATATTTGCAATGTCTGCAACTGTGTGCAGGATAATAGCAAATACGGAGCAAGTGTCAGTGTTCCTTTTCCTTGGTAATGCTTGGGACTCTCTTACCCGAGAGGTGGCATCTGGTGAGTTCTAGCGGTCCCTCTCTCTCTTCTGATGGGGCCTCCATGCACTCTCCTGTACTGCCTTCAGCGTTCCTTCCAGTCACGTACTAGCAGATTGGCTTTTTAGACAATGCAGCAAGGTCAGCAATCAGCAGATTCTCTTTTCCTCTCCTCTCTCTCTTTCCACGGCCTGGTCCGGTCCTCCGGCAGTCAGCGCACTCCTCTCCCTTGATCCCTCCCCTCTCACTTCCTCCCCCACTCTCCCGGGATTTTGTATATATCTATATCCATCTGCCCACAAACCGGCCCCCTGGGAAATGTAGTTCCTAGATACATTGCTCCTCATGGGGCACTGCCATATTGTATTCACTTTTACATCCTGCATCGAACATTTGTAGCAGGGTGTTACATATATGATACAGGGAGTAGGGCAGAGCCCTGCGAAAAGCCCATGAGCCTGCAGAGATAGCATTAACCCTTCCCTAACCTGGGCAGACTAGCTGGCTCACTAAAATGATACATTATCCTTGTAGGCAGCTGACTTCAGAGTGCCAACGAGTACATTGCAAAGTATGGAAGTCATAGTATCAGCTTGACAGGCAACTTTTATTCTTCAGAGGAGACCAGAAACTACGTTCTTCATATTTGTCCCCGCAGAGTTTTCCTTTAGGTCTGCTCTCCCTAGACAGCAGAAGACACAGCAGTTCTTGCTGAGGGCTCTCTGATTGTTTCTTATTTTGATAAGCAGTACATTAGAATATTATATAAGTGGTAGGGAGGATTCCGGAAGATCTGCAAGAGTATTGAAAAGTCAGCAGTAGCCACTGTGTGCCAGCTGCTCAACACCTACAAACATAGTCCAGTGCAGATCTTCTGTCAGCAGTAGACGCAGGCCTGTCTGCACTGTGAATGCCAGTATGGCATAATTAGTGCTGTCCAGCAAATATTATATATACATATTGTCAGTTTATTCTACACAAAGACCTCTATGAAGCACATTGAAATACCATAGCTGTGGACACTATTTTTTTTTCTGTGCTGCCAAGTCCTAAAGTTTTTACTGTATGTGTGTCAAACATGAATTTTAAAGTCCCTCTGGATACAACCTACCTTCAGAGTGTAATAAATGTTATTGTGGGTGTTAGTGTCCCTATCTTCCTAATGCCTGGGAACCCAAGCCTAAGAAAATGGAAATGTGTCCTTGGTTCCAGGACTGCACACAACTCAAGGAGAGGAGCCCACTATAGCCTCATCTACACACTGGAACATAAGAAGGAAGCAGCAGACTACAAAATCATATGAAAAAGAGACTGCAGTCCAGCTCAGAAGACTTGCTAAATCTTATTTTAGTGATTTTGATAAAAGTCATATTAATGGTAAATTGAATACTTTTAGCTTCAACATTATTTCTTATTAACCACTTGCTGCCTGGCCTATGGTCAAATGACGGCCGGGCGAACACTTCGTCCCTCCAGGAGGGCGTCATATGATATCCTTCCCAGATCGCGCTTTGTGCGTGCCTGCAGGGCCGCGCTGTAGCAAGATCTGTCACAAGCCGTGTGCCTCGGACACGGCCCATGACAGATCTGTGTACCGGCCTCGTTGCCAGTACCATGTGACCTGCTATGACCAATCACAGCAGGTCACATGACAGTTGTATACAATGGATGGCTTCCTTTCATGCAATCCATTGTATACTAGTGAGTCTAGCTGTGAATGGTCACAGTGATCACATGCACAGGCTGGGCCAATCACAGCCCATCTGTGTCATGTGATTAGGCAATCACAGCTAATCGTAACAAAAAAAACCTGAATGAATCGATTTCATTCAGTTAAATGCTTGCTTATAGCACAGAAATTCTTTCCTATAAGCAATCAAATTTTGTAAAAAAAATAAATAAATACTGATCACTTCCCCAAATTAGTACAATGTTACCATGGTAACATTATACTACTTTGGTCATAGTGCAAAATGAAAAACAAATCTTAAAACGAGAAAAAAATTTAATACAAAATTAAAATTTTTTTTTTTTTTTTCGTACTGTCACCAGTCAGTGTCCCTGATCATGGCCACACCAGTTATATACTGATGCTTTACTACACTGGTGACAGTATGTAAAAAAAAATTGTGAAATCATTTTTTTAATTTCTTCATTTTTCGAAAAATCCTGACAAAAAAATTACAACTTCAAAAAACTCGCTATGCCTCTTATGAAATATGTCGGACTGTCTACTTTGCAAAAGGGGGTCATTTGGGGGATATCTGTACTGTTCTGACATTGTTGGGCCTCAAGAAATTAGATTGGCCATCAGTATTGATCAATTTTCAGATATATCCCATAGTTTGTGGACTCTATAACTTTCCTACAACCTAAATAATAAATACTGATTTGGGTTATTTTCATCAAAGAAATGGAGCAGAATACATCTCGGCCTAAATTTATGAAGAAAAATGATTTATTTGCAAACTTTTACAACAGAAACAACGAAAAACATGTTTTTTTTTCTAACTGTTCAGTCTTTTTTTGTTAATTTAGCAACAGATACAAAACCCAGTGGTGATTAAACACCACCAATGGAAAGCTCTAGTTGTGTGAACAAAATTCTAAAATTTTAGTTTGGGTACAGTGTTGCATGACCGCGCAATTGTCATTCAAATTGTGAGAGCGCTGAAACCTGAAAATTGGCCTGGGCAGGAAGGGGGTAAAAGTGCCCGGTATTGAAGTGGTTAAACAATTTAAAGTATAAATAAAAGCAAAACTTTTTATTTTATTTTAGTTTTGGATTAAGTAGAGAGGGATTAGAACACTTATCAGTTTTTATTGCTGTCTGTGCCCCCGTTAAGGAGATTCCATCTGTCTGTTTGTCCTGTTTACCATTATCATTGAAAGTGAAAGACCCAAATTTTGGGGTGTCCCCAGAAAAGTACTAGAGGGGAAATCTTACAATTCGTTCTGGTGACCAGGGGGTACTCAAGGAATTCCCTTCATTTTCAGGGATTTCTTCTCACTTCCTGTTTGGCTATAGGACAGGGAGAGAAGGGAAATCTCCCCAGGACACAGATCGAGAAAAAAAAAATGAGACAGGGGTTGTAACTCTCCCTTACTCTATTCAAAATAAAAGAAAAAGTTTTGACAATAGTTCTACTTTACCTTCAACAACATTTTCTTATTTCCTAAAGTTTTAAAGTAAGTGTGATAGACCCAACCAGGACAGGGGCTTTTGGAGGTCACGAGACACGTGACTTCCTCAGGAACGAGACACGTGACTGACCCTGAGGAAGTCACGTGTCTCGTGACGCAACGCGTTGGTACGCGAGGAGGCATTTCTGGGTGCGCGGTGACGTCACTTCCGGCGTGGGAGCCATATTTGAAACTCCTGTATTGAATACCCATGCAGTACATCTCTAGCATGAGGTTGAAGAGCAGTGTCAGAGGTGAAGGAGCATGTGAGTTGGCATTTCTATTGTTTACATACCCCATTAAAAAAACGGTTTTACACTATGGAGGTTTTCTGTTTATATTTGGTCCGGAGGGGATATTGCTGACAGGGCTGTGTATGGAAGGATCGGAGTACGTTAAAGTGGACTTGAAAATTATCCTGGTATCATTCAGAGTGGTGTAACACTCAGAGCGAGCTGACCCTGTGGGGTCGATATAAGGAGGTGAGGGGGCACTTTGGCCACTAAGGATTTACACGGAATGAACACATATCAGCACTTGCATGAGCATTTTATATTGAGTACCAATATTGGACATTTCATTTTTTCTTTTTTGTGTGGATTTATTTATCATTATGTTGATTTATCTATGTAATATTTTTTGGTTTATACGAGTGGTTTTCACGAGTGTCGGATAGGACACTGGTCACATTTACACCAAGCTATTCCCGCAGGGAATTCACGTTTTGCACTGTTTATACTGTGTGCACTGGGGGGTTTTCGCATTTAGTTGTGTTATATATTTATTTATATATATTCATCTTTAGCGCTGCACTGTTTTATATTTAGTCACTTCACTCATTTAGATAAGAGGTTAATGCCAGCAGCTTGAGTGTTAGGACCCCATTTTTAGTGAGGAGGATTTTCTGTCATTTATCATGTGCTGATTATGCTGCCCTCCTCTGCATTTGCTCATAGAACCCCCAAGCGATATAAGGAACATTCAACTGATTTAAAGTAGATGTAAACCCAATCATTACAATCTCTTTTAAGCTTTAACATGTTAACCTCTTGCCTGCACTGAAACAAATATACGCAGTGGAAAAGAGAGAGGAATTTAACACGCCACACATGTGTGTCTTTGATGGCCAAGGTTTATGTGTTGATAGCCCACTTGCTGCTCACTCCCATCACAGTGACTGAGCTGTCACAGGCAGCTCCTGTTCCCTGTTTAGGGAAGTTTCCACCAACAATCCCACAATCCCACTCTAGCTGATTACTGCAGCATTTAAAACAAACAAATCAAGTTGGCCAAATACTCACCTAACTCCCTGGTCTTGTGATATGCCGGCCCCAAGGCTTTGCTGTTCCTTGCTGCAGAGAGGGAGATTCCTTCTTTGAATGTGCTGTTGACATTTCCTAAGGACTGTCTTTGGGCGGGGTCTTCACAAGTTCTAAAGACTCCAGTGGTGGCAGGGTCAAACTGTAGTGCTGGATCACCAGCCTTTTCTCGTAGGAGAGGCATATATATGGCGTAAAGGTAGCATAGTCAGGTAAATATAAAGGGGTTGAGGAGTTTTCATTAATTGGATGAATGGATGGAAAAGGATGGGTAAGAGGGATAGAAAGGGATTGTTTTTTTTTCTTGCAGGTTATGTTTTGATATAAGAAAGCATTTTGTACTTTTTGGAGATGTATTTTAATGAGTTCATAGTCTATTTTTTGCTTTTTAGTATGGTAATTAATATACTCTAGATATGGGATTTGCCGTAAAGTAATTTTCAATTTCTCATTAAATTAAAACCTGGTATCCTGCCATGAAGGTCATTGTTCAGGTACTTCCTGTTATCAATGGGGCACTCTATGGTGATTTCCTCTTCTTTCCTGTTTCAATGACATTATTGTGACTTGGACAGCAAATGAGAAAAACTCTCCAGTAGGGTCACAGACAGCAATGAAAAGCTGACGAGGGCTCTAGCTTTCCTATATTGTACTAAAAATGACTCTTTTTATTGCTTTATGTGTACCAATTCTGGCTTCTCGGCCTTTTGGCTAAGATCAAGTGTAGTATCGACCTTGCCTTTAGGGGGTGTCCCTGCTTCCAGCTAGGACGTTGAGAACCACTTGTATCTATCCCAGCCATTTGGTCTGTGTGGGGTAACCCTCTACTCGGCCTGGTAGGATCGTTGATTAAATTCGGCTTCACCTGCTTGCTGCTATTGGGTTTGAGGCTTAGCCCCCACATAGAACGAGTTTGTGATCTTCCCCCCCCTTGTTCACTCTGCGTTACTACCTCCGGGCAGTAGACGCTCAATAGCCTTTTCAAAGGCTAAGCAACAGTGAATCCGCCGAGGAAGAAGAAGGAGAAGGAATCCGCTGAAGATCTCTGGGAAGCCCTCCTGAGAACTCCTCTGCGACAAGATGGGGAAGAAGCAAACCACCAAGAAGCCGCTGACCGCCGCCACCGCCCCTGCCAAGACCCCGGGAGATGCCCCCTCCGCCGCTCCACCTCCACCTCAGAACGCTCCGGCCCTGCAGACGGTCTCCCCCCCTGGAGCCCTGGATGAAGCAGACAGTCGTGCTGCGGCTGAAAGAAGTGGAAGGCAGAGTCCCGGACATGACCCCCGGAAGTCTTCGGCAAGAAGATGATCCTTGAACAAGGATTTAGCAAGGCAGAGACCCTGTCGGTGCAGTCCTTCGTGAAAGGTATTTTCTTTATAACCTTTGTTCCGTTACAGGTCTGCAGAAGGTACTGGGAGATGGGTGAAGACCTCTGGACCCGATTCCCCTTTCCGCAAGTTTATTGTGAATTCTCCCATTCAAAGGGACGAAAGGCGGATCACGGTGTCCATGAGGAAACCCTCACGTCCCTGGAAGAGATATCGCCACCTATCTCCAGAGGTTTTGCGTCGTGCTGAAGGACCCAGTCCGGATACTAGATGCCAACGGCTTCTGGACAGGTAAGTGGGCTGTGTTTTGCAGATTGCTGAGAGATCAGCCCGCTGGAGATCTCCAACTACCTGCAACAGTGCTTCTCCCTGGGAGCGTCAGCAGGACTCCTACATTACCCGGATCAACCCCAGTCATGTCGCAGGTGCGGACAGCCGTGGGGCACGAGGGTAAGGATTGCCATGTGCTTTCATGTAGGTTCTGCCGGTCTGCAGGTCACGAGACCAAGGATTGCCCGAGGTCCAGAACCTGCAACCTCTGTGGACGGTCAGTTCAGCACATCTACAAGGGACTGCCCCAGAAGAGAAGCAGGACGTATGCTGGGGCCTCTGAGCAAGGGCCCTGCTGCCAAACCAGCGCCACAGAAGCCTCAGAAGGACCCAGGTAAGAGAGAACCCCCCCCCCCCACTACCCTACCCCTCCGGTGTCGGAGGCCGGCCCCCCCTGACCTTGGTCCCCCTGCCCCTGGCCCCCCCTGCCCCCCTGCTCCCCCCCCCGCCCCTGGCCCTTCCTGCCCCCCTTCACCCACTGCCCCTTGCCCTCCTGCCCCCCCTGCCCTTTGCCCCCTGCCCCACCCCTCCCGGGCCCCAGTTCCACCCCCCCCTGACCTGTCCTCACAGGAGGATTTCCCGCCCCTTCCCCTGCCACCCCCATCAGCAACTCTGCGGCGGGGAAGCAGGAAGCGGAAGAAGAGCAGGCCAGAAACCAGCGGCGGAGGACCCCTCCCATCTCACCAACGAAACGGAAGAAGAGGTGGAAGAAGAGATGGCTCTGACCCGGTCGGAGCCAGATCCTCTCCCACGACTTCGATGAGGTCCTCAACCAGATCGGTCTGAGCCAGGACATTGGTCAGGACTGCAGAGGTCAACAGAGGTCGCCCCCCTCTCCAGGGGAGGTAAGCACAGCCCCTGCCGACTAACCCCTTTCATCTCTTATACCATGATGGCTGAGATCTCTATATCTTTTCCATTAATGTGAGGAGCATCAAGGACGCGTCTAGGAGGCAGACTGTGCTGACCTTTCTTTCACACAGCAGCGAGTGATGTTTTACATGGCTTCAGGAGTGCGCCCTTCCCCCTCTGAGGAGGTACACTCATTTGTCCTCCCAGTGGAACCCACGGTCCCTCCTATGGGTCTGGGGGTGGCGATTGCAAGTCGCAGGGGTTTAGCGGTTCTTATCAGGGGAGGACGATTCACTGTTGACTCTGTCCACGAGCTCGTCTGTGGCCGCCTTTTGGTCATAGACGGCTCGTGGGCGGGGGAGCCCGTTAGGCTCATCAACGTGTACGCCTCCCCGGAGAAGAACGCGCGGCTGGAGGCTTTTTTCCAAACTCTGCGGACTGCAACTCGTCACGAAACGAGAACAGTAGTAATCGGCGGTGATTTTAACTGTAACCGATAGAGGATGGGCGCAGCTCCAGCATGTACGCTAAACTCGACGCCACCTCGAAGCTGCTCCGGGAGGTGATTGCGGAGGCATTCCCTGCAGGACGCCGTGGGATCCGTGGGGCGCGGTTCCGTGAACTACTCATGGAGCCGCCCCGACGGATCTGTGCGTTCCTGGATTGACTTTGTGCTCACTTTCTAGGGCAGTCAGCACGGCGGGTGTTCTCCATGGTTCCCTGCTTTTTTTCTCTGACCACAGGGGGCCATTCACTTTATGAGGTGGACTGGGAGAGGGCTTTGTCCCCGGCCCAGGCTCCTGGAAGCTGAATTGCACCTGGCTGGACGATGAGGAACTGCATAGCAGAGCTCAGGGAAATCTACGGTGCCTGGCGATTGAGGAGAAGTCTCTTTCTTTCCCAAGGTAAGCGATTCTGGTGGGAGTTCAGTGAAAGTCAAGCTGCGCACGCTTCTTTCAGGCCAGGGGATGCCAGCAAGTGTGTGCCAGGAGGAGGGAACTCAGGAGGCATGCATGCTGTCAGCTGCATTCCCTGAAGGACCTTCATCCCTGTGGCTGGGACGTGAGGCAAGACCTGGAGGACACCAAGAAGGAGCTTGAAAAAGCATTTGAGGATGAGAATCCAGGCTCATTGTCCTTCTGTGCCCAAGGTGGAGCATCTTAGAGAAAAAGGTGAGAAGTGTAACTCTTTTCTTTTCAGGAAACCTCCTCTCAGGGACCACAGCCCCTGTCGGAGCTGCGCGACAATGACTGGAACACTCCAGAAGGGGAAGGAGGCCGTGATGGAAGTGGTCAGCGACTAACTACTACGACCTCTACTTCCCCAAAGAAACAAGCACGGGGAAGCGGCCGACAGATCTCTGTGACAGAGTAATCTTCTATAACACTATTGTATCCTGCAGTCTTGTCGGCCACCAACGCCCCTTCTTGACGTTTGGAGGAGCTGCACTCTGCCGCTAAATCCTTTAGGCGTGGCAGGACCCAGGGCTGCGACGGGTTTCTCCCAGCAGAGCTCTAAGTAGCCGCTGCTGGGACCTCGTGGGCCCGGACCTGCTCGAGCTGTTACGAGGAATGGTGGTGAGGGGAGGATGCCCCCTTTGTTAGGGAGGGGGGTGATCATTCGGGGGGCCCGGGTAGACCAGAGGGTGTGACGCGCGGGAAAGCCCCAATTCAGTATGTTATAAACAATTTAATTTATTAACATAACCCTACAAACATAAACCAGTGCAATACTAAAAAATAAAAACATTTCAAAAAAACAACCAAAACCCCCCGATAAAAAGTACATACAAAGTAAGCGTGTCAGGCAGGCCCGGGGAATACATGGGAGGGGAGGTAAGGGGGGGCAAGCGGAGAATGGTCGGGGTCACAGGCCCGGGGGT
>CATNWA010021710.1:0-43398 GCA_951230385.1 Staurois parvus
TATCATATCCCCCCTTATGTATTATACATGGAGATCATATCCCCCGATATATGTATCTATACATGGAGATCATATCCCCCTTTATGTATTATACATGGTGATCATATCCCCCCTTATGTATTATACATGGAGATCATATCCCCCCTTATGTATTATACATGGAGATCATATCCCCCCTTATGTATTATACATGGAGATCATATCCACCTTTTGTATTATACATGGAGATCATATCCCCCTTATGTATTATACATGGAGATCATATCCCCCCTTATGTATTATACATGGTGATCATATCCCCTCCTTATGTATCATACATGGAGATCATATCCCCCCTTATGTATTATACATGGAGATCATATCCCCCCTTATGTATCATACATGGAGATCATATCCCCCCTTATGTATTATACATGGAGATCATATCCCCCTTTATGTATTATACATGGAGATCATATCCCCCCTTATGTATTATACATGGAGATCATATCCCCCCTTATGTATTATACATGGAGATCATATCCCCCCTTATGTATTATACATGGAGATCATATCCCCCCTTATGTATTATACATGGAGATCATATCCCCCTTATGTATTATACATGGAGATCATGTCCCCCTTATGTATTATACATGGAGATCATATCCCCCCTTATGTATTATACATGGAGATCATACCCCCCCTTATGTATTATACATGGAGATCATATCCCCCCTTATGTATTATACATGGAGATCATATCCCCCTTATGTATTATACATGGAGATCATGTCCCCCTTATGTATTATACGTGGAGATCATATCCCCCTTATGTATTATACATGGAGATCATATCCCCCCCTTATGTATTATACATGGAGATCATATCCCCCCCTTATGTATTATACATGGAGATCATATCCCCCTTATGTATTATACATGGAGATCATATCCCCCCTTATGTATTATACATGGAGATCATATCCCCCTTATGTATTATACATGGAGATCATATCCCCCCCTTATGTATTATACATGGAGATCATATCCCCCCTTATGTATTATACATGGAGATCATATCCCCCCTTATGTATTATACATGGAGATCATATCCCCCCTTATGTATTATACATGGAGATCATATCCCCCCTTATGTATTATACATGGTGATCATATCCCCCCTTATGTATTATACATGGAGATCATATCCCCCCTTATGTATTATACATGGAGATCATATCCCCCCCTTATGTATTATACATGGAGATCATATCCCCCCTTATGTATTATACATGGAGATCATATCCCCCCTTATGTATTATACATGGAGATCATATCCCCCCTTATGTATTATACATGGAGATCATATCCCCCCTTATGTATTATACATGGAGATCATATCCCCCCTTATGTATTATACATGGAGATCATATCCCCCCTTATGTATTATACATGGAGATCATATCCCCCCCTTATGTATTATACATGGAGATCATATCCCCCCCTTATGTATTATACATGGAGATCATATCCCCCCTTATGTATTATACATGGAGATCATATCCCCCCTTATGTATTATACATGGAGATCATATCCCCCCTTATGTATTATACATGGAGATCATATCCCCCCTTATGTATTATACATGGAGATCATATCCCCCCTTATGTATTATACATGGAGATCAATCCCCCCCTTATGTATTATACATGGAGATCATATCCCCCTTATGTATTATACATGGAGATCATATCCCCCCTTATGTATTATACATGGAGATCATATCCCCCCTTATGTATTATACATGGAGATCATATCCCCCCCTTATGTATTATACATGGAGATCATATCCCCCCTTATGTATTATACATGGAGATCATATCCCCCCTTATGTATTATACATGGAGATCATATCCCCCCCCTTATGTATTATACATGGAGATCATATCCCCCCTTATGTATTATACATGGAGATCATATCCCCCCTTATGTATTATACATGGAGATCATATCCCCCCTTATGTATTATACATGGAGATCATATCCCCCCTTATGTATATACATGGAGATCATATAATCCCCCCCCTTATGTATTATACATGGAGATCATATCCCCCCTTATGTATTATACATGGAGATCATATCCCCCCTTATGTACTATACATGGAGATCATACCCCCCCTTATGTATTATACATGGAGATCATATCCCCCCCCTTATGTATATACATGGAGATCATATCCCCCCTTATGTATTATACATGGAGATCATATCCCCCCCCTTATGTATTATACATGGAGATCATATCCCCCTTATGTATTATACATGGAGATCATATCCCCCCTTATGTATTATACATGGAGATCATATCCCCCCCTTATGTATTATACATGGAGATCATATCCCCCCTTATGTATTATACATGGAGATCATATCCCCCCTTATGTATTATACATAGGAGATCATATCCCCCCCTTATGTATTATACATGGCGATCATATCCCCCCTTATGTATTATACATGGAGATCATATCCCCCCCTTATGTATTATACATGGAGATCATATCCCCCCCTTATGTATTATACATGGAGATCATATGACCCCCCTTATGTATTATATACATGGAGATCATATCCCCCCTTATGTATTATACATGGAGATCATATCCCCCCCCTTATGTATTATACATGGAGATCATATCCCCCCTTATGTATTATACATGGAGATCATATCCCCCCCATTATGTATTATACATGGAGATCATATCCCCCTTTATACATGGAGATCATATCCCCCTTATGTATTATACATGGAGGTCATAACCCCCCTTATGTATTATACATGGAGGTCATAACCCCCCTGTGGCGATAGCGGCGCCTGACCCCAGACCTTATCACCAACTCATGACCGAAGGACTAGCCAATCTAACACCACGATGTCACATGTGTAACAATGCCACACCAGCTGCACCCTGCACACTGATTTTCCAGCTAATTGGACCACAATCAATGTATTTGCAGCCTTGGAGCGATTGTTACTCGCTCAGGTTAATTACACAATTAACCCTTCACACTGCCACCACCTCCTTTTTGTACAGAGAAAGAGGAAACTCGGCGATATCACTAAGGTGATTGGTTAACCGTCAGTATCCCGCTATCTCTACAGACCAGTTATACAGAGGGTTAAAACACACACACAGGAGCGCTCTTTAGCAGCAGGAATTCGTAAGTTACATTAAAGAGCTATAGAAACAGTTCAACACTTTCAGAAAGTAAGATTTATTACTAAAAGGTCAAACGGGTGCAATAAAGATATTTACAGAAAAAGATGTAACCAACATATATATAAATATACAGCGAGCACCAGCACAGCAAACAGACAACAGAAAGAAGTTTAGGTGAATAAGTAGTCGCCGAGAGATGCCCGGGGTTAAGCAGCGTCGAGTCTGAGGAGCCTAAAAGGGGTTTCTGGTCTCGCACTCGGTTTCGTTGTTACAGCGCGATTCTCCTTTCTCTCTGTCTGCTAGATGTTAAAACGCAGAAGGTCCGCACTTCTCTGACTACACACAAAACATAACAGCCTCTTGTTCTACCCAAAATGCCTTATTTGGTAAAAGGATTGTATAAAGGCAGGGACTAGCCACGTACACTGAACGCATTCCCGAGGGAGGGGGGAAATCGGAGGAGGGAGACTGATTTGGAATTTAAGAGAAACACCAAAATGCAGAAGTTTGGAGGAAAATGGAGAACCGCGCCTCTCCCTGTGTGCATGATTGTTACACCTCCCCCCTCAGGTGGCTGCATGGGAGGGAACTACAATTTAGCTCCTGGCGCAACCGACGCCTGCCGCGGGCCCGCACGACCAGGCCACAGGGCCACCATGCCCAGAGGTCCACCTTGGGGTGATAGGGTGCCATTGCACTGCGGAAGAACCAGGTTCCTTCCGTTGTGCCGACCAAGTGAGTGGTCATGGGTGAGCACCAGTCGGCTGTGACTATCCGGATATCGTGGCGACTGCCGGGGTGCCCAAATGTTCACAAAACACTTCGGCTGAGGGGTGTCATCCGCTAACATATTGAGATGAAGCTTTTTGTCGAAGTAGAGGATGAGCTTTCCCTCTCCCATCTCCTTCCTCTGAACCAGGACTACATCTGACCCGAAGGTAGTGGCGCCTGTGTGCACCGGAACGGCGAATTCTGGAACTCGCTGCCCGGATGTGTCCACAGGTACCTTCATCCAAGATGGACAGTCCTCGTTACCTGCTAGCATCCAGGACACCAGTTCCTCCAGTTTCCTGTCTGCTAGGTCAGTCACGGGTCCAGCTGAGCCATGATAGTTGCATCCAGGCGTCTTACCGTAGGCAGCTGCACCCAAAACCGACGAAACCTGCTTCTTGGCCTGGGGAGCCGACCAGGCCACCACTGCCTCAGTCTCCCCATTCCCAGACCTCTGGGGGTCTCTCCCTACCAGTGGTTCCCAAAACTGAACCACTAACATGCCCCTCTGACAGTTACCATTCTCCACTGTCAGACTAGGCACGGACGGTTGGTTCCTGACTAGTGACAGGGGCCCAAGTAGCTCTTCCCAGACAGGGCCGAACACCGCAAGGCCCCTAAAGTGGGCAACTGCACCCAGTTCCACTCCGCATTGTAGGCCACTCCTGACCCCTGGAGAGGTGGTTGGTGCGTTCTCAACCCCAATTAGCTTTCCCAGGAATTCAAGCAAACCACATGGGGTGGTGAAGGCTGTCTCGTCCTGAGCCGGCTGGGTTAGAGATGTGGCCCAGACCCCCTGCTCAGGTCCATGATGGTTAGACAGCGGGCCCCTCTCGGATGCTTCATTACCTCATGGCCCCTGGGCATGGGGTGTACCACAACCACAGGGCTGGCGCTCAGTTTTCCAAGGTCCTCAAAAAGTCTGGTCATCTGATCCTGTTTGGGGACCGAGACTACAGGGGATGCCCAGACTCGAGCTGACCCCTGGATTCCTGACGGCGCCATTCCCTCTCTTTGGCCCATTCAGTCTGCACCTCCTGTGAGATGAGGTTGGCTGAAGGCATGAGAGAAGGAGACACAAAGACACCCTGCCATCCAACTCATGAACAGCACGGTGGGCTCTCCCCAGGTTTTCCTGAACTCTGACACCATCTCCTGTACCTGAATGGAAAGGAGAGGTGATTGGAGCTGAAGACCGCAGCCCCCTCTCGGAGACCCGATGATCAACTCCAAGGAGACCCCTCGCACTTCCAATCCAGTTGTGCTGTCACTACCTCTGATAAGTGTTGTCTTACCTGTGGAACTACAAGTACCAGCCAGCTGCTGTTTACCTTTCTCAGCAGGGAAGCTCACAGCTAGCTGGCTGCTGAAGTCCATGGGTGGATTGCTTTTCAGGGCTGCCTTACGTGTGGAACTTCAAATCCCAGCCGGCTGTCCACTACCATGCAAGGCCAACGGTTGGGCACTTATCAAGGCAGAATCTTCTGGGCCTGGGCAAGGAACAGGCCTATCCAGACCCTCCCTCTGCTCAGCCCCCAGAGATTGTACCTCGGCCCCCTTCACAGCACTGTGGGTGACCCCAACAATGAACATGCATCATTTGTATCATCATGACCATCACCATCAACGTGATTGACATTATCAACAGCAGCATCATCGTCATCATGACCATCATCATTATCAATATCATCCCCATCATCATCACCACCATCATCAACAGTCACGTTCATAATATCAATGACACGAGTCCGATCCCTTCCCAGGCCAGAGGATTTCTTCTCATTCTCCAGCTAATGGAGACTCCTGCAGCCTCATACCATTCCCAGCCCCCTCCCTCTGTCCATCCACCGGTGGCCCAGACATTACCCCAACATCTGCACACAGTACCTTGGCATGTCCAGAGAGTTCCAGGAGGCCCTTCCGGGTCTTCTCGTCAGGAGCATAATACGAAACAAGAGTGCCTAGGTCAGCACCCAACAAAACAGGTGTGGGAATTTCCTCGGAGACCCCCACCTCCCTCATCCCCCTCCCCGCACCCCAATCTAGGAATACCTTTGCACAGGGTATGCGTGAACGGGTCCCCCCAACTCCGGTGAGGGTAAGGAACTTTCCTGGGATGAGGTTCCTTGGCTCAATCAGCTCTGGCCGGATCAAGGTGACTTCTGCCCCGGTGTCCCGGAATCCAGTTGCAGACCGGTTGCCCACGGTAACGGGCTGCAAGTTGGCGGGGGTTACCCGCATCTTCCTGCGAACGAACAGCACAGAAGAAGAGTTGCTGGCCGGCTGGCCAGGTGATGTCGTCTGCTTCTGCTCAGGACACTGCGTCCTGAGATGTCCGGCTTTCCTACAGGTGAAACATCTGCGGGTGTCAGGCAGGAATGGCTTGGCTCCAAGCGCTGCAGGGTTGGGCGGAGGAGAAGCTTGACTCACCGAAGTAGGAGAGGTTGCTAGGGGCGATTTCCCCCCTTTCCAGCCGTTTGGAGGAGCCTTGCGAGGTTCAGGCACCCGCGTGTGGACGAAGGTATCTGCCAGGTCTGCTGCAGCTGTAGTAGATGGCGGCTCCCTCTCCAAGACGAACTGTCTGACGTCTGCCGGGCAGATATGTAGGAGCTGATCTCGGATCATGAGATCCTCCAAAGATTCATAGGAATCAGCTTTCAGTCCCTTAGTCCACTGTCGGAATGTGGTGCGTAAGCGACTGGCCACATCCGTGTAAGAGTCCCCAGGTCCCTTCTGCATGGACCTGAACCGCTTGCGGTACACTTCCGGGGTCATCTGGTACTTCCGGATGATGGCATCTTTTAGAGCTTCATAATCCTCATCTTGCCCCTCTGGCAATTCAACAAACGCGTCCAGGGCCTTGCCTCGTAGTCCTGGTGTCAGGTACCGAACCCATTGAGCTTGGGGCACATGGTACTGACGGCACGCTTTCTCAAAGGACAGTAAGTAGGCGTCAATGTCGCTGTCCTTTTCCATCACTGGAAATTTGGCTGCTGGGCCCACGGAAAGAGTGGCGTCCCTGTGATCTAGGGACCCGAGGTTCTGACCCGGTCACTGTGGCTGGAGCCTTGCCATCTCCAACTCGTGCCGACGATCAGCTTCTGTCAGGACGCTGGTGCTCTGCAGCGTTGTGCAGGACGGCGCATGCGCAGAACAGCAGGCCTCACTAGCGGACGAGCGACGGGACCTGGGAGTGCACAGCGGCGGCGGTGTTCGCGCATGCGCACTCGCGGACACGCGCCCAGCACCAATGACAGCGCGGGGCGGGCTATTTAAACGAGGAACCAGGTATGTCACATTGCCGCTACCTGCTGAACCTGGCTTGTGACCCTGACCATTCTGTGCTTGCTCCTCCTGTACCACGCTGCCCGCACGTTACCGACCCGGCCTGCCTGACTACACTTACTTCACCCGACAATCCATCCATCCCGCACGGATCACCTCTAGTAAGTCTGCCTGCCTCTTCCCATCAGACTCCATTCCCGCAGTCCCCTGCCAGTACTCTCTACCACAGCCAGACGCACTCGGGGGTTGCGACCTGGTTCCAGTCTGCACCAAGTCCATCCCCACCATCAGGGGCCCTGGCGAATAGCAGGCTGGGATTTAGACCCCGCGCCCTGAGGAAATCCGTGCTGTGGGCTGCTAGAGACACTGCCAGGAGGCACCTAACGGCACCACCTCTCTGTCAGCCTGGCGTTCCGCAGCTTCTCTGTGAGCCTCTGCTTGGCGTTCCGCAGCTTCTCTGTCAGCTTGGCGTTCCGCAGCTTCTCTGTCAGCTTCGCGTTCCGCAGCTTCTCTGTCAGCCTGGCGTTCCGCAGCTTCTCTGTCAGCTGCTGCTTGGCGTTCCGCAGCTTCTCTGTCAGCTTGGCGTTCCGCAGCTTCTCTGTCAGCTTGGCGTTCCGCAGCTTCTCTGTCAGCTTGGCGTTCCGCAGCTTCTCTGTCAGCTTGGCGTTCCGCAGCTTCTCTGTCAGCCTGGCGTTCCGCAGCTTCTCTGTCAGCTTGGCGTTCCGCAGTTTCTCTGTCAGCTGCTGCTTGGCATTCCGCAGCTTCTCTGTCAGCTTGGCGTTCCGCAGCTTCTCTGTCAGCTTGGCGTTCCGCAGCTTCTCTGTCAGCCGCTGCTTGGCGTTCCGCAGTTTCTCTGTCAGCTGCTGCTTGGCATTCCGCAGCTTCTCTGTCAGCTTGGCGTTCTGCAGTTTCTCTGTCAGCTTGGCGTTCCGCAGCTTCTCTGTCAGCTTGGCGTTCCGCAGCTTCTCTGTCAGCTTGGCGTTCCGCAGTTTCTCTGTCAGCCGCTGCTTGGCGTTCCGCAGCTTCTCTGTCAGCCTGGCGTTCCATAAACTGCAGGTATGTCCCAGGATCTGTCTCCATGAGGCGTTTCAGGTCTTCCTGCATCTGAGGAGGGTCTCTTCTGGTTCCAGGCACCACGGTGCTGGCGCGCTCAGGCGGTGCTGTGATGATAACATTTGATGATCTTCCAGTGTCAGTCTCTGTATGCCTCTCCGGCGAGGCCGTCTCTGAGCCACTGGGATCGGATGTAGCCGGAACCCCGTCAGGGTCAAGTTCCCCTGAGGCTGGCAAATGCCCCGAGAATGAGTTATGAATCATAATAGCAGCTATGAGAGTTTCTGGTCATAACTTAGGGCTCCGCCTACACCTCCCTCTCCAAAGGAGACGATTGGTTTACTGCTCCAGGGAGACACCCTGTGGAGATGCTAGAAAAGCTAGGCGGAGTTAAGGCGTAGAGAGAGAAGAGTCTCCGGTTTTAACATCGAAACTGACAGTGAGAGACAAGAAATCCTTGTGGGGCTCATAGAACCTGAAGCTGCTCACACCAGGCTGACGGTAAGTACTTTACCCTCAAAATTCCTCCCTGATATCTCTGTGCTGTTGTCTCCGTATATTTATATATATATATTGGTTACACCTTTTCTGTAAATATCTTTATTGCACCCTTTTGACCTTTTAGTAATAAATCTTACTTTCTGAAAGTGTTGAACTGTTTCTAAAGCTCTTTAATGTAAATTACAAATTCCTGCCGCTGAAGAGCGCTACTGTGTGTGTTTAACCCTCTGTATAACCGGCCTGCGGTGACCGTGGTATACAGACGATTATCCAACCATCCTAGCGTGTTGCTGATATTGCCGAGTTTCCTCTTTCTCTGTACAAAAAGGAGGTGGTGGCAGTGTGAAGGGATAATTGCATATTTAACCTGACCCAGTAACAATCGCTCAGGCTGCCGGTACATCGATTGTGGTCCAGTGAGCTGGAAAATCTTTGTGCAGAATGCAGCTGGGCGTGGCATTGTTACGCTTGTGACATCGCGGTTTTAGGTTGGCTAGTCCTTCAGTCACGAGTTTGGTGAGAAGGGCTGGGGTCTGATGCCGCGATTGTGACACTCTGTCCAAGTATACCACGTCCCCCGCCACCCTCTGTCCAAGTATACCACGTCCACCGCCACCCCTCTGTCCAAGTGTACCACGTCCACCACCACTCCTCTCTCCAAGTATACCACGTCCACCGCCGCCCCTCTGTCCAAGTATACCAGGTCCACCACCACTCCTCTCCAAGTATACCACGTCCACTGCCGCCCCTCTGTCCAAGTGTACCACATCCACTGCCACCCCTCTGTCCAAGTGTACCACATCCACCGCCACCCTCTGTCCAAGTATACCACGTCCACAGCCATCCCTCTGTCCAAGTATACCACGTCCACCGCCACCCCTCTGTCCAAGTGTACCACGTCCACCGCCACCCTCTGTCCAAGTATACCACGTCCACCGCCACCCCTCTGTCCAAGTGTACCACGTCCACCACCACTCCTCTCTCCAAGTATACCACGTCCACCGCCGCCCCTCTGTCCAAGTATACCACGTCCACCGCCACCCCTCTGTCCAAGTGTACCACATCCACCGCCACCCCTCTGTCCAAGTGTACCACATCCACCGCCACCCTCTGTCCAAGTATACCACGTCCACAGCCATCCCTCTGTCCAAGTGTACCACATCCACCACCACTCCTCTCTCCAAGTATGCCACGTCCACCGCCGCTCCTCTGTCCAAGTATACCACGTCCACCGCCACCCCTCTGTCCAAGTGTACCACATCCACCACCACCCCTCTGTCCAAGTATACCACATCCACCACCCCCCTCTGTCCAAGAGTACCATGTCCACCGCCACCCCTCTGTCCAAGTGAACCACGTCCACCACCACCCCTCTGTCCAAGTATACCACGTCCACCGCCACCCCTCTGTTTAAGTGTACCACATCCACTGCCACCCCTCTGTCCAAGTGTACCACGTCCACCGCCACCCCTCTGTCCAAGTGTACCACGTCCACCACCCACCCCTCTGTCCAAGTGTACCACTGCCACCCCTCTGTCCAAGTATACCACGTCCACCGCCACCCCTCTGTCCAAGTATGCCACGTCCCCCGCCACCCTCTGTCCAAGTATATACCACGTCCACCGCCACCCCTCTGTCCAAGTGTACCACGTCCACCGCCACCCTCTGTCCAAGTATACCACGTCCACCG
This sequence comes from Staurois parvus, assembly GCA_951230385.1. Classification (NCBI taxonomy): domain Eukaryota; kingdom Metazoa; phylum Chordata; class Amphibia; order Anura; family Ranidae; genus Staurois; species Staurois parvus. The sequence continues at coordinate 10,508 of CATNWA010021710.1, forward strand.
CCACCCCCTCTGTCCAAGTGTACCACGTCCACCACCACTCCTCTCTCCAAGTATACCACGTCCACCGCCGCCCCTCTGTCCAAGTATACCACGTCCACCGCCACCCCTCTGTCCAAGTGTACCACATCCACCGCCACCCTCTGTCCAAGTATACCACGTCCACAGCCATCCCTCTGTCCAAGTGTACCACGTCCACCACCACTCCTCTCTCCAAGTATACCACGTCCACCGCCGCCCCTCTGTCCAAGTATACCATGTCCACCGCCCACCCCTCTGTCCAAGTGTACCACGTCCACCACCACCCCTCTGTCCAAGTATACCACATCCACCACCCCTCTCTGTCCAAGTGTACCATGTCCACCGCCACCCCTCTGTCCAAGTGAAACACGTCCACCACCACCCCTCTGTCCAAGTATACCACGTCCACCGCCACCCCTCTGTTTAAGTGTACCACGTCCACTGCCACCCCTCTGTCCAAGTGTACCACGTCCACCGCCACCCGCCACCCCTCTGTCCAAGTGTACCACGTCCACCACCACCCCTCTGTCCAAGTGTACCACTGCCACCCCTCTGTCCAAGTATACCACGTCCACCGCCACCCCTCTGTCCAAGTGTACCACGTCCACCGCCACCCCTCTGTCCAAGTGTATCACGTCCACCGCCACCCCTCTGTCCAAGTATACCACGTCCACCGCCACCCCCTCTGTCCAAGTATACCACGTCCACCGCCCCCCTCTGTCCAAGTGTACCACTGCCACCCCTCTGTCCAAGTATACCACGTCCACTGCCACCCCTCTGTCCAAGTGTACCACGTCCACCGCCACCCCTCTGTCCAAGTGTACCATGTCCACCGCCACCCCTCTGTCCAAGTGTACCACGTCCACCGCCACCACCCTCTGTCCAAGTATACCACGTCCACTGCCACCCCTCTGTCCAAGTATACCACGCCCACAGCCACCCCTCTGTCCAAGTATACCACGTCCACAGCCAACCCTCTGTCCAAGTATACCACGTCCATCGCCACCCCTCTGTCCAAGTATACCACGTCCACCACCCCCCCTCTGTCCAAGTATACCACGTCCACAGCCACCCCTCTGTCCAAGTATACCACGTCCACAGCCACCCCTCTGTCCAAGTATACCACGTCCACCGCCACCCCTCTGTCCGAGTATACCATGTCCACAGCCACCCCTGTCCAAATATCGATGCCAATATTCCCTCCCAGTCTAAGTCTTGGAGAATTAGCTCTCTTAAAGTTGAGCGTTTTTATTCTCCCCGTATGTGCTCGCTGTGTACAGCTAACAATGAATGAAATCATGTTATGGTCACGGCTACCCAGATGTTCTATATATGGACATTCCTAATCTCTGCATGGTTGGAGAAGACCAGGTCCAGCAGGGCATCATTCCTAGTTGGGGCCTCTATGACACAGGTCCAGCAGGGCATCATTCCTAGTTGGGGCCTCTATGACCAGGTCCAGCAGGGCATCATTCCTAGTTGGGGCCTCTATGACACAGGTCCAGCAGGGCATCATTCCTAGTTGGGGCCTCTATGACACAGGTCCAGCAGAGCATCATTCCTAGTTGGGGCCTCTATGACCAGGTCCAGCAGTGCATCATTTCTAGTTGGGGCCTCTATGACACAGGTCCAGCAGAGCATCATTCCTAGTTGGGGCCTCTATGACCAGGTCCAGCAGAGCATCATTCCTAGTTGGGGCCTCTATGACCAGGTCCAGCAGAGCATCATTCCTAGTTGGGGCCTCTATGACACAGGTCCAGCAGAGCATCATTCCTAGTTGGGGCCTCTATGACCAGGCCCAGCAGGGCATCATTCCTAGTTGGGGCCTCTATGACACAGGTCCAGCAGAGCATCATTCCTAGTTGGGGCCTCTATGACCAGGTCCAGCAGGGCATCATTCCTAGTTGGGGCCTCTATGACCAGGTCCAGCAGAGCATCATTCCTAGTTGGGGCCTCTATGACCAGGTCCAGCAGAGCATCATTCCTAGTTGGGGCCTCTATGACCAGGTCCAGCAGAGCATCATTCCTAGTTGGGGCCTCTATGACCAGGTCCAGCAGAGCATCATTCCTAGTTGGGGCCTCTATGACCAGGTCCAGCAGAGCATCATTCCTAGTTGGGGCCTCTATGACACAGGTCCAGCAGAGCATCATTCCTAGTTGGGGCCTCTATGACCAGGTCCAGCAGAGCATCATTCCTAGTTGGGGCCTCTATGACCAGGTCCAGCAGGGCATCATTCCTAGTTGGGGCCTCTATGACCAGGTCCAGCAGAGCATCATTCCTAGTTGGGGCCTCTATGACCAGGTCCAGCAGAGCATCATTCCTAGTTGGGGCCTCTATGACCAGGTCCAGCAGAGCATCATTCCTAGTTGGGGCCTCTATGACCAGGTCCAGCAGAGCATCATTCCTAGTTGGGGCCTCTATGACCAGGTCCAGCAGAGCATCATTCCTAGTTGGGGCCTCTATGACACAGGTCCAGCAGAGCATCATTCCTAGTTGGGGCCTCTATGACCAGGTCCAGCAGAGCATCATTCCTAGTTGGGGCCTCTATGACCAGGTCCAGCAGGGCATCATTCCTAGTTGGGGCCCCTATGAACTGAACCATACAATTGTCCTGTAGTAGGTTTATACATTTTTGCCCTTTAACTGTTCCTGCAGTCCCATTACTCCAGTCAGTTTCCGGGTTGTTACCATCCCCCATTATTATCACTGTCCCTGCCCTTTCCATCTGTGGGAGGAGCTGAGTCTCCACCTCCTCATTAACCTGGGAGGCCTATAACAAACTCCAATGATGACCTTTGTAGTACCGCCCCCCATGTGCAGCTCCACCCATAATACTTCAGCCTCATCACACTCTCCATCAACTAGGTCCTCTCACACTCGCTGAGATCACTTCTCACAGACAGACTCCACCCCTTTCCTATTCCAGACTCCACCCCCTTTCCTATTCCAGACTCCACCCCTTTCCTATTCCAGGCAGACCACCCCTTTCCTATTCCAGACTCCACCCCCTTTCCTATTCCAGACAGACTCCACCCCCTTTCCTATTCCAGACAGACTCCACCCCCCTTTCCTATTCCAGACAGACTCCACCCCCTTCCTATTTCCCCCGTCTCTCCGAAAGAGAACCTAGCCAGGAATATGAATGGCCCAGTCATGTGAGGAATGAAGCCAAGATTCAGCAATACCAATCCAATCCTAGTTCTCTTCATTCACCAAACCTTCCAACTCACCGATTGTGCTGGGCAGACGTCTGGCATTGGGGAACAAACACTTTCATTCACCGACACCTTGTTCATTCACCGACACCTTGTACATTCACTGACACCTCCTCCATTCACCGACACCTCGTTCATTCACCGACACCTTGTCCATTCAATGACACCTTGTCCATTCACTGACACCTTGTTCATTCACCGACACCTTGTAATTCACTGACACCTTGTTCATTCAATAACACCTTGTCCATTCACTGACACCTTGTAATTCACTGACACCTTGTTCATTCAATGACACCTTGTAATTCACTGACACCTTGTTCATTCAATAACACCTTGTCCATTCACTGACACCTTGTAATTCACTGACACCTTGTTCATTCAATGACACCTTGTACATTCACTGACACCTCCTCCATTCACCGACACCTTGTCCATTCACTGACACCTTGTTCATTCACCGACACCTTGTACATTCACTGACACCTCCTCCATTCACCGACACCTCGTTCATTCACCGACACCTTGTCCATTCACTGACATCTTGTCCATTCACTGACACCTCGTTCATTCACTGACACCTCGTTCATTCACTGACACCTCCTTCATTGACACCTTCATTCACTAACACCTCCTTCATTCACCGACACCTCGTTCATTCACCGACACCTTGTCCATTCACTGACACCTTGTCCATTCACTGACACCTTGTTCATTCACGACGACACCTCCTCCATTCACTGACACCTTGTTCATTCACCGACACCTCCTCCATTCACTGACACCTCCTTCATTCACTGACACCTTATTCATTTACTGACACCTTGTCCATTCACCGACATCTTGTTCACATGGACTTTGTGTATTTTTTATTTTCATACAAATGGTACCAATACCACTGGTTGTAACATGGGAACCGTCTTATCACCTGCCATACCCCTCCCCCATCTTTCCTCATTCCATCCCCCAATAGGGACTGACCTCTGATCTGTCTGCCCCGATATAATCTAATTCTCCCTCCCCCCTCCATGTCTCCATCCATCCATCCATGTCTCCCTCCCCCCTCCATCCATGTCTCCATCCATCCATCCATGTCTCCATCCATCCATCCCTCCCTCCATGTCTCCATCCATCCATCCATGTCTCCCTCCCCCTCCCTCCATCCATCCCTCCATGTCTCCATCCATCCACCCCTCCATGTCTCCCTCCATCCATCCCTCCCTCCATGTATCCATCCATCCCTCCATGTCTCACTCCATCCATGTATCCATCCATCCCTCCATGTCTCCCTCCATCCATGTCTCCCTCCATGTATCCATCCCTCCATGTATCCATCCATCCCTCCATGTCTCCATCCATCCCTCCATGTCTCCCTCCATGTATCCAACTATCCATCCATCCATGTCTCCATCCATCCCTCCATGTATCCATCCATCCCTCCATGTATCCATCTATCCATCCATCACTCCATCCATCCATGCCTCCATCCATCCCTCCATGTATCCAACTATCCATCCATCCATGTCTCCATCCATCCATCCATGTCTCCATCCATGTCTCCATCCATCCCTCCATGTCTCCCTCCATCCATCCCTCCATGTCTCCCTCCATGTCTTCCTCCATCCATGTCTCCCTCCATGTATCCATCCATCCATCCCTCCATGTATCCATCCATCCCTCCATCCATCCATGTCTCCATCCATCCCTCCATGTATCCAACTATCCATGTCTCCATCCATCCCTCCATGTCTCCCTCCATCCATGTATCCATCCATCCATCCCTCCATGTCTCCGTCCATCCCTCCATGTCTCCCTCCATCCATCCATGTCTCCATCTATCCCTCCATGTCTCCCTCCATCCATCCCTCCATGTCTCTCCCTCCATCCATCCATGTCTCCCTCTATCCATCCCTCCATTTCTCCCTCCATCCATCCATCCCTCCATGTCTCCCCCTCCCTCCATCCATATCTCCATCCATCCATCTCCCCATCCCCCCCCCCCCCCCAATAAGTACTGTCCCGTCTGATCTGTCTACCCCATTATAATTGAATCCTCCCTCCCCCCATTCCACCCTCCATTGTTGCCTGCCCCCCCCCCCCTCAATACTAGTGTGGATACTCCTCCAGCCGTCTCCCTCCCCCCCCAGCACAGCGGACCCCCCTTCCATCTCCAGCATACACCCTCACCAGCCCCTATCAGGTCCCCTGTCCAATGGCTCGGTAACACCAACTGCTAATCAGCCAATCACAGGGCAGACACTCCATGTATTGAGGCATCTGGATGCGGTGAAGACGACTTGCTGGAGTTCAATCCGAGGATCAGAATGGGGAAGAAAGGGGGATTGAAGTGACTGAACCTGGCATGGTGGTCGGTGTCAGACGGGCTGGTCTGAGGATCTCACAAACTGCTGATCTCCGGGGATTTCCCCGCACAACACGGCCAGCCTTGGAGATGGGCTACAGCAGCAGAAGACCACACCGGGGGCCACTCCTGTCAGCTGAGACCACACCGGGGGCCACTCCTGTCAGCTGAGACCACACCGGGGGCCACTCCTGTCAGCTGAGACCACACCGGGGGCCACTCCTGTCAGCTGAGACCGCACCGGGGGCCACTCCTGTCAGCTGAGATCGCACCGGGGGAGCCGCTCCTGTCAGCTGAGACCGCACCGGGGGCCACTCCTGTCAGCTGAGACCGCACCGGGGGCCACTCCTGTCAGCTGAGACCACACCGGGGGGCCACTCCTGTCAGCTGAGACCGCACCGGGGGCCACTCCTGTCAGCAGAAGACCACACCGGGGGCCACTCCTGTCAGCTGAGACCGCACCGGGGGCCACTCCTGTCAGCTGAAACCGCACCGGGGGCCACTCCTGTCAGCTGAGACAGCACCGGGGGGCCACTCCTGTCAGCTGAAACCGCACCGGGGGCCACTCCTGTCAGCTGAGACAGCACCGGGGGGCCACTCCTGTCAGCTGAGACCGCACCGGGGGCCCCTCCTGTCAGCTGAGACCACACCGGGGGCCACTCCTGTCAGCTGAGAACGGAACGGAGGCCACTCCTGTCAGCTGAGACCACACCGGGGGCCACTCCTGTCAGCTGAGACCACACCGGGGGCCCCTCCTGTCAGCTGAGACCACACCGGGGGCCACTCCTGTCAGCTGAGAACGGAACGGAGGCCACTCCTGTCAGCTGAGACCGCACCGGGGGCCACTCCTGTCAGCTGAGACCGCACCGGGGGGCCACTCCTGTCAGCTGAGACCGCACCGGGGGCCACTCCTGTCAGCAGAAGACCACACCGGGGGCCACTCCTGTCAGCTGAGACCGCACCGGGGGCCACTCCTGTCAGCTGAAACCGCACCGGGGGCCACTCCTGTCAGCTGAGACAGCACCGGGGGGCCACTCCTGTCAGCTGAGACCGCACCGGGGGGCCACTCCTGTCAGCTGAGACCGCACCGGGGGCCCCTCCTGTCAGCTGAGACCACACCGGGGGCCACTCCTGTCAGCTGAGAACGGAACGGAGGCCACTCCTGTCAGCTGAGACCACACCGGGGGCCACTCCTGTCAGCTGAGACCACACCGGGGGCCCCTCCTGTCAGCTGAGACCGCACCGGGGGCCACTCCTGTCAGCTGAAACCGCACCGGGGGCCACTCCTGTCAGCTGAGACAGCACCGGGGGCCACTCCTGTCAGCTGAGACAGCACCGGGGGGCCACTCCTGTCAGCTGAGACCGCACCGGGGGGCCACTCCTGTCAGCTGAGACCGCACCGGGGGCCCCTCCTGTCAGCTGAGACCGCACCGGGGGCCACTCCTGTCAGCTGAGAACGGAACGGAGGCCACTCCTGTCAGCTGAGACAGCACCGGGGGGCCACTCCTGTCAGCTGAGACCACACCGGGGGCCACTCCTGTCAGCTGAGACCACACCGGGGGCCCCTCCTGTCAGCTGAGACCACACCGGGGGCCACTCCTGTCAGCTGAGAACGGAACGGAGGCGACAAGTCACCAACATTGGACAACAGAAGATTGGAAAGTCATTGCCGGGTCTGAGGAGTCTGGATGATTAGTGATGAGGATGGGGATGAGGATGATGGCAGGGATGAGGATGAGGGCGCTGATGAGGATGATGGCAGGGATGAGGATGATGATGAGGGCGCTGATGAGGATGATGGCAGGGATGAGGATGATGATGAGGGCAGGGATGAGGATGAGGGCGCTGATGAGGATGATGGCAGGGATGAGGATGATGATGAGGGCGCTGATGAGGATGATGGCAGGGATGACGATGAGGGCGGGGATGAGGATGATGGCAGGGATGAGGATGATGATGGAAGGGATGAGGATGATGATGAGGGTGGGGATGAGGATGATGGAAGGGATGAGGATGAAGGTCTATGGTTGGTCCTCAGATTCCTCCCCCATATTGATCCTCATGCACTCAGTCCCCGCCCCCTCACACTGATCACCGGCCATGGCAGTCCTACCTCTTCCTGATTGGAGGACATGAACTCCTCGCACCTCTCCGCCAATCAGGTTGATCAGGGGGAAGAGGGCGGAGCAGAATGGACTTTATCTGGCGAAAATGTTTGAGCCCCGCCCCCTCTCTGGACACCCCGGCGGGGGGCGGGTCTTCATATCCGGACGTGACTCCTCCCTATAGGCGGGGCTCCGCCTATCACTCACTGTTTCCCGCCAACTCACGCTGATTGGGAGATGGGTGTCGCTAGGCTATGCCCTCCACCAATCACACGTCATCCACGACCCGGACTCCGCCCCTTTTCCATTCTCCATTGCAGTTAACCCTTCCTGTACCGGGACCTCTGCCAGCATTCCAGGGACAGAGAAGGGGGAGGAGCCTATTGGGGGACAGAGCCCAACTCAGATCCTGCCCTATCCAAACCTGAGAGCCAATCAGGAACCAGGATCACCTCAGCTGACCAATCGGAATCCAGGAACCCCCCCCTCAGCAATCAGAATTCGGGAACACCCCCCTCACCAATCAGAATCCGGGAACACCCCCCGTCACCAATCAGAAACCGGGAACACCCCCCGTCACCAATCAGAATCCGGGAACACCCCCCTCACCAATCGGAATCCGGGAACACCCCCCGTCACCAATCGGAGTCCGGGAACCCCCCCGTCACCAATCGGAATCCGGGAACACCCCCCGTCACCAATCAGAATCCGGGAACACCCCCCGTCACCAATCGGAGTCCGGGAACCCCCCCGTCACCAATCGGAATCTGGGAACACCCCCTCACCAATCGGAGTCCGGGAACACCCCCCGTCACCAATCAGAATCCGGGAACACCCCCCGTCACCAATCGGAATCCGGGAACACCCCCCCCGTCACCAATCGGAATCCGGGAACACCCCCCGTCACCAATCGGAATCCGGGAACACCCCCCGTCACCAATCGGAATCCAGTAACACCCCCCCGTCACCAATCGGAATCCGGGAACACCCCCCCGTCACCAATCGGAATCCGGGAACACCCCCTGTCAGCAATCGGAATCCGGGAACACCCCCCTCACCAATCGGAATCCGGGAACACCCCCCCGTCACCAATCGGAATCCGGGAACACCCTCCTCACCAATCAGAATCCGGGAACACCCCCCGTCACCAATCGGAATCTGGGAACACCCCCCCGTCACCAATCGGAGTCCGGGAACACCCCCCTTTACCAATCAGAATCCGGGAACACCCTCCCTCACCAATCGGAATCCGGGAACACCCCCCCGTCACAAATCGCAATCCGGGAACACCCCCCCGTCACCAATCGGAATCCGGGAACACCCCCCCGTCACCAATCTGAATCCGGGAACACCCCCGTCACCAATCTGAATCCGGGAACACCGCCCCGTCACCAATCAGAATCCGGGAACACCCCCCCGTCACCAATCGGAATCCGGGAACACCCCCCGTCACCAATCGGAATCCGGGAACACCCCCCCCGTCACCAATCGGAGTCCGGGAACACCCCCCCACCAATCGGAGTCCGGGAACACCCCCCCTCACCAATCGGAGTCCGGGAACACCCCCCGTCACCAATCGGAATCCGGGAACACCCCCCCATCACCAATCGGAATCCGGGAATACGCCCCCGTCACCAATCGGAATCCGGGAACACCCCCCCGTCACCAATCAGAATCCGGGAACACCCCCCCGTCACCAATCAGAATCCGGGAACACCCCCCCTCACCAATCAGAATCCGGGAACACCCCCCCGTTACCAATCAGAATCCGGGAACACCCCCCCGTTACCAATCAGAATCCGGGAACACCCCCCATCACCAATCGGAATCCGGTCACATTATTAGTATATAACATCGGGGGGGGGGGGGGCAGATATATATATACATTCGGGGGGGGCAGATATATATAATATCCTGGGGGGCAGATATATATAATATTCGGGGGGGGGCAGATAACATGACAATATATATAATATCCGCTGGGGGCAGATATATATAATATCCGGGGGGGGCTGATATATATAATATCGGGGGAGGGGGCAGATATATATAACATCTTGGGGGGTAGATATATATAATATCCAGGGGGGGCAGATATATATAATATCCGTGGGGGAGGCAGATATATAACATCGGGGGGGGGGGGGGCAGATATATATAATATCCGGGGGCAGATTTATATAACATCCGGGGGGGGCAGATATATATATAACATCCGGGGGGGGGGCAGATATATATAACATCCGGGGGGGCAGGTATATATAACATCCGGGGGGGGCAGATATATATAATATCCGGGGGGGGGCAGATATATATAACATCTGGGGGGGCAGATGTATATAATATCCGGGGGGGGCAGATATATATAACATCCGGGGGGGGCAGATATATATAATATCCGGGGGGGCAGATGTATATAACATCGGGGGGGGGGGGGGGCAGATATATATAGCATCCGGGGGGGCAGATATATATAACATCCGGGGGGACAGATATATATAACATCCGGGGGGGGGGCAGATATATATAACATCGGGGGGGGCAGATATATATATAACATCGGGGGGGGGCAGATATATATAACATCCGGGGGGGCAGATATATATAACATCCGGGGGGGGGGCAGATATATATATAACATCCGGGGGGGGGCAGATATATATAATATCCGGGGGGGCAGATATATATAATATCCGGGGGGGGCAGATATATATAACATCTGGGGGGGGGCAGATATATATAACATCCGGGGGGGCAGATGTATATAACATCCGGGGGGGGGGCAGATATATATAGCATCCGGGGGGGGGGGGCAGATATATATAACATCAGGGGGGGGCAGATATATATAACATCGGGGGGGGGGGGCAGATATATATGACATCCGGGGGGGGGGGCAGATATATATAATATCGGGGGGGGGGGGGCAGATATATATATAACATCTGGGGGGCAGATGTATATAATATCCGGGGGGGGGGCAGATATATATAACATCCGGGGGGGGGGCAGATATATATAATATCCGGGGGGGGGCAGATATATATAGCATCGGGGGGGGGGGGGCAGATATATATAATATCCGGGGGGGGGGGCAGATATATATAACATCGGGGGGGGGGCAGATATATATAACATCCGGGGGGGGAGCAGATATATATAACATCCGGGAGGCGCAGATATATGTAAAGTTCGGGGGGGGATAGATATATATAATCATCCGGGGGGGGGGGGCAGATATATATAACATCCGGGGGGGGGGGGGGCAGATATATATAATATCCGGGGGGGGCAGATATATATAACATCCGGGGGGGGGGGGCAGATATATTTAATATCCGGGGGGGGGGGGGGCAGATATATATAATATCCGGGGGGGGGAGATATATATAATATCCGGGGGGGGGGCAGATATATATAACATCCGGGGGGGGGGGGCAGATATATATAATATCCGGGGGGGCAGATATATAAAACATCTGTGGGGGGCAGATATATATAATATCGGGGGGGGGGCAGATGTATATAACATCCGGGGGGGGGCAGATATATATAACATCTGGGGGGGGGGGCAGATATATATAACATCCGGGGGGGGCAGATATATATAACATCCGGGGGGGGGGCAGATATTATATAACATCCGGGGGGGGGCAGATATATATATATATCCGGGGGGGGCAGATGTATATAACATCCGGGGGGGGGCAGATATATATAACATCCGGGGGGGGGGCAGATATATATATAACATAATATCCGGGGGGGGGCAGATATATATATCCGAATCCCGGGGGGGGCAGATATATATAACATCCGGGGGGGGCAGATCATCCGGGGGGGGGGCAGATATATAATATCCGGGGGGGGGGCAGATATATATAACATCCGGGGGGGCAGATATATATAAACATCCGGGGGGGGGGGGGGGGGGGGGGGGGGGCAGATATATATAACATCCGGGGGGGGGCAGATATATATAACATCCGGGGGGGGGCAGATATATATAACATCCGGGGGGGGGGATATATATATAACTATCCGGGGGGGGGGCAGATATATATAACATCCGGGGGGGGGCAGATATATATATACCATCCGGGGGGGGCAGATATATATAACATCCGGGGGGGGGGGGGGGGGGGGCAGATATATATATAACATCCGGGGGGGGCAGATATATATAACATCCGGGGGGGGCAGATATATAATATCATGTGGGGGGGGGGCAGATATATATAATATCCGTTGGGGGGGGCAGGGGGGGGGCAGATATAACATCCGGGGGGGGCGGGGGGGGCAGATATATATATAACATCCGGGGGGGGGGGGCAGATATATATAACATCCGGGGGGGGGGCAGATATATAAATCCGGGGGGGGGCAGATATATATAACATCCGGGGGGGCAGATATATATAACATCCGGGGGGGGGGGCAGATATATATATAATACATCCGGGGGGGGGAGATGATATATAAACATCCGGGGGGGGGGGGGGGGCAGATATATATAACATCCGGGGGGGGGGCAGATATATATAACATCCGGGGGGGGGGGGGCAGATATATATAACATCCGGGGGGGGGATATATAACATCCGGGGGGGGGCAGATGATATATATAACATCCGGGGGGGGGGGGGGGCAGATATATATAACATCGGGGGGGGGGCAGATATATATAACATCCGGGGGGGGGGGGGCAGATATATATAACATCCGGGGGGGGGGCAGATATATAATATCGGGGGGGGGGGGCATATATATATAACATCCGGGGGGGGGGGCAGATGATATATATAACATCCGGGGGGGGGCAGATATATATAACATCCGGGGGGGGGGGCAGATATATATAACATCCGGGGGGGGGGCAGATATATATAACATCCGGGGGGGGGGCAGATATATATAACATCCGGGGGGGGGGCAGATAACATATATAACATCCGGGGGGGGGGCAGATATATATAACATCCGGGGGGGGGCAGATATATATAACATCCGGGGGGGGGGGGCAGATATATATAACATCCGGGGGGGGGGCAGAGATATATATAACATCCGGGGGGGGGGGCAGATATATATAACATCCGGGGGGGGGGCAGATATATATAACATCCGGGGGGGGGGCATCGGGGGGGGATATATATAACATCGGGGGGGGGGCAGATATATATAACATCCGGGGGGGGGGATATATATAACATCCGGGGGGGGGCAATATATAACATCCGTATATAATCATCCCGGGGGGGGGCAGATATATATAACATCCGGGGGGGGGCAGATATATAACATCCGTGGGGGGGCAGGGGGGCAGATATATATAACATCCGGGGGGGGGGGCAGATTAACTATATATAACATCCGGGGGGGGGCAGTATATAACATCCGGGGGGGCATATATATATCACACCGGGGGGGGGGGCAGATGTATAACATGTATAGGTTCATAACTCCGGGGGGGGCAGATGTACATCCGGGGGGGGGGGGCAGGTATATATAACATATATATATAACATCCGGGGTATATGTGTCCAGATTGCAAGCTCGCCTCCTCCCCTCCCCCGGCTCATTCATTGTCAGGATCTAGAGGGACTGTCTGTTTAAGAGGCTGAGAGGGGGGAGGGGGTGTCTGAGAGAGCGGAGCCCATCCCAGAGAGACAGCTGGGGAGGAAGAGAGAGCGTTGCTGGGTGCCGAGTGAGGAGAAGGGCCCCGGGACCCCCGGGATGGAGAGACGGCTGGGCTGAGCGTACAGATTAGAGCGTCAGATCTTGGGCCGAGCCCCATGGTGGGGGGGGGGAGATGATGGAGACACGGCGTGCGGCAGCATCCTTCCCGTAGAGTGCAGAGGAATGCTATTGGAGGGCCGGGGCCATAGACACAACGCCAAAGGGCCCTTTTCTGAGAGTGCGCAGGGGCCGGCGCCGCTGACGGGGGGCCACCATGTCTGACTGACCCCCGGTGGGTTGGGGCTGTCTCTCCCGGCCTGAAGATGTCTCGTGCTTCCACGGGCAGTGAGAGGATCAATGACACGGTGAGCGCTCTCGCCCTAGGGCCCCATTCATCTCCATCTGCCGGTGGGGGGGGGGGGCCACATCCAGGTAGACATCTCATTCCCTACAAATCTCACATTTTTCCTGGCTTTTTTTTTTTTTTTTTTTCATTTTGCTCCGGAATTCCAGGCAGGTTGTTTGGGATTGGCTCTGATTGGGCAGTGTGGGGGGGGGATCACGGGCAGGTCTCGGGGACGTCTCGGGGAGGTCTCGGGGACGTCTCGGGGAGGTCTCGGGGACGTCTCGGGGACTTGGGCTGGAAGCTGCCCAGATGGGTCTTCAGGAATACGGGCCAGAACATCCTATACGTTGGAGGTCACATGACGTTCCTAGAAATGGAGGCCTCGGAGGGCACAGGTCTCAGTGGGGGGGGGGGGGGCTGCCATCGCCAGGGCGATGTACCTCCAGCAGGGGAAGCGATGCGTGGCCCCTGAAGGAAGACGTGTCTCCGTGAGGAGCCGTGTGGGAGCCGGGATTGTATGGGGGGAAGTCTTGTTTACCGCAAGTTGACATATCAATGAACATTGTGTGTGGGAGGAGGCAGAAACGGGCAGATTTAATTAATAAGCGGAGGCGGATCTCATTACGGGGCGGCTTCACGCGACCGCCGATCGGGGGGGGGGCGGTAATTTGTGAACGGGGGGCGGTAATTTGTGAACGCCGAATTTTATTTTTAGCCGGGTGAAGGGATTTTATTTTATAGAAACGCACATTTCCTGCTTCACGCTTCCATTCATGAGAATTTCATAGGAGACCGTCTTGTCTTTTCTTCTTAGACTGGCTCCACCGCTCAGAGAAAGGCTCCGCCTCTTCCTCCTGGCCCCCCCGCCCCCCAGGAGCTCGGTCTAGAAGCTCCGCCCCAGAAGAGCCGCATGTCGGGAATTACAGGCTCCTGAGGACCATCGGCAAGGGGAACTTCGCTAAAGTGAAATTGGCGAGACATGTCCTGACGGGAAGAGAGGTGAGGACGGGGAGGTCCATGTTTCTGCTAGGAGGGTCCGCTTGTCGTGCCCATAGCAACCAATCTCTCCCGTTCCTGGTTGGAGGAAATGGTTGCTATGGACAACGAGAACTCTTCTTGGTGGCCAGGGTCACCTTCTCCATGATTTCTGATCTCCAGTCCACCTCCGTGGGATGTCCGGGGGAATTCACTTTCATTGTCCTCAGTCTCCCGTCTCTTCTGCTCCTTCAGGTCGCTATTAAGATCATTGACAAGACCCAACTGAACCCGAGCAGCTTGCAGAAGGTGAGTGAGGCACACGAGGAGGTGGGGGGGGAGGGGGGTGGTATGTTTGTATGTACATGTCCCGTGTCTAGGTATGTACTTAGTATGTTGTCTATCACCGGCCTTTGGATTCAAATTTAAATATTCCTTTACCATGAGAGGTCCATCAGAGCCATTGGACCCCAAACATTTGTTTTACCAGAGGTGGTGGCCATGTTATTCATCGAGCTTTGTGGGTGTTCAAGATAAAAGGTAGGTGGCCGAGGTTTGGGTGTACGCAGACCCTCCCACTCTTCACTGATGGTCCAGGCTCTGGGTGTACGCAGACCCTCCCACTCTTCACTGATGGTCCAGGCTCTGGGTGTACGCAGACCCTCCCACTCTTCACTGATGGTCCAGGCTCTGGGTGTGCGCAGACCCTCCCACTCTTCATTGATGGCCAGGCTCTGGGTGTGCGCAGACCCTCCCACTCTTCATTGATGGCCAGGCTCTGGGTGTACGCAGACCCTCCCACTCTTCACTGATGGTCCAGGCTCTGGGTGTGCGCAGACCCTCCCACTCTTCACTGATGGTCCAGGCTCTGGGTGTGCGCAGACCCTCCCACTCTTCACTGATGGTGTGCGCAGGACCCTCCCACTCTTCATTGATGGTCCAGGCTCTGGGTGTGCGCAGACCCTCCCACTCTTCATTGATGGTCCAGGCTCTGGGTGTACGCAGACCCTCCCACTCTTCACTGATGGTCCAGGCTCTGGGTGTACGCAGACCCTCCCACTCTTCTTCATTGATGGTCCAGGCTCTGGGTGTACGCAGACCCTCCCACTCTTCTTCATTGATGGTCCAGGCTCTGGGTGTGCGCAGACCCTCCCACTCTTCTTCATTGATGTCCAGGCTTCTGGGTGTGCGCAGACCCTCCCACTCTTCTTCATTGATGTCCAGGCTCTGGGTGTACGCAGACCCTCCCACTCTTCTTCATTGATGTCCAGGCTCTGGGTGTACGCAGACCCTCCCACTTCTCTTCATTGATGTCCAGGCTCTGGGTGTACGCAGACCCTCCCACTCTTCTTCATTGATGGTCCAGGCTCTGGGTGTGCGCAGACCCTCCCACTCTTCATTGATGTCCAGGCTCTGGGTGTACGCAGACCCTCCCACAAAGCCCCTGACCATGAATGTAAAATAGAGAATCTATAAACATCCATGACAGAGAGTGTGAGGGTCTTTGCACACCAGAGCCTGGACATCAATGAAGGAGAGTTGGAGGGTCTTTGCACACCCAGAGCCTGACCATCCATGACAGAGGGTAGGAGGGTCTTTGCACACCCAGAGCCTGACCATCCATGACTGAGAGTGTGAGGGTCTTTGCACAACCAGAGCCTGACCATCCATGACGGAGAGTGTGAGGGTCTTTGCACAACCAGAACCTGACCATGCCATGACGGAGAGTGTGAGGGTCTTTGCACACCAAGAGCCTGGACATCAACGAAGGAGAAGTTGGAGGTCTTTGCACACCCAGAGCCTAACCATCCATGAAGGAGAGCTGGAGGGTCTTGCACACCCAGAGCCTAACCATCCATGAAGGAGAGCTGGAGGGTCCTTTGCACACCCCAGAGCCTAACCATCCATGAAGGAGAGCTGGAGGGTCTTTTGCACACCCAGAGCCTAACCATCCATGAAGGAGAGCTGGAGGGTCTTTGCACACCCAGAGCCTGCCATCAGTGAAGGAGAGTTGGAGGGTCTTTGTACCACACCCAAAGCCTAACCATCAATGAGAATCTATAAACACAGAGAGCCTGACCATCAACGATGGAGAGTGTGAGGGTCTTTGCACACCCAGAGCCTGGCCATCAGTGAAGGAGAGTCAGAGGGTCTTTGCACACCCAGAGCCTGGCCATCAGTGAAGGAGAGCTGGAGGGTCTTTGCACACCCAGAGCCTGAATTATTGATGAAGGAGAGTCAGAGGTCTTTGCACACCCAGAGCCTGATTATCGATGAAGGAGAGTCGGAGGGTCTTTGCACACCCAGAGCCTGATTATCGATGAAGGAGTGCTGGAGGGTCTTTGCACACCCAGAGCCTGATTATCGATGAAGGAGAGTCGGAGGGTCTTTGCACACCCAGAGCCTGATTATCGATGAAGGAGAGTCGGAGGGTCTTTGCACACCCAGAGCCTGCCCATTAATGAAGGAGAGCTGGAGGGTCTTTGCACACCCATTGTTAGGCTTTGTGTATGTGCAGATGCTTTGACCCTACATCATCAATGGTTAGGCTATAGATGTTCTTAAACTCTCCTTATTGATAGTCACAGGCTCTGGGTGTGCATAGATTCTCTGACTCTGCTGATGGACACATACCCAAAGCGTGGCTATCAGTGTAGGAGAGTCAGAGGGCCTTTGCACACCCAGAGCCTGGCCATCAGTGAGGGTGAGTTGGAAGGTCTTTGCACACCCAGAGCCTGGCCATCAGTGAGGGTGAGTTGGAAGGTCTTTGCACACCCAGAGCCTGACCAATGTAGACAAGTTGGAGGGTTTTTTGTATACCCATAACTTGGCCATCAATGAAGGAGAGTCTGAGGGTTCTTTGCACACCTAGAACCTGACCATCAATGAAGAAGAGTTGGATGGTCTAAGAACACCCAGAGCCTGATCATCAATGAAGGCGAGTCCGAGGGCTGTGGTTAGGATAAGTGTATGTGCAGATGCTCTGACTCTACATCATCGATGGTTAGGCTCTTGGTGTTCTTAGACTCTCCTTTACTAATATTCAGGTTCTCGGACACATACCCAAAGCGTGGCCATCAGTGTAGGAGAGTCCGAGGGTCTTTGCACACCCAGAGCCTGGCCATCAGTGAGGGTGAGTTGGAAGGTCTTTGCACACCCAGAGCCTGACCAATGTAGACGAGTTGGAGTCAGGTTCTCGATGAGCAGAAATTCTTTGGCTTTTCATTATGGACAGTCAGGTTCTAGGTTTTGGTAGATCCTTTGACTCTCCTTCTTCAATGGATACACACCTAAAGCCTGGCCGTCAGCGAAGGAGAGTTGGACAGTCTAAGCACACCCACAGCGTGACTGTCAATATAGGGAGAATAGGAGGATCTTCGTACACCCAGAGCCAAACCATTGAGGAAGTAGTGCCGGAGGATCTACCCACACCCAAAGACTGACCATCAATGTAGAAAAGTCAGAGGGTCTACACACATTTATTGCCTGACCATCAATGTAAAGGAGTTGGAGGGTCTACATACATACAGACCCTGATCATTAAAGAAGGGGTCAGAGAGTTTTGCTTAGGCTCTGCGTGTGCACGGATGCTCTGACTCTACTTCAACTATGGTTAGGCTCAGGATGTTCTTAGACTTTCCTTCATCGATAGTCAGGCTGTGTGTGCATAGATTCTCTGACTCTTCTTCATGAATGGTCAAGACCAAAGCCTGACCATCAATGTAAAACAGTCAGAGGTTTTAAGAACATACAGAGCCTGACTATCGATGTAGAAGAGATGGAGGGTCTATGCACACCAGAGCCTGATCATCAATGAAGGAGAGTCAGAGGGTTAACGTCAGGCTCTGTGGGTGCTCAAACCCTCCAACTCTACTTCATCAATGGTCAGGCTCTAGATATTCTTAGACTTGCCGTCATTAATACTCAGGATCTGTGCAAACCCTCCAATTCCTCTACATTGATGGAAAGGCTCTGGGTGTCTGTAGACCCTTCAACTCTCCTTCATTAATGGTCAGGCTCTAGATATTCCTAGACTCTCCTTCATCGATAGTCAGGATCTGGCCATGTGCAAACCCTACAATTCCTCTTCATTGATGGTAAGGCTCTTGGTGCATGCAAACCATTCATCTCTCCTTCATCAATGGGCAGGCTATGGGTGTTCTCAGACTCCCTGACTTTCCATAAGTGAGGGTTGGGCCCTTGGTGTTAAAGATCCTCTGATTCTTCTTCATCGATGGTCAGGCTCTGGGTGTCTGTAGAACCTTCATCTCTCCTTCATGAAATGGACTGGCTGTGGGTGTTCTCAGACTCCCTGACTTTCCGTAATTGAAGGTTGGGCTCTGGGTGTTCATAGATCCTCTGACTCTTCTTAATTGATGGTCAGGCTTTGGGCATGCGCAGACCCTCTGACTCCCCTTCATTGATGGGCAGTCTCTGGGTGTCCACAGACCACTCCAACTCTGCTTCATCAATGGTCAGGCTCTAGGTGCAAACAAAGTCTTTTGCTCTTCTTGGTCAGATTATGGGTGTGCAGAGATCTTCTGACTCTCCTTCATTGATGGTCAGCCTCTGGGTGTCTGTAGACCCTTCATCTCTCCTTCATGAAATGGACAGGCTGTGGGTGTTCTCGGACTCCCTGACTTTTCATAATTGAAGGTTGGGCTCTGAGTGTTCATAGATTCTCTGACTCTTCTTCATCGATGGTCAGGCTCTGGGTGTCTGTAGAACCTTCATCTCTCCTTCATGAAATGGACAGGCTGTGGGTGTTCTCGGACTCCCTGACTTTTCATAATTGAAGGTTGGGCTCTGGGTGTTCATAGATCCTCTGACTCTTCATTGATGGTCAGCCTTTGGGTGTCCTCAGACCACACCAACTCTCTGCTTCATCAATGTTCAGGCTCTAGGTGAGAACAAAGTCTTTTGCTCTTCCTGGTCAGATTATGGGTGCACACAGACGCTCTGACTCTCCTTCATTGATGGTCAGGCTCTGGGTGTCTGTAGACCCTTCATCTCTCCTTCATGAAATGGACAGGCTGTGGGTGTTCTCGGACTCCCTGACTTTTCATAATTGAAGGTTGGGCTCTGGGTGTTCATAGATCCTCTGACTCTTCATTGATGGTCAGGCTTTGGGCACCCGCAGACCCTCTGACTCTCCTTCATTGATGGTCAGTCTCTGGGTGTCCGCAGACCACTCCGACTCTCTGCTTCATCAATGGTCAGGCTCTGGGTGAGAACAAAGTCTTTTGCTCTTCTTGGTCAGATTATGGGTGTACACAGACCCTCTGACTCTCCTTCATTGATGGTCAGCCTCTGGGTGTCCGCAGACCGCTCCAACTCTGCTTCATCAATGGTCAGGCTCTAGGTGAGAACAAAGTCTTTTGCTCTTCTTGATTGGTGGTCAGATTATGGGCGTGCACCAACCTCTGCCTCTGAATATGTATATTTCTCATGACTCTAGATGTATAGTATATATAAAATGACCTTTTTGGGGATATGATTTTGTCTTTGCTGGGTCCTCACACTGAGGTGTTGGACGTCTCTTGGTCACCATATATGTGTTGATATAATTGGACAATATTTGGTATGGGCTTCATTTGTAAAAACCAAGCCAGTTTGGGAAGTCCATAGCAGCCATTCGGAGTTGTCCTCTTTTTGCCTGACCGGCCCTGGGAGAATGGCCGCCGTAATCTGCTTGCTATGTAGCCTTGGTTATGTCCAACATGGACGAAGGTCCCAGCCCGGCATTCATACCACCTCACACCTCTGAGCAGCAGAATGAGGAGGTGTCCTGTCTGTGTTGGGATTGGTGTAGACAGGTTCATCCTCAGAATCTGGTCATACGCAGCATGCTTTCAGGGAAATATAGCTTGCCGAGATCAATTTGGGAAGCATCCGAGATGTACTTACCACATGCGCATGTGACTTGTGCGGAGGAATACAAAGCGAAGCAGCGCTTTACACGGCCATAAATAGCACCGAACTTGGCTTGGTTTCCAAAATCAAACCCGGCGCTGCAGAAGATCCTCCAAAAAATGCTTCACAAACACAATTCAGAAGCAAAACCCAAATGTACAAAAAAGTACGGGAACCCCAAGGTATGGAAAAAGGGACATGTGGCACCAGTTTTAGTGCTTGCTAGATACTCCTTACAGCCATGATGGCTCCATACAGACGGTGAAGGCCTGGAGACCTCAAAGTCACAATGCTGGCTGAACAGAACTCTTCGGCTTCCAGTGTCCGTGTGACTGTCTGACCACCAGAGGTTTTATTGGATCAGCAGTTTTTTGGGTAATATTTGAGCTTTCTTCTTGTTGGTGTGCTGGGGTGGGCAGGTGATAAACTTGGAGTGCGTTCAGCCGCTCTTTTATATCCATGTCACATGTTGGAGATGTGCACAGGCTCGGGGTGCACAGGCTCGGGGTGCACAGGCTCGGGGTGTACTTCTCTTGACACATAGCGACAACCCATCTGGTGATGTTGGAAGGAGGGTTGTCAGGTCTTGGTGCTATCCACCTTCCCCCACTGCTGGGAGCGGTTCTGAGGATTCTGTAGGGTTCTGAGCCCCCAAGTACATGCCACAGCCTCCCCCCACCCCTGCAGGGTGTTATTTTAGGGGACCCTGTGTGTCTTTAACCCCCTAGAGTTGGCCCTGGGAACATTCTGGTGTTCTGAGCCCCTCTAGACACCTACAACCCCCAGTCCTCACTACTGGGAATTGTCATGGAAAGCCTAGGAGGTTATGTTCCCCTGGAGCTGTACTCCCCACTCTCCCCCCCTCTGCAGGGAGCTATACCTGTGGACCCTGTGTAGCCCCAAAGTTCTACATCCCCCATCTTCCAATGCTTCCATTGTTGCGAATTGGTGCAGGGAACCTGTGATGTCCAGAGATCCCCTAAAGCTTTACAACCCACATTTGAAGAATGGGAACCCAATGGGTGTTCTGCCCCCCCTGCAGTGTTACACTTCCTTCTCCCAGCACTTCCATTGTGGAGAGTTGCTCCAGGGTACCCTGTGGTGTCCTGACCCCCCCCTAGAGCTCTGCAACCCCCTGCCCTCACTGTTGAAGTTTATATGGGAACCCTAGGGGTGTCCTGCCCCCCTGGAGCGCTACACCCCCTTCCCCCAGCACTTCCATTGTCAAGAGTTGCTCCAGGGAACCCTGTGGTGTCCTGATCCCCCCTAGAGCTCTACAACCCCCTGCCCTCACATTTGGAGTTTATATGGGAACCCTAGAACCCTAGGGGTGTTCTGATCTCCCTAGAGCTCTACAACCCTTTGGTCACCACTTATGGGAGTGGTTATGGGAACCCTGGTGGGGTCTTGACACCCAGAAGCTGTACAAACCCCTGACCCTCACTTTTGGAGTTTGTATGGGAACCCTGAGATCCAGACCCCCAGGAGCTGAACACCCTATTCTCCCCTCTGTGGGGAGTTAACTAGGGCCCCCCCCCCGGAGCTTTACACCCCCCCCCCCCCAGTACTTTCATTGTGGAGAGTTGCTCCAGGGAACCCTGTGGTGCCCTGATTTCCCCTAGATCTCTACAACCCTTTGGTCACCACTTATGGGAGTGGTTACTGGAACCCTGGTGGGGTCTTGACACCCAGGAGCTGTACACCCCTCTCCTCTCTCTGGCGGAGGTGGTTCCTGGGACCCCCCAGGGTCTTGTGATTGCTCCAGCTTTAATCGGATCTGTCATCTTCCTTTAACATTTGAACACAGAAGATAAAACCAAAGACGGTCTCACATGGACTCCATGTTGCTGCAGATCCCCCTGTAGGCAGTCATGGGAATAATCTGCAGGTAGGGCTTTTATTGGCTCACGCTCTCTGTGATGTAATCACATTGCCGCCTTCAACGACATTGGGGTGTTAGAAGTCACATGACACCAGTTGGTGACAACGGGCCTTCCTTGGGGCCTCTGTATGGTCACCTGTAAAGCTGATTTATTGATTCACATCAGTCCCCGCCCCCGAGGAGCTTACACTCTAACGTACCTAACTCACATTCATACACAGACTAGGAGCCAATGTAGACAGGAGCCGGTTATCCTCCCGGCATGTCTTTGTAGTGTGGGAGGAAACCGGAGTACCTGGAGGAAACCCATGCAGGCACAGGGAGAACATGCAAACTCCATGCAGGTGGTGCCGTGGTTGGGATATGTACTGACAACCCCAGTGCTGCCAGGTGGAAGTGCTAACTACTAGCTGCTGTGCTGCCTGGTGAAGACTGAGATTGAGCTCTGCAGTCACTTCTGTTGTCTCCTTATTCCGGGTCACATTCCTGCGCAATATACTTTTGTCTCGGTCAGGTGACCATGTGGGCGGTGCTTATGCTGATCAGATGGCGTTTTCCCGGAGATGCCGCCATAACTTTTCATACTGACCTGGTGACACGGCAAATAATTGGTGACTTCAGTCACAGAGGCTCCAGCTAAGCTCAGTAGGCTCTGACTTCCCACCTGTTAGCTAGGTGTCTCTCATCACACAGCGGAAGCCAAAGAACGTTCCACCACTTCTGCTTTCACCGCCAGACAAGGTGCCACTTTCACACCCGCCAATCATGGAGGGTTTTTCCATATTTCTGTCCAGCCCCTGTATGTCTGGCAATATTATCTCACATCTGTGGTTCCATTCTCCGGGATCAGGGCCACCATTGGCTCCACAGCCAACAACACCGCTGAGGGTGGACATCCTTGGTGGGTGCTCCTGGCCGATGGAGAGGGTAAGTCCTCCCTCCAGGATAGCCACCATTGGCTCCACAGCCAACAACACCGCTGAGTGTGGACATCCTTGGTGGGTGCTCCTGGCCGATGGAGAGGGTAAGTCCTCCCTCCAGGATAGCCACCATTGGCTCCACAGCCAACAACACCGCTGAGGGTGGACATCCTTGGTGGGTGCTCCTGGCCGATGGAGAGGGTAAGTCCTCCTCCCTCCAGGATTGCCACCATTGGCTCCACAGCCAACAACACCACTGTGGGTGGACATCCTTGGTGGGTGCTCCTGACCAATGGAGAGGGTAAAGTCCTCCTCCCTCCAGGATTGCCACCATTGGCTCCACAGCCAACAACACCACTGTGGGTGGACATCCTTGGTGGGTGTGCTCCTGGCCGATGGAGAGGGTAAGTCCTCCTCCCTCCAGGATTGCCACCATTGGCTCCACAGCCAACAACACCACTGTGGGTGGACATCCTTGGTGGGTGCTCCTGACCAATGGAGAGGGTAAGTCCTCCTCCCTCCAGGATTGCCACCATTGGCTCCACAGCCAACAACACCACTGTGGGTGGACATCCTTGGTGGGTGCTCCTGACCAATGGAGAGGGTAAGTCCTCTTCCCTCCAGGATTGCCACCATTGGACGGGGATGATGAAGTTTCATCCAGAAGATCGATCTATGAACAGAGTAACAATGTAGAAATCGCTCAGAGATGTCGCTTCTTCTGCTGATACTAGAGAGGAACCGTGCTGAGCCTATACACGAGTATTGTCCCCCCCCCCCCCGTATATACACCATACTGCCCCAAGTATTGTCCCCGCCCCCCGTATATACACCATACTGCCCCAAGTATTGTCCCCGCCCCCCGTATATACACCATACTGCCCCGAGTATTGTCCCCCCCCCCCGTATATACACCATACTGCCCCAAGTATTGTCCCCCCCCCCGCCCCCCGTATATATACACCATACTGCCCCAAGTATTGTCCCCCCCCCCCCGTATATACACCATACTGCCCCAAGTATTGTCCCCCCCCCCCCCGTATATACACCATACTGCCCCAAGTATTGTCCCCGCCCCCCCGTATATACACCATACTGCCCCAAGTATTGTCCCCGCCCCCCCCCGTATATACACCATACTGCCCCAAGTATTGTCCCCCGCCCCCCGTATATACACCATACTGCCCCGAATATTGTCCCCCCCCCCCGTATATACACCATACTGCCCCAAGTATTGTCCCCGCCCCCCGTATATACACCATACTGCCCCAAGTATATTGTCCCCGCCCCCCGTATATACACCATACTGCCCCGAATATTGTCCCCCCCCCCGTATATACACCATACTGTCCTGAGTACTGTCCCCGCCCCCCCCCGTATATACACCATACTGTCCTGAGTACTGTCCCCCCCCCCGTATATACACCATACTGCCCCGAATATTGTCCCCCCCCCGTATATACACCGTACTGCCCCGAGTATTGTCCCCCGCCCCCCGTATATACACCATACTGCCCCGAGTATTGTCCCCCCCCCCCCCGTATATACACCATACTGCCCCGAATATTGTCCCCCCCCCGTATATACACCGTACTGCCCCGAATATTGCCCCCCCCCCCGTATATACACCATACTGCCCTGAGTACTGTCCCCCCCCCCCCGTATATACACCATACTGCCCCGAGTATTGTCCCCGCCCCCCCCCCCCCGTATATACACCATACTGCCCCGAGTATTGTCCCCCCCGCCCCCCCCCGTATATACACCATACTGCCCCGAGTACTGTCCCCCCCCCCCCCCCCCCGTATATATACCGTACTGCCCCAAGTACTGTCCTCGCCCCCCCCGTATATACACCATACTGCCCCGAGTATTGTCCCCCCCCCCGTATATACACCATACTGCCCCAAGTATTGTCCCCCCCCCCCCCCCCCCCGTATATACACCATACTGCCCCAAGTATTGTCCCCCCCCTCCGTATATACACCATACTGCCCCAAGTATTGTCCCAGCCCCCCCCCCCTGTATATACACCATACTGCCCCAAGTATTGTCCCAGCCCCCCCGTATATACACCATACTGCCCCAATTACTGTCCCAGCCCCCCCCCTGTATATACACCATACTGCCCCAAGTATTGTCCCAGCCCCCCCGTATATACACCATACTGCCCCAAGTATTGTCCCCGCCCCCCCCCCCCCGTATATATACCGTACTGCCCCAAGTATTGTCCCCCCCCCCGTATATACACCATACTGCCCTGAGTATTGTCCCCGCCCCCCCCGTAATTACACCATACTGCCCCAAGTATTGTCCCCCCCCGCCCCCCCCCCGTATATACACCATACTGCCCCAAGTATTGTCCCCGCCCCCCCCGTATATACACCATACTGCCCCAAGTATTGTCCCCCCCCCTCCGTATATACACCATACTGCCCCAAGTATTGTCCCCCCCCCCCCGTATATACACTATACTGCCCCAAGTATTGTCCCCCCCCCCTCCGTATATACACCATACTGCCCCAATTACTGTCCCAGCCCCCCCGTATATACACTATATTGCCCAAAGTATTGTCCTCGGCCTTCCCACACACATGACCTTTAATGGCCCCCCAGTCTTAGTCCGTAGGGTTCAATATTGAGTTGGCCCCGCCCTTTCCACACACATGACCTTTAATGGCCCCCCAGTCTTAGTCCGTAGGGTTCAATATTGAGTTGGCCCCGCCCTTTCCACACACATGACCTTTAATGGCCCCCCAGTCTTAGTCCGTAGGTTCAATATTGAGTTTGCCCTGCCCTTTCCACACACATGACCTTTAATGGCCCCCCAGTCTTAGTCCGTAGGGTTCAATATTGAGTTGTCCCCGCCCTTCCCACATACATGACCTTTAATGGCCCCCCAGACTTAGTCCGTAGGGTTCAATATTGGGTTGGCCCCGCTCTTCCCACACACATGACCTTTAATGGCCCCCCGGTCTTAGTCCGTAGGGTCCAATATTGAGTTGGCCCCGCCCTTTCCACACACATGACCTTTAATGGCCCCCCAGTCTTAGTCCGTAGGGTTCAATATTGAGTTGGCCCCGCCCTTCCCACGCACATGACCTGTAATGGCCCCCCAGTCTTAGTCCGTAGGGTCCAATATTGAGTTGGCCCCGCCCTTTGCACCTATAACAGCTTCAACTCTTCTGGGAAGGCCGTCCACAAGGTTTAGGAGGGTGTCTATGGGAAGGTTGGACCATTCTTCCAGAAGCACATTTGTCAGGTCAGGCACTGATGTCGGGGGAGGGGGCACTGATGTCGGGGGAGGGGCACTGATGTCGGGGAGGAGGCCTGGCTCGCAGTCTCCGCTCTAATTCATCCCAAAGGTGTTCTATGGGGTTGAGGTCAGGACTCTGTGCAGGACAGTCAAGTTCCTCCACCCCAAACTGGCTCCTCCATGTCTTTATGGACCTTGCTTTGTGCACTGGGGGCAGTCATGTTGGAACAGGAAGGGGCCATCCCCAAACTCCTCCCACAAAGTTGGGAGCATGAAATTGTCCAAAATGTCACCTTAAGAGCTCCGTTCACTGGAACTAGGGGGCCAAGCCCAACCCCTGAGGAACACCCCCACACCATAATCCCCCCTCCACCAAACTTTACACTTGGCACAATGCAGTCAGGTAAGTACCCGTCTCCTGGCCACCGCCAAACCCAGACACGTCCATCAGATTGCCCGACAGAGAAGCGTGATTGGTCCCTCCAGAGAACACGCCTCCTCTACTGTAGAGTCCAGTGGCGGCGTGCTTTACACCACGGCATCCGACGCTTTGCATTGCACTTGGTGATGGAAGGCTTGGATGCAGCTGCTCGGCCATGGAAACCCATTCCATGGAGCTCTCTACGCACTGTTGTTGGGCTCATCTGAAGGCCACACCAAGTTTGGAGGTCTTTAGCTATTGACTCTGCAGACAGTTGGCGACTTCTGCGCACTGTGCGCTTCAGCATGCGCTGACCCCCCCGCCCTGTCATGTGACGTGGGATTGGAAAACCTGAATCACATGATATGGAGGGGATTGGAAAACCTGAATCACATGATATGGGGGGACGGGGATAGTACTTGGGGCAATATAGTGTATGGACATTTCCCGTCCTCACAATACGGGAGTACAGAGGAACCATGGGGGGGGGGGGGGGTACTGCATATTATAAAGTCCCTTCCAAAGCTCATAAAGTGGCACCACTACATACCATCCCCCGCTGTGATAATGAGGGACACGCCTAGCAGCTTTCCATGACCCCCTTATAGAAGAGGTTCTGCAGTCTCCTCCAACATCGGGGTCGCGGTCCAGGTCAAACTCCAGGTCACGGTCCAGGTAACGGTCCAGGTCACACTCCAGGTCACGGTCCAGGTCACACTCCAGGTCACACTCCAGGTCACGGTCCAGGTCACGGTCCAGGTCACGGTCCAGGTCACGGTCCAGGTCACACTCCAGGTCACGGTCCAGGTCACGGTCCAAGTCCAGGTCACACTCCAGGTCACGGTCCAGGTCACGGTCCAGGTCACGGTCCAAGTCACGGTCCAAGTCACAGTCCAAGTCACAGTCCAGGTCACACTCCAGGTCAAACTCCAGGTCACTGTCCAGGTCACAGTCCAGGTCACGGTTCAGGTCACTCTCCAGGTCACTCTCCAGGTCACGGTCCTGGTCACTCTCCAGGTCAAGGTCCAGGTCACGGTCCAGGTCACGGTCCAGGTCACGGTCCAGGTCACGGTTCAGGTCACAGTCCAGGTCACAGTTCAGGTCACTCTCCAGGTCACTCTCCAGGTCACGGTCCAGGTCACTCTCCAGGTCACGGTCCTGGTCACTCTCCAGGTCACGGTCCAGGTCACAGTCCAGGTCACAGTCCAGGTCACAGTCCAGGTCACAGTTCAGGTCACTCTCCAGGGTCACTCTCCAGGTCACAGTCCTGGTCACTCTCCAGGTCATGGTCCAGGTCACAGTCCAGGTCACAGTCCAGGTCACAGTCCAGGTCACGGTCCAGGTCACAGTCCAGGTCACAGTCCAGGTCACAGTCCAGGTCACAGTTCAGGTCACTCTCCAGGTCACTCTCCAGGTCACGGTCCAGGTCACAGTCCAGGTCTCTCTCCAGGTCACTCTCCAGGTCACGGTCCAGGTCACAGTCCAGGTCACTCTCCAGGTCACCCCGGTGAGGAGCGCCAGGCTCATACACGATGGTTCATGTACATCCAGAGGGAGGAGCCTCCATGGTCTTATAGAGACAAAACCTGGAAATGATATTCACCAAGACAGTTAAACGGTCACTTCCTGGACGTGATGACGTCAGTACGAGGCTCCACCCAACGCGTTTCGTCAATGTGTGAAGAAACCTGACATCAGATACGGCCGGTCTATGAAGGCAAAGACTTAGTGATGACAGCCAGGCTCCGCCCCCAATGGTCAGATCAACCAATAATCTACCGGGGACTTTGTGACAAAAACCGGCCGATTACCTGAGATGTCCTCCTGTCACATGAAAGTAGGGATCACTGTCCTCCTGTCACATGAGTGTAGGGATCACTGTCCTCCTGTCCCCCAAGTGTAGGGATCACTGTCCTCCTGTCCCCCAAGTGTAGGGATCACTGTCCTCCTGTCACATGAGTGTAGGGATCACTGTCCTCCTGTCCCTTGAGTGTAGGGATCACTGTCCTCCTGTCACATGAGTGTAGGGATCACTGTCCTCCTGTCCCCCCGAGTGTAGGGATCACTGTCCTCCTGTTCCCCGAGTGTAGGGATCACTGTCCTCCTGTCCCCCGAGTGTAGGGATCACTGTCCTCCTGTCCCCCGAGTGTAGGGATCACTGTCCTCCTGTCCCCCGAGTGTAGGGATCACTGTCCTCCTGTCACATGAGTGTAGGGATCACTGTCCTCCTATCACATGAGTGTAGGGATCACTGTCCTTCTGTCACATGAGTGTAGGGATCACTGTCCTCCTGTCACATGAGTGTAGGGATCACTGTCCTCCTGTCACATGAGTGTAGGGATCACTGTCCTTCTGTCACATGAGTGTAGGGATCACTGTCCTCCTGTCACATGAGTGTAGGGATCACTGTCCTCCTGTCACATGAGTGTAGGGATCACTGTCCTCCTGTCACATGAGTGTAGGGATCACTGTCCTCCTGTCACATGAGTGTAGGGATCACTGTCCTCCTGTCACATGAGTGTAGGGATCACTGTCCTCCTGTCACATGAGTGTAGGGATCACTGTCCTCCTGTCACATGAGTGTAGGGATCACTGTCCTCCTGTCACATGAGTGTAGGGATCACTGTCCTCCTGTCACATGAGCACGTCTGCACCTCTCCGTACAACTACTGTATGCGCTTCACTCCTACCGCTACCAACAGGATCACTTACCTGACCCCCCCCATCCTTCCATATACATCCAGACCCCCCCATCCTTCCATATACATCCAGACCCCCCCCCATCCTTCCATATACATCCAGACCCCCCCATCCTTCCATATACATCCAGACCCCCCCTATCCTTCCATATACATCCAGACCCCCCCCCCCCCCATCCTTCCATATACATCCAGACCCCCCCCCATCCTTCCATATACATCCAGACCCCCCCCCCATCCTTCCATATACATCCAGACCCCCCCCCCCCATCCTTCCATATACATCCAGACCCCCCCATCCTTCCATATACATCCAGACCCCCCCCCATCCTTCCATATACATCCAGATACCCCCCCCATCCTTCCATATACATCCAGACCCCCCCCCCATCCTTCCATATACATCCAGACCCCCCCCCCCAACCTTCCATATACATCCAGACACCCCCCCCATCCTTCCATATACATCCAGACCCCCCCCCCCATCCTTCCATATACATCCAGACCCCCCCATCCTTCCATATACATCCAGACCTCCCCCCCATCCTTCCATATACATCCAGACCCCCCCCCCCATCCTTCCATATATATCCAGACCCCCCCCCCCATCCTTCCATATACATCCAGACCCCCCCCCATCCTTCCATATACATCCAGACCCCCCCCCCCATCCTTCCATATACATCCCAGACCCCCCCCCCATCCTTCCATATACATCTAGACACCCCCCCCATCCTTCCATATACATCCAGACCCCCCCCCCCATCCTTCCATATACATCCAGACCCCCCCCCATCCTTCCATATACATCCAGACCCCCCCCATCCTTCCATATACATCCAGACACCCCCCCCCCCCCCATCCTTCCATATACATCTAGACACCCCCCATCCTTCCATATACATCCAGACACCCCCCCCCCCCATCCTTCCATATACATCTAGACCCCCCCCCCCATCCTTCCATATACATCCAGACCCCCCCCCCATCCTTCCATATACATCCAGACCCCCCCCCCCATCCTTCCATATACATCCAGACACCCCCCCCCATCCTTCCATATACATCCAGACACCCCCCATCCTTCCATATACATCCAGACCCCCCCCCCATCCTTCCATATACATCTAGACACCCCCCATCCTTCCATATACATCCAGACCCCCCCCCCCCATCCTTCCATATACATCCAGACACCCCCCCCCATCCTTCCATATACATCCAGACACCCCCCATCCTTCCATATACATCTAGACCCCCCCCATCCTTCCATATACATCCAGACACCCCCCATCCTTCCATATACATCCAGACCCCCCCATCCTTCCATATACATCCAGACACCCCCCATCCTTCCATATACATCCAGACCCCCCCCCCCCCCATCTTTCCATATACATCCAGACCCCCCCCCCATCTTTCCATATACATCCAGACCCCCCCCCCATCTTTCCATATACATCCAGACACCCCCCATCCTTCCATATACATCCAGACACCCCCCATCCTTCCATATACATCCAGACCCCCCCCCATCTTTCCATATACATCCAGACACCCCCCATCCTTCCATATACATCCAGACCCCCCCCCATATACATCCAGACCCCCCCCCCCCCCCATCCTTCCATAGGTTTATAAAACAATCTCCCAAGCTTTGCCCATCTCACGGAGCGCTGTGTTCAATCCATCATCCGAACATGGGAGGAGTACGGCACAACTGCCAACCTACCAAGACATGGCCGTCCACCTAAACTGACCGGCCGGGCAAGGAGAGCATTCATCAGAGGAGCAGCCAAGAGGCTCATGGGAACTGTGGAGGAGCTGCAGAGATCACAGCTCAGGGGGGGGGGAATCTGTCCTCAGGACAACTATTAGTCGTCCACAAATCTGCCTTTATGGAGGAGTGACAAGAAGAAGCCATTGTTGGAGGAAAGCCATAAGAAGTCCCGTCTGCAGTTGGTGAGAAGCCATGTGGGGGCACAGCAAACATGTGGAAGAAGGGGCTCTGGTCAGAGGAGACCAACATGGGACTTTATGGCCTAAAAGAAAACAAAATGGGTTTATTTACTAAAGCTGGAGAGTGCGAAGTCAGACTACCTTCTGCATAGAAACCAATCAGCTTCTAACCTCAGCTTGTTCAATGAAGCTTTGGCAATGAAACCTGGAAGCTGATTGGTTTCTATGCAGAAGGGAGTCTGACTTCGCACTCTCCAGCTTTAGTAAATAAACCCCTATGTGTGGGGGAAAACTAACACCCGCCCATCCCCCTGAACACACCATCCCCACCGTGAAACATGGGTGGTGGCAGCATCATGTGGTGGGGATGCTTTTCTTCAGCAGGGACAGGGAAGCTGGTCAGAGTTGATGGGAAGATGGATGGAGCCAAATACAGGGCAATCTTAGAAGAAAACCTGTTAGAGTCTGCAGAAGACTTGAGACCGGGGCGGAGGTTCCCCTTCCAGCAGGACAACGACCCGAAACATCCAGCCAGACCTACAATGGAATGGTTCCCATCAAAGCATCTTCATGGGTTAGAATGGCCCAGTCACAGTCCAGACCCAAATCCAATGGAGGATCTGTGGCCAGACCTGAGAATTGCTGTTCCCAGACGCCCTCCATCCAATCTGACAGCTTGAGGGATTCTGCAAAGAAGAACGGGCAGAAATGTCCCTCTCTAGGTGTGCAAAGAGACATCCCCAAAAAGACTTGCAGCTGGAATGGCAACCAAAGGGGGTCCTACAAAGTACTGACTCCGGGGGGCCGAATACAAATCCCACCACACTTTTCACAGATTTTATTGTCACAAATGTTGGAAACCATTTCTCATTTTCCTTCCACTTCACAATTATCTGCCACTTTGTGTCCATCACATCCAATCCTGATAGATACATTGTAACATGACAACATGGGGGGGGATACATTGTAACATGACAACAACATGGGGGGGGATACATTGTAACATGACAACAACATGGGGGGGGGGGAATACATTGTAACATGACAACATGGGAGGGGGGGGGGGGGATACATTGTAACATGACAACATGGGGGGGGATACATTGTAACATGACAACATGGGGGGTACATTGTAACATG
>CATNWA010021711.1:0-12500 GCA_951230385.1 Staurois parvus
GAATAATTCCAAGCCGGCAAAAAGTGTATTGCAAGTTCCTCTATTCTTTCTGTCAGAGAGAACTGTCAGAAATAGCGAGCTCACTGCAGGGACACCTTTTGCCGGCTGATCGGGAAATGTTCGATTCGCCGCACATCCGAAGTAGGCAAAATTTCGGTTTCGACACGAATCGAATATTTCCTGAAATTCGACTCGAATTCCGGTTTTCGCCTAGTTCGATTCGCTCATCTCTAATTATAATATATAATAGCATGCATCCAATATATATATATATATATATATATATATATATATATATATATATATATACAGTCATGGCCGAAATTGTTGGCACCCTTGATTTTTTTTCCTGAAAATCAAGTATTTCACACAAAAAAGGTATTGCATTAACACATGTTTTGCTATACACATGTTTATTCCCTTTGTATGTATTGGAACAAATATAAAACAGAGGCAGAAAAGCAAATATGACATAATGTCACACAAAACCCCAAAAATGGGCTGGACAAAAGTATTGGCACCCTTAACTTAATATTTGGTTGCACACCCTTTGGAAAACATAACTGAAATCAGTCGCTTCCTATAACCATCAATAAGCTTCTGACACCTCTCACCCGGAATTTTGGACCACTCTTCCTTTGCAAACAGCTCCAGGTCTCTCTTATTGGAAGGAAACCTTTTCCCAACAGCAATTTTAAGATCTCTCCACAGGTGTTCAATGGGATTTAGATCTGGGCTCATTGCTGGCCACTTCAGAACTCTCCAGCGCTTCTTTGCCATCCATTTCTGAGTGCTTTTTGACGTATGTTTTGGGGTCATTGTCCTGCTGGAAGACCCAGGATCTTGGACGCAAACCCAGCTTTCTGACACTGGGCCCTACAGTGCGACCCAAAATCCTTTGGTAATCCTCAGATTTCATGATGCCTTGCACACAGTCAAGGCACCCAGTGCCAGAGGCAGCAAAACAACCCCAAAACATCATTGAACCTCCACCATATTTTACCGTAGGTACTGTGTTTTGTTCTTTGTAGGCCTCATTCCGTTTTCGGTAAACAGTAGAATGATGTGCTTTACCGAAAAGCTCTATCTTGGTCTCATCTGTCCACAAGACGTTTTCCCAGAAGGCTTTTGGCTTACTCAAGTACATTTTGGCAAACTGTAGTCTTGCTTTTTTATGTCTCTGTGTCAGCAGTGGGGTCCTCCTGGGTCTCCTGCCATAGCGTTTCATTTCATTTAAATGTCGACGGATAGTTCGCGCTGACACTGATGCTCCCTGAGCCTGCAGGACAGCTTGAATGTCTTTGGAACATGTTTGGGGCTGCTTATCCACCATCCGGACTATTCTGCGTTGCAATCTTTCATCAATTTTCCTCATCCGTCCACGACCAGGGAGATTAGCTACAGTGCCATGGGTTGCAAACTTCTTGATAATGTTGCGCACTGTGGACAAAGGCAAATCTAGTTCTCTGGAGATGGACTTGTAACCTTGAGATTGTTGATATTTTGCCACAATTTTGGTTCTCAGGTCCTCAGACAGTTCTCGTCTCCTCTTTCTGTTTGTCCATGCTTAGTGTGGCACAGACAGACACACAATGCAAAGGTTAAGTGAACGTCTCTCCTTTTTATCTGCTTTTCAGGTGTGATTTCTATATTGCCCACACCTGTTACTTGCCCCAGGTGAGTTTACAGGAGCATCACATGCTTGTAACATTCTTATTTATCCGCAGTTGTGAAAGGGTGCCAATACTTTTGTCCAGCCCATTTTTGGAGGTTTGTGTGTGACATTATGTCGAATTTGCTTTCTTTCCTCCCTTTTTTGTTTTGTCCCAATACACACAAAGGGAATAAACATGTGTATAGCAAAACATGTGTTAATGCAATACGTTTTCGTGAGAAATACATGATTTCCTGGAGAAATATCAAGGGTGCCAACAATTTCGGCCATGACTGTATAGTATATACACTATATTGCCAAAAGTATTGGGACGCCTCCCTTCCACGAAAATGAACTTTAATGGCCTCCCAGTCTTAGTTCGTAGGTTTCAATATTGAGTTGGCCCGCCCTTTGCAGCTATAACAGCTTCAACTCTTCTGGGAAGGCCGTCCACAAGGTTTAGGAGGGTGTCTATGGGAAGGTTGGACCATTCTTCCAGAAGCACATTTGTCAGGTCAGGCACTGATGTCGGGGGAGGAGGCCTGGCTCGCAGTCTCCACTCTAATTCATCCCAAAGGTGTTCTATGGGGTTGAGGTCAGGACTCTGTGCAGGCCAGTCAAATTCCTCCACCGCAATCTCACTCCTCCATGTTCTTATGGACCTTGCTTTGTGCACTGGTGCGGAGTCATGTTGGAACAAGAAGGGGCCATCCCCATCTCTTCCCAAAAAGTTGGGAGCATGAAGTTGTCCAAAATGTCGCCTTAAGAGTTCCCTTCATTGGAACTAGGGGGCCAAGCCCAACCCATTCCATGAAGCTCTCTACGCACTGTTGTTGTGCTTATCTGAACGCCACATGAAGTTTGGAGGTCTTTACTATTGACTATTGAGGTCTTTAGCTATTGATTGGCGACTTCTGCGCACTGTGTGCTTCAACATTTTACATGGCCTACTACTCGGTGGATGAGTTCCTGAGTTCAGCATGAAATATTTAGTGTGACGGGAGTGACTTTTGGGGGTGGGGGGACCTCTGTATCATCTTCTCAAATTCCCATTATGTTTAACCCACCCTGTACCTGTTTAGGGGTACAGGGTGTGAATGTCCCAGTATTGTGCATTTGTGTGTTGTTGTTCTTTATCTTTGTTCTTGGCCAAGTGGTTATTCCTTTGTCTCGGCCACATGGCTGTCTATTGTTCTTGCCATGTGCTATCCCATTGTTCTGTGTCTTGGTTGGATGGGGAGGGCTGATGAGGTGTTTCCTGCCCATGCTGTAGCCCTCACCACTGATGGGGCGGGCTGATGACGTGGTTCCTGTTCCTGGTTGTGTTTCCCCACCCTCTGTATATATCCTGTGTTTTGTGTTAAAATAAAGAGAGTTGGCTTCCTGGTTTAAGAAGAGCTGGGTGCTGTCTATTTCCTGAGGGATTTCAAGGATGTGGTCCGTGGATGGTGTTCAGACAGGGGAAGCTGCGGTATAACGGAATATACCCAAGAGTGGTCGGGTTCCGACTCCGTTACATTTAGTAACAAGGAAATTTCACTCGCAGAGTCAGCTGTTATAGCTGCAAAGGGCGGGGCCAACTCAATATTGAACCCTACGGACTAACACTGGGAATCCATTAAAGTTCATTTGCATGTAAAGGCAGGTCGACCAATACTTTTGGTAATATAGTGCATATATAAATATAATAATATAATATTATATATATATATTATAATAAGCAGTTAAACACAGCAGTTGAACTAAAGCAGGAGAACTCAAGCAGCAGGAAAACACCACAACAGCAAGAAACTCTACTGCACGCTGGATAGACTGCGAGCAAACACCCTGGGAAACATCTCTTACAAGTCTGAGTCCCACTACGTGTACCTTTTTTAATATGTCCCCTCTACTCCTCCTTTTCATATTACTTTCTTGCGTTTCCAAAATCTCACTTCTTTACCCCTCTGCTCCACCCCACAACTTGTACATCTCACCCTCACTGCTACCATCTCCCTACTACTGCTCTCATCACCTCCTGCTGATACTTCACTCTCCTGCTGACCCAAATACCAGGACTGGAAGGCATGTGCGCTCGTGTACATCCCGCTCCCATCCTACTTTCCTCACCCTTCTTCTCCTAACCTCTGGGGATATCTCCCCAAACCCTAGTCCCTCACCACCTCACTCACCAACTAGGCACCCTCCTACTCCCATGAACCGCCGCAACCCCCTCAATCTTATACCTGTCCCCCTGCTCCCCACATCCACTCCTCCCCTCTCAGTTGCACTGCTGAACGCCCGATCGGTTTGCAACAAGCTCACCGCCATCCATGACCTCTTTATCTCCCACTCCCTCCACCTCCTAGCGGTCACCAAAACCTGGATCCAAGCCACTGAGTCTCCCTGCCCTGCAGCACTCTCCTATGGAGTTCTCGTCTGGGTCCCATTCACCCAGACCGAGCGGTCATAGAGGTGATGAGGTCAACGTGCTCTTGTCACTGCTGACCACCTTCCAGGTCCTCCCAAACCCCCCTTCTCTATCCTTCTCCTCCTTCAAGGCCCACTGCATCCACCCCTCCCCCCTTCCCCTCTGAGGATTGCAGTAATCTATCGGCCTCCTGGACCTGTATCCCGCTTCCTTGGCGACTTGGCTACCCTTCTTCCTCTCCTCTGAGCTACCCACCATCATCCTCGGAGACTTCAATATCCCTATCAATGTCAACAACCCAGCTACATCCCAACTCCTCCACTTAATCTCTTTTGCACTCACACAGTGCACACAGTCCTCCACCTACACCAATGGGAACACCCTGGACCTTGTTTTCTCTCATCTCTGTACCCCCCACAACCTCACTAACACCCCTTTCCCTCTCTCTGACCACAACCTCATATTATGTTCTCCGTCTCCCTGTCCTCTAACGCCTCTCCCCTCAAATGTCAAACCATCACCAGCCGTAACCTCCGCAACCTGAACCCGGCCCCTCTCCACTCTGCAGCTGACCATCTGTACAACAGTATCCTTCCACTGTCATGCCCTGACCTGGCCACTACTGCGTATAATGACTCGCTGTCAGCTGCCTTAGACTCCTTAGCACCCCTAACCACACGTATCATTAGACCCCGACCGCTTCAACCCTGGCAGAACGACCACACCAAAAATCTTAAACGTCGCAGTCGCACGCTGGAACAATTATGGCACAAAACCAAATCTCCTCGAGCGTTCTCCCTCTACAAATCCACCTTCCGCACCTACTCCTCCTCCCTCCATGTCGCCAAACAAGCCTACTTCGTAACCCTCAACACTCTCTCCACCTGTCCTCACCGGCTCTTCTCCACTTTCAACTCCCTACTCTCTCCCCCCCAACCCCAACCAGTACCTCACTCACTGCCCACGAGATTGCCAATCACTTCCAAAATAAGATCAACGCAATCCGCAAGGACATCGCCAATGCATCACCCCTACTGCAGACGTGTGTTTACATGAAACGCGTCTAGTAGGAGCCCTTGCACGCTTTGACGTCACGCCGCGGGATCAGGAGGTCCGGCGGCCTACATTTGACTTGTACTGGTTAGTGCTTTTCAGGTACTTTTATCATTGCTCACAGCAGCATCTTGCAGTCATTTATGTATGTATGGCATTGCTCTTAATTGACACAATACATTTATTATTTATAATAGTATACTATGAGCACCTTTATTCTCCATACCTGGCACTGAGCCTCCACAACGCAGCCCCAGTATTTCAGGCATCGTCGCAGACCTAAGGAGTAAGTACTTTGTGACCAGACCAGTATCCTTCTTACACACCATTGAAGGACCACCAGAGGATCCTAGCACCAGGCTGTTTCTACCCGGGACTCCAGGATGCATGTGATCGAGATATGCGCATTAACATTGTGTTTCTGGTGAGTAGGCAATCTATTCATATCTCTACAACAGAACACCGGACCATACCCACAGTGATTGAATCCTATGGTGGACTACATAATCCATATTATGATATTATAGTGGACTTATGTCAATCATTGCGCCCACCTCACTGACAACAACCTCCTTGATCCACTACAGTCTGGATTCCGTCCCCTACACTCCACCGAAACCGCCCTACTCAAAATTACCAATGACCTGCTAACCGCCAAAGCTAATGGCCACTACTCAGTCCTCTTACTCCTCGACCTTTCCGCGGCCTTCGACACAGTTGGTGGAGGCACACCCGAAGTCCTCATCATGTCTCGAGAAGGCCTTTGAAATTCCCAAAGGATGTCTTCCAGCAACTTCTGTTGTCCTGGAGTCAGGGTCTTGCAGTTCACCCCCATCCGGGCCATGCTCCACTCCGCTGTCGAGTTCTCCCTTTGATGGACCTCTATAGCATAGGTCCAGGCT
Source organism: Staurois parvus (assembly GCA_951230385.1). NCBI lineage: Eukaryota > Metazoa > Chordata > Amphibia > Anura > Ranidae > Staurois > Staurois parvus. The sequence continues at coordinate 6,020 of CATNWA010021711.1, forward strand.
GATCTCCTATCTGGCCGTAGCGTGAAGCTCCTCCATCGAGGTATTCCCAGGGATGGTTAACTCAGTCTTCAACGTTTAGGCAGTGTACAGGCACACATCCATCCTTCACAATAGCGAGGGCCTGGGCTACCAATGGATGAGTCTGCATTTCTTCTTGGTACGCGAGCTCGATCAGGACCGCCAGTCCATTCAGTTGTTGTCCAGCCCCAACTGGCAGCATCAATATTTGCTCTTGTTGAGGCGGGATCTTTACTGGGGTCCTCCGCGGCACCCTCACGTTTTCAATGGGTCGACCGGACATATCGCCCTTTCTCAGACTACAGTTCCTCACCATCTGCTGTAGAACCTTCTGGGTTGGCTGGAGTGTGGTGGCCCGTTGCCAATACCTCAGCCCTTCTTTGGCATAAAGTTGATGGTCTAGGTCTCTCAGCACGTTCATACCTAGTGTCACGTCTATCCCTCTCCGGGACGAATGATCCACCAGCACGACCCCCTTCTTGCCGACGTCTTGCCCACATAGCCGGACCCGCATCCAGACTATTCCTCGGATGTCCATCTCTCTGTTATTGGCACCCGTCAGCTTGATGACTCTCCCGTCTTCCGGCTCCATCATAGGTCCAAAGTGTCTTTCGAAGAACTTCAGAGGCATAAGGGTGCACTCCGACCCTGTATCAACTAGGCCGCGTACCTTCTGGCCTTCCAACTCGGCTTCCATAATGGGGCTGCTGGCATACAGGTCGTATTCCTCATGCCTACGGCTTAGCTTCTGGTGTACCGCCGCAGGACGCCCAGCTACTGTGGCGGTCGGAAGTTTAACGTCGGCTCGGATTTCATCTGTTCTGGGCACTCTCTGGCCATATGGCCGTACTGTCGACAAGCCCAACAGAGGGATCCCCTTTTGATGTGCCCCTGCAGTTGAGTTATCTTGGGAGGAGTGGAGCGGGGTGCTGGGGTCATTTCCGGAGGCAGGGGAGATTCTGCCTTCATCTGGGACACTTTCAGCCAAGTTCTCTTAATTCTGTCCGCAGGGCCTGGACCACATGCTTTAAGGATTCCGAGACTTCAGATGCAGACTGACCTCTTGTAGCATGGCTACTACTCACTATTCTTGCCACCACAGGTATGCACTCTTCCTCTCTCTCCACGGCGGCTATGTAGATGCTGTAGAATGTCATGTTGGGCGCTGTCCGGGTCATCTCTTGCAATTTGTCCTGTAAGAACTTGTTGGAGAGCCCCACTATGAACTGGTCTCGTAGTAGCCGGTCCACCTCCCGGAAAGCTCCCATGGCCTCTGGATCTCGCCGCAGTATTTCATTTAGTGTCTCCTGTAGTGCATTGGAGTACTGCATCAGGGTCTCGCCCTCTTGCTGTGGTCGGTTGAAGAAATGTGCCACGTACCTGATGGGAGACTGAATTGACGAGGTCGGCCTCACTTGTGTCACTAAACCTGAGCCCGCTGAGGTTGGAACAGAGGGTGTCTAAGGACCAGGGGGACAAGAGCGCCAGGGTTTTGCTTGCGGTTCTTGCAAATGATGACTTTGGTAAGCAGGATATCCACTGATTCAGGTACAGTAGAAATAGACCAGGCAGGTACAGTGGATTGTCAGATGCACAGCAGAGCCAGGTTTGCAGCCAGGACACAGGACTGGAGTGGAGTCGTAGGATAGGCAGGGTCATAACAGTCGGGCAGCGCAGTACAGGATCAGGAAGAGAATGCCAAAGTCAGGAACAGAGCCAAAGTCAGGAACTGGGGGGGCAGAAGAGAACTCAAAGTCGGGTCAGGAACAAGCCAGGATTGCACAGGAAACAAGCAGGACACTGGGGAAGCTGAAGACCAGTCAGCACTGAATCAGCACCAAGGTGCTCTTTAAATAGCCCGCCCAGTGCCGCCAGGCACGCCTGGGTCCTAGTGCCTGCCCGGTGTCGTCATTGGTGACAGGCGCACGTGGGTCCTAGTGCCCGCCTGCCTATATGCCTTGTCGGGATCCTGCGCATGCGCAGATTCATGCACTGCGGTGATCTTGCTCCCTGATATTGCCCCCTCCAATGGGCAGCCTCCGGTGCCCACTAGGGCTCGTTTCTAAGGATGACGGCGGAGGTAGGCTTGAAGTATCCGTGGGGCATGGACATTAGTGGACGGTTTCCAGGAGTTATCCTCAGGTCCATAACCCTTCCATTTGACGAGGAACTGGGTCAAGTACCGATCTATACAAGGTCTTAAAGTGCCATCTTTCTTCTCCACGAAGAATATGCCGGCTCCTGCTGGTGAAGTAGATGGCCGAATAAACCCCTTTTCCAGGCTTTCATCTATATATCCCCGGAGGACCTTTAGTTCGACTTCGGACAGAGGGTAAATCCTACCGAAAGGAATTTTTGCCCCGGCAGGAGCTCAATTGGACAATCATAAGGACGATGTGGAGGAAGGGTGTTGGCACTCTTCTTATTAAACACATCCAGGTATTTGTGGTATGCCGTAGGGACAACTTCAGGGTTTCAGGGTCAGAATGAATACTGAGGAGAGGGGTTGTCCCACCTGTCTCTTTGAGGGTGCAGTGACTCTAACAATATTCAGAAGGGAGAGAGATCTCTCCGGTCAACCAATTGATGGTTGGATTATGTACTTTTAACCAAGGCATACTGAGGATAATTGGAAAAATCGGGGAAGTGATAATGTCCAGTCATAGGAATTCTTGGTGTCCCGACCGAGAATAGCAAAATATTGGCAAGGTTTCTTGTGTTACCGGACCGGAACTAATACCAGACCCGCCCGCCAGATGAACTGCAAGCCTCTGTTTTCGTGCGGAGGGGAATCTGATTCTGAGTAGCAAAATGGGAATCCATGAAGCAGCTACAGGCACCTGAGTCAATGATGGCCGGGACCGTTATAGTCCTTTCGGCCAGTTGTAGTTGCAGCTGAAAAGAGAGGTGCGTTCGGTCAGTTCCCTGAGGATGCATCGTGTAGAAGCAGTTGGGCAAAGATTTGTGAGGTTTGATCGGGCAGGAAGCCACGAAATGTCCCGCTTCAACACAGTAGAGGCAGAGATTGAACTTCTGCTGACGGAGACGTTCTGCTGCGGATAACTGTGGTCATCAAAAGCTCCTTCGAGCTGGATTGGTGGGCAACTCAGACTGGACAACATTCTTAGCTGGTCCAACTTCAGGGCATAACAGAAGTTTCCCACTGGTCCTTTCATTTAACCTTTCCCAAATCCGGGAAAGGTCTATCAGAGTCTCCAGTCTTTTTGGTACCCCCACTCGGACCAGCTCATCCTTGAGGGTGTCAGAAAGATAAAGGCGGAACTGATGACGGAGAGCAGACTCGTTCCACTGAGTATCAGAACTCCAGATACGGAATTCAGTGACATAATCCTCCACAGGCCTTTGGCCTTGTTGTAGTTTACTGATCATAGATTCCGCAGTTTGGCGCTGGAAGGGATCTGCATAAACTTGCGCCATTGCTGAAAAGAATGAATCCACAGAGGTTAGGGCCGGATCATGTTGTTCACGAAGATGGTATGCCCAGGACTGGGGTTCATTTCTAAGAAGGGTGATGACAAACCCTACTTTAGTACTTGGTGAGGAGAAGGTCCTGGGGAGCAGAGAGAAATATAACTCACAGGAGTTACGAAAAGTCCTGAACTTCCGGCGATCTCCTGTAAAGAACTCAAGCATAGGTACCTGGGGTTCCGGTAGAACCGAAGTTTCAAGGAACATACTGATCTCGGTTTGAGTGGCTGTACCACAGGTTACTGTGTCTGAGAGGACATTAGGGTCGGTTCGCAGTTTGCTCTCCAGGTATTGGCAGTTTCTCTGCAGGTCATGTATTACGTTGGACAAGGAAGTCACAGTTTGGGGAATGTCCCCCAGTTGTGAGGCCTCCCTTTCAGACTCCATCATTGGCTGACTGGTACTGTCACGTACCTGATGGGAGACTGAATTGACGAGGTCGCCCTCACTTGTGTCACTAATCCTGAGCCCGCTGAGGTTGGAACAGAGGGAGTCTAAGGACCCGGGGGACAAGAGCACCAGGGTTTTGCTTGCGGCTCTTGCAGATGATGACTTTGGTAAGCAGGATATCCACTGATTCGGATACTGTAGAAATAGACCAGGCAGTCACAGTGGATTGTCAGATGCACAGCAGAGCCAGGTTTGCAGCCAGGATACAGGACTGGAGCGGAGTCGTAGGATAGCCAGGGTCATAACAGTTGGGCAGCGCGGTACAGGATCAGGAAGAAAATGCCAAAGTCAGGAACAGAGCCGAAGTCAAGAACCGGGGGGGCAGAAGAAAACTCAGAGTCGGGTCAGGAACAAGCCGGGTCAGCACCAAAGGAATCGCACAGGAAACAAGCAGGACACTGGGGAAGCTGAAGACCAGTCAGCACTGAATCAGCACCGAGGTGTTCTTTAAATAGCCCACCCAGCACCGACAGGCGCGCCTGGGTCCTAGTGCCTGCCCGGTGTTGTCATTGGTGGCAGGCGTGCCTGAGTCCTAGTGCCCGCCTGCCTGTATGCCTTGTCGGGATCCTGCGCATGCACAGATTCATGCGCTGCGGCGATCTTCTTGTTCCCTGATAAAATGGCTCCGCAGCTGCACTACTTTAGCACGCCCCCCTTGGGCTCTTTCCAGCAGGGAGAATATTTTCTCTAGGGTGTCTCTCTCAGATTCGGACCTTATCATCACTGTCCGTCTGCCGTCACCCTCTAGAGCCCCCAATGCAACCTCTGCCCACAGCTCGGAAGTCAGGTTACACATTCTAAGTGCACTTCGCACTCTTTCAGTCCAGTCCTGCAACGTCATATTTTTACCATCAAATTTTGGCAGGTGACTCAACAGCACCCCCAGGGGAATGTACCCTACTGGTACGGGCAGGGCGAGCGCAAGCTGTATCAGCGGTGTTGGGGCAACTTGGTCTAGCACTGGCGCACCCTGAGCTGGGTCCTGGACCAGTGCCATTGGCGCTGGGGGAAGATCTCCCGCCGCATTCCCGTCCATAACGGTTGCTGTATCCTGCCGACTACGCCAAGTTGTAAGCCGTGTACCGGGGTGGGCTCCACAGGATACAGTGAAGTCACAAATGAGGAAAGCAACCCCAACACCAGCTTTTGCCACAACAGAATTTTACTTAGATGTGGCGAACACAACCACAAAATGCTGAGAACATACAATAAATTTACATACACCCAGCCCAAAGGCTGAGACCCTTGTGCTGCACAGCACAGCGCCTTCTGATGGATTCCCAGTAATTTACCTACTGGCGGGCACAACTAAGCTGCCACACCTTACCTGGTATTACCCTAAAAGAGCAGGAATCAGTGTATGGGGGTACGGTATGGGCTAGCCTGCGGTGCAGCCTGCGGTGCAGCACAACAGCTTACAATCTTACACAAATCTACAGTATTCCCCCTCCCATAACTGGTCCTGTAGCACATGCCTGAGTATTCCTTCTGAGCAAAACACCAGTCTGGATTGAGTTTGTGGGATGTTATCAGCTCTCCAATGTGAAATGTTGCTTTAAGTTATGGAGTCCTTCCAATGATCAGTAATAACATTTGTGGCCTGATACAAACAGAGACCCTAACTAACTATAGGCCTGGACACTGAAATGAGGTGCGTGCACGATCTTACCGACCCGGGTCTGCTTTGTATCCGCTGGTGACTCTGAACAGAACAAATGTCTCGCAGTGCGGTCTCGCAGTGTATGTTGCTTTGTTCCTCTGCTCCCATCAGCATTCCTGGCAGCAATCTTCCTTTCTCTGAACAGGATCAGGGTCTTGGACATGATCAGCTTCACTTAGCTGCAGCTCTGGTTACTGAGGGATGCTCTCACACCTGGATGCCACCAGATTCTCTTCTCACACGGCTCTTGCATTCACCATCCTCCAAAACATGGCTGCTGTCTCTCTCCTTCCTGTTCTCTAAAACTCTGTGTGAAAACCCCCACCTCTTCATGAATATAGAAATATCTATGCAGTCTGAGGCTGTGTTAGGAAAACAGTGGCATCTTGTGGCTAAACTGCAGAATGTCAGTCCAGAACATTTAATTTACTCCACACAATAATTAATTCCTCCACACAAACAGTGTTCAAACAATGAGAGCTGTTTCCCCATCTCACACTAGAACAATTCTTACCCCCTTCCACACCCAAATTCTCTCTCCCGGCACAAATCTCCTCTGCCCAAATCTCCTCCTCACCTGACATGATACCACAGCGCCCGGGGCAGAAGCCCTTCCTGCCCACTCCTTACATACATGGTAAAGGTGATATACTGTTCTGTGCATTTAGAGAATTATTTCTGTAGTCATATTGTTCAAAAAACCCCCCACAGCATTACTAGCCGGTGTACGGTGTACTTACCCATTCTGAACAAAATAGTACTTGACGTCGATGGAACTGGTCGGAGAAATATACATATTGAACAAACGGTTAAACACCCTGATTTGGTATGACCAATGAAATGTAGACAGTATCTCCTACATTC
>CATNWA010021711.1:17500-64026 GCA_951230385.1 Staurois parvus
CACAGTCGCAGTTTAGAAATTGCCCTTCAAATCTGAGGTGGCTAGAGTGGAGTTTTAAGAATGTTAATGGCAGGCATGATTTGCAAACAAATGGTCATATTGTGAAAACTGTCAGGACTATGGCTTAGCCGTGGACATTTTTTAGCGGCAGCCGGGATAGCTGAACGTTTTGATATAAGATTTGTGTAGATGGGCTTGAAAATGAGGGAGTGATGGCAGTTTAGAAATCATGTCCTGATTTTTCAGCTCACACTCTAGCTTTTGTCAGCTCCTACTCTAGTTTTGAACATTCCGCCATTCATTCCTATGGGACCAATTTCACCACAAAAACGGCAATATTTCGTGAACCATTCGGTGAAACGTTCTACAAAGTAATAGCGCACCAATCGGGAACAATCCGCACGTTTCCGTATATTACTGTCTATGTAGTGTAAAAACTGTGGGAGGAGTTAGGGGGGTAAATTTGGCTATAATAATTAGAATCTATATGTGAGATAACAGGAAGGGGTCGCCATGTGAGAACACTTAATAACATTGCTTCCTAAGACGCCGTTCACACCAGCGCAGTGCGGTTGCGATGCGACTTTTGGAAAGAGCCCTGCGCTCATTTGATGTGATTTCCAGTGTGAATATACAAACCACATTCAAATCACAACCAAAGTTACATAGACGTTGCACTACATAATCGCACCGCAAATTGATCTAAAATCACAGTAGTGTGAACCCAGACTGACAGACAGCCGGCATAGATTTGTGACCAGAGTTATGTCATCATCATTACCCGAGTGTTGGAGGCAGCGTCACATTGGGAGTGACATTCACATTCAGCGGCTCGCTGCAGGAAATATCCATGACAAAGTCATCTCTAAATTGCTTATTCTCCAAAAATATATACAGCTGATTTGTGTATGTGACATGGGATGAATTCATCTGTAGAGAGAGGAAGCACATAAGTCATTAGACGAGGTCAGAAAACTCCCCGCCATACAGTGATCTGCACATTATCCAATAGTTACTATTAATGTCAGAGTATTCTCTCCGAAAGTCTCCAGCTTTGTTACAGCCGAACTCCAGGCAAAAACAACCAGATAATGATGAATAGTGCATCAAAAGATAAAATACGAGGGGGTGTTCAAGTCAAACCGAGTTTATATAATTGAAAGTTATTCTTTTTAGGAGTGGAAATTGCATTTATTTTTCGGCCTACTCCCCTGCTACATTTTTACACTTGTCCCAGCATGTAACTAATGCCAGGAAAGCTTCAGCATAGAAGGATTTGTCGGTACGCCTGAACCCTCCTAGGACAGTCGGCTCCATTCCCTCCTCATTGTGTTCCCACAGAAAACGGTTTCTTGTATGATTTCACGATCGATGACCCAGGATCAGGCGTTCCACATGCTGAATATTCGCAAGAATGACTGCTGTGGGCTGGGAACCGCCACGGCCAGGATCATCACTGACGCACGTACGGCCATCTTTGGGACATTTCCACCATTCAAATGTCTTACAGCGTCTCATCACCGTACTGCCCCACATGGAAGAAAAATATATTTGAAATATATTTTTAAAATATTCTTCCCAAATATATTGCCATATGTTTTAAATGCTACAATTTTGACCATATTTAATATATAAAAAAAACAAATATATATATATATATATATACACACACACACATATATATACACACACACACATATATATATATATACACACACATATATATACACACACACACATACGCACACATATATATATATATACACACACACATATATATACACACACACACATACATTTATATATACACACACACACACATATATATATATATACACACACATATATATACACACACACATATACGCACACATATATATATATACACACACATACATTTATATATACATACATACATATACATACATACACATACTGCATGTTGAAATGTGTTTTTATTACATAATATATGAAAAATATTTTTAAAAATACATTTCAAATATACTGTATGTCTTTAAAAATACAAATCTACATTTTTGGATTGCATTTACAAATACATGTAAACAATATATGTTAAAATGACTTTTTAAAATAATTTTTTTTTAAATGTATTCTGCAGATTTTTTTAACATATAAAAAAAGTCATTTTGACATATATTTTACACATATTTGTAAATGCATAAAGACATACAGTATATTTCAAATGAATATGTAAAATGTTTTTTCATATATCATGTAATAAAAAAAAATGCATTTCAACATGCAGTGTGTATATATATATATATATATATATATATAAAAATAATATGCTGTATGTCTTTAAAAATACAAATCTACATTTTTAGAATGCATTTACAAATTTGTGTAATATATGTCACAATGACTTTTTTATAAAAAAAAAAAAAATCTGAAGAATATATTTAAAAAAATATATATATTTAAAAATAATTTTAACATATATTTGCAAATGCATTCCAAAAATGTAGATTTGTATTTTTTAAAGACATACAGTATATTTGAAATGTATTTTTAAAAATATGTTTCATATATATGTAATAAAAAACGCATTTCAACATTAATATTGAATACGGCCAAAATTGTAGCATTTCAAATATATGGCAATATATTTGGGAAGAATATTGCTAAAAAATGTATTTATAGATATCTGCGGGTTTTTTTTCACCTTTGTTCACAAGAAGCTTCATCGACACACGCTGTTCTATGCACGCACTAACACTGCTGTCGGCCATCTTGACTAACATTCTCTGGACTGGCCCGCTACATGTGCGCCGCCTATCGGTAATAGGACACACTCGCCACTTACTACTGTGTGTAGTACCGCAGCGCCAGCTTCCCTTTTTTTATACCTGGAAAAATTTAAAGTCCCGGTTTGATTTGAACGTCCCCTCTTAAAGCAACCTTTGCTGCAATAATCAGCTTCAATCCAGAGATTTCCCCTGCAGTACTTTGTACAATACATGTCTACCACCCACTTCCTCTGAGCCCATGTCATCCTGCTACCTCCCCCAGCCTTTGATTGGACAGTGAAAGCAGAAGAAGCACAGTGATGAGCTCATCTCTCTGTCACTTCGCCCTCTCTTCCTATCAGTATGCTCGTCAGCACATGAACTAAGTGGCTCTTTGTGCTGTTTCTCCTTCTCCTAGTCTAAGTTCTGACGCCTAGGGACTGTATGAGGCGAAAAGCAAGTCATGTTCCGGTGCTTATGCTGCTTGTATTTTTTTGTAAAGTACATGTAATGATGTAGTAATGAATACATATCTGTGTTTGTGTCCGCCCGAGTTCAGTATTTGTGGTTTTCTTTAGCTAGCCGGCTGCTAAGGAGACACCGGAGTGTGTGCGTTCTCAGCTGGGGCTGTGTGCATCCATTCAAACACAAAACGCCCAGAAAGCCCTCCTCCCAAACAGCTGCAGCAGCCAATCATCCCCTTCCCTCACTATCCCCTCTACAACCAGGAAGTTTGGGGAATGGTGTGCAGACTTGGAGGGCCCGGTGGAAGTGATAAGGGACACTATTTATTATTATTATTAGAGATGAGCGAATCGAATCAGGCGAAGCATCGAATCCGAATTTTTGCCAACTTCGGATGGTCGAATCGAATTTTTCCTGATCGGCCGTTTTCATCCCTTCTACAGCCGGCAAAAAATGTCCCTGCAGAGAGCTCCGCTATTTCTGACAGCTGTCTGACAGTTCTTTCACATTTCCAGCGGTTGAAACATTGTATCTATTTGTTTCCATTTAGGATACAGATGTTTTTATTAGGAAAACAAATAGATACAATGTTTCAATCGCTGTAAAATGTGAAAGAACTGTCAGAGAACTGTCAGAAATAGAGGAACTCTGCACATACACTTTTTTTTGCTTTACTGGAATTCTTTTTTTTTTTTCATTTTTTTTTCTTCTTATTTTCTTTTTTTTTTTTCTTTTTTTTCTATTTTTTCATTCTTTTTTCTATTCTTTTTTTTTTTTTTTCTTCTTTCTTTTTTTTCTTTTTTTTTTTCTTTTCATTCTTCTTTTCTTTTTTTTTTCTTCTTTTTTTTCTTCTTTTTTCATTCTTCTTCATTTTTTTTTTTCTTTCTTCTTTTCATTCTTTTTCATTTATTTTTTTTCTTTTCATTCTTTTCATTTTTCTTTTCATTCTTTTCTTTTATTTTTTTTTTTCATTTCTTTTCATTCTTTTCTTCTTTTTTTTCATTCTTTTTCTTTTCATTCTTTTCTTTTTTCATTTTTTTCATTTTTTTTCATTTTTTTTTCTTCATTCATTTTTTTCATTTTTCATTTTATTTTTCATTTTCATTTTTCATTCTTCTTTTTCATTTTTTTCTTCTTTTCATTCTTTTTTTCATTCTTTTTTTTTTCATTCTTCATTCTTTTTTTTTCTTTTCTTTTCTTCTTTTCTTTTTTTTCTTCATTTTCATTCTTCTTTTTTTTTATTCTTTTCATTCTTTTTTTTCTTTTTTTTTTTTTTCATTTTTTTTTCTTTTTTTCATTTTCTTTTTTTTTCTTCTTTTCATTTTTTTTTCATTCATTTTTCTTCTTCTTTTTCTTTTCATTTTTTTTTTTTTCTTTTTCATTTTTTTTTTTTTTTTATTTTTTCATTCTTTTTTTTTTTTTCTTTTCTTTTTATCATTTTTTTCTTTATTTTTTATTCATTCTTTTTTTTCTTTCTTTTTTTTCTTCTTTTTTTTTCTTTTTTTCATTTTTTTTTTTCATTCTTTTTTCTTCTTTTATTTTTTTTTTTTTTTCTTCTTTTTTTCATTTTTCTTTTTCTTTTCTTTTATTCTTTTTTTCATTCTTTTTCTTCTTTTCTTTTCTTCATTCTTTTTTTTCTTTTTTTTTTTTCTTCTTTTTTTTTTTTTCTTTTTTTTTTTTTCATTCTTCTTTTCATTCTTTTTCATTCTTTTTCTTTTTTCATTTCTTCTTTTTTTTTTTTTCTTTTTCTTTTTTTTTTCTTTTCTTTTTTTTTTTTTTTTTTATTTTTTTCATTCTTTTTTTTCTTTTTTCTTTTTTTCTTCTTTTCATTTTTTTTTCTTTTTTATTTTTTTCTTTTCATTCTTTTATTTTCTTTTTCATTTCTTTTCTTATTTTCATTCTTCTTTTCATTTTCTTCTTCTTCTTTTTTTTTTTCTTCTTTTTCTTTTTTTTCATTTCTTCTTTTAATTCTTTTTTTTTTTTTCATTCTTCTTCTTTTTTTCTTCATTTTTTTCTTCTTTTTTCATTTTTTTCATTTTTTCTTTTTTTCTTTTTTTTCATTCTTCTTTTCATTTTCTTTTCATTTTCATTCTTCTTTTTTAATTTTTTTCATTCTTCTTTTTATTTTCATTTTTTTTTTCTTTTTTTCTTCTTTTCATTTTTTTTTATTCTTATTCATTTTTTTTTCTTCTTTTCATTTTCTTTTCTTTTTTCTTCTTTTTTATTCTTTTCATTTTTCATTTTTTTTTCATTATTCTTCTTCTTATTCTTTCATTCTTCATTCAATCAAATTTTTTTTCTTTTCATTCTTTTTTCATTCTTCTTCATTTTTATTCTTCTTTTCATTCTTCTTTTTTCATTCTTTTTTTTATTCTTCTTCTTTTTTCTTTTATTCTTATTTTTATTTTCTTTTCATTTTCTTCTTTTTTATTTTTTTTCTTCTTTTCATTCTTCTTTTTATTCTTCTTTAATTTTCATCCCTTTTATTCTTTTTTCTTCTTTTTCTTCTTATTTCCTCATTCTTTTCATTTCTTCTTATTTCTTTTTTTCATTCTTTTTTTTCTTCTTTTCATTTCATTTTTTCTTAATTTTTCTTTTCATTCTTCTTTTTTTTCATTTTTCATTCTTCTTTTCATTCTTTTTCATTCTTCTTTTCATTCTTCTTCTTCTTCTTTTTTTCTTCTTTTCATTCTTTTTTTCTTCTTCTTCTTATTTTCATTCTTCTTTTCATTTCATTCTTTATCATTCTTCTTTTCATTCATTCTTCTTCATTTCTTTTCATTCTTAGATCATTCTTTTCATTCTTCTTTTCATTCTTCTTCTTATTTTCATTCTTCTTTTCATTCTTTTTCATTCTTCTTTTCATTCTTCTTCTTATTTTCATTCTTCTTCTTCATTCTTTTCATTCTTCTTTTCATTCTTCTTCTTATTTTCATTCTTCTTTTCATTCTTTTCATTCTTCTTTTCTTCTTCTTCATTCTTCCATTTTCTTTTCTTCTTCTTTTCATTCTTTTCATTCTTTTCTTTTCATTCTTCTTTTCATTCTTCTTTCATTCTTCTTTCATTCATTCTTTTCATTCTTCTTTCTTTTTTTCTTCTTTCATTTTTTTCATTCTTTTTTCATTCTTTCTTTCATTCTTCTTTTCATTCTTCTTTTCATTCTTTCATTCTTCTTTTCATTCTTTTCATTCTTCTTTTCATTCTTTTCATTCTTTTCTTCTTCTTTTCATTCTTTTCATTCTTCATTTTCTTCTTCTTTTCATTCTTTTCATTCTTCTTCTTCTTCTTTTCTCATTCTTTTCATTCTTTTCATTCTTCTTTTCATTCTTTTTTCATTCTTCTTTTCTTCTTTTTTTTCTTTTCTTCTTTTCATTCTTCTTATTTTCATTCTTCTTTTCATTCTTCTTTTCATTCTTCTTCTTATTTTCATTCTTCTTTTCATTCTTTTTTCATTCTTCTTTTCATTTCTTTTTTCTTCTTCTTTTCATTCTTCTTCTTCATTTTTCATTCTTCTTTTCATTCTTTTATTTTCATTCTTCTTTTCATTCTTTTCATTCTTCTTTTCATTCTTCTTCTTATTTTCATTTTTCTTTTCATTCTTTTTCATTCTTCTTTTCATTCTTCTTCTTATTTTCATTCTTCTTTTCATTCTTTTCATTCTTCTTTTCATTTTTTTTTTTTTCATTCTTCTTTATTTTCATTTTTTCTTTTCATTCTTTTCATTCTTTTTTTCATTCTTCTTCTTATTTCATTCTTTTTTTTCATTCTTTTTTCATTCTTTTTCTTTTCATTCTTCTTCTTATTTTCATTCTTCTTTTCATTCTTTTCATTCTTCTTTTCATTCTTCTTCTTATTTTCATTCTTCTTTTCATTCTTTTCATTCTTCTTTTCATTCTTCTTCTTCTTCTTTTCATTCTTCTTTTCATTCTTTTCATTCTTCTTTTCATTCTTTTCATTCTTCTTCTTCTTCTTTTTCATTCTTCTTCTTCTTCTTCTTTTCATTCTTTTCATTCTTCTTCTTCTTCTCCTCCTTCTTCTTTGGCCCCGTGACTGCCCAAATGAGTGAAGTGTGCGGTGATTCTAAGATCGACGGCACTCATCTGCATGTCATACTGACTGTCAGTATTATTTCTCTTCCCCAGCAGACTCCAAGGACATTTAAATTAAAGGTACAGTGTTCTGCACTAATATAAAGGCTCTCTGAAGCCTAGAAACCCTTTTTATAAGTAAAATTTGCAGCGAATAAATTCGAATCGAATCGAATTTTTTCGGAAAATTCGGCGAATCAGGCGAATCGAATTTTTGAAAAATTCGCTCATCTCTAATTATTATATTATTATTATTCAGGATGTATTCAGCAACAACAGTTTGTGTGACTCTTCACAATATAATGGGACTCAGTACGGTTACAATACATTTCAAGAGAGTTAGGAGGGCCCTGCTCATAAGAGCTACAATCTAATAGGGTGGAGCAAGTGGTGCAAAAGGTAATAACTGTGAAGGATGAGATGATGGAAGAATTAAAAGTTCATGTGTTAGGTGGAGGTGCGATAGAGTTCCCCAAGTTTTCAGACATCACCTAATGGTGGACAGATTGGGACATAGCTGGACAGGTTGACGTGGAAAATTGCAAAGGCTGGAAGAGGCTTTGTAGAAGTCCTGGAGCATGGAAGGAGGAGACAAGGGAGCAAGAGAGCAGAAGGTCTTGGGAGGAGCGGAGCGGGCAGCTTGGGTGATATTTTGAGACAAGATTGGTGACGTAGCTTGGGACAGTTGTTAGTATTTTGAATTTAATCCATTGGACAATCAGAAGCCAATGGAGGGATTGGCAGAGAAACACTATATTGGCAAAAGTATTGGGCCTTTCCACGCACATGAACTTTAATGGCCCCCCAGTCTTAGTCCGTAGGGTTCAATATTGAGTTGGCCCCGCCCTTTCCACGCACATGAACTTTAATGGCCCCTCCCAGTCTTAGTCCGTAGGGTTCAATATTGAGTTGGCCCCGCCCTTTCCACGCACATGACCTTTAATGGCCCCCTAGTCTTAGTCCGTATTGTTCAATATTGAGTTGGCCCCGCCCTTTGCAGCTATAACAGCTTCAACTCTTCTGAGAAGGCCGTCCACAAGGTTTAGGAGGGTGTCTATGGGAAGGTTGGACCATTCTACCAGAAGCACATTTGTCAGGTCAGGCACTGATGTCGGGGGAGGAGGCCTGGCTCGCAGTCTCCGCTCTAATTCATCCCAAAGGTGTTCTATGGGGTTGAGGTCAGGACTCTGTGCAGGACAGTCAAGTTCCTCCACCCCAAACTGGCTCCTCCATGTCTTTATGGACCTTGCTTTGTGCACTGGTGGGCAGTCATGTTGGAACAGGAAGGGGCCATCCCCAAACTCTTCCCCCAAGGTGGGAGCATGAAATTGTCCAGAATGTCACCTTAAGAGTTCCCTTCAATGGAACTAGCGGGCCAAGCCCAACCCCTGAAAAACAACCCCACACCATAATCCCCCTCCACCAAACTTTACACTTGGCACAATGCAGTCAGGCAAAAAACGTTCTCCTGGCAACCACCAAACCCACATATGTCCATCGGACTGCCAGACAAAGAAGCATGATTTGTCATGCCAGAGAACACGTCTCCTCTGCTCTAGAGTCCAGTGGCGGCGTACTTTACACCACAGCATCCAACACTTTGCATTGCACTTGGTGATGGAAGACTTGCATGCAGCTGCTCGGCCATGGAAACCCATTCCATGAAGCTCTCTACACACTGTTGTTGTGCTCATCTGAAGGCCACATGACATTGCATCTGAGAAAAGTTTGGTAACCTTTAGAAATGTTCTGTTTGTTTCATAAGTGCTAAAATACATCAACTATACGTGCTCAGGTCATAGTAAGTTAACTTGCAGCAATATTAGAAGTGAAACAAAAAACATAAATAAGACAATTTATGTTCAAATATTAGTGAGATTTGTGAAAAAAGCCTCTCGCCCATAAAATATAGAAACGCCAGCAGAAGGAAATCCAATGTGGTTGCCTCAGTATTGATGTGGTTGCCAGCAGATGTGTTGTCAGCAATCCCCCCCCCCCCCCTCAACGTGCCAACTTGTTTCGTCCAACCACAGACATCATCAGTGGCTTTTTAATAAACCCTCTGTTGCCATTTATTTTTTTGTGATCACTACTCTGTTGGATGCGTCTTTATGTTCCTCTTCCATTGGAAGCATTTGTGAGCTCCAGCTGGTGTTGCTGGATACTACAGGGTATCACGGCTGTGTCTCAGCCGGGGGATCCTAGATCTCTTTTAAAATGGAGATCCTGAGGTTCTGGTAATTGTGTTTGCTGCACTTGGGTACACGTGTTGTGGACATTCCACACGTCTGTACATGTTTTAATGTGTGTTTTTACTTCTCATGTATAACAGGCAGACCGTGTCAGGAGAACTTACCACAGCTCCAGTGTTACAGTCTGAGGTCATCAATGGACGATGAAGGGTCATCTGCCGTAGTCCATCCACAAGCTGCTCTACTGCCAAACACTCGGGGTTGGTGCTGTTCAGCCTTATATCGGACGTATTAAAAAGGTTGAAGTAAAACCAACATATTGGTATTTGAAAATTGAACTTTGCTCCAGTACAAGTAATATTTGGAGATGAAGGGTCATCTGATAAAAAAAAATAAATGAATTCAGCATTTCTGAGATGAGAAGGTGACGGTGATGTGCTTGATGTACATTATACACAGGCCAACTTTTAATGTAGTGCCCCCTTACATTGGTGGCCAGTGTAGCACCCCCTTACATTGATGGTCAGTGTAGTGCCCCCTTAAATTGATGATTAGTGTAGCGCCCCCTTACATTGGTGGCCAGAGTAGTGCCCCCCTTAAATTGATGATTAGTGTAGCGCCCCCTTAAATTAGTGGTTAGTGTAGTGTCCCCTTATGCTGATAGTCAATGTAGTGCCCCCTAGTAGCACTCACCTATATTGGTGATTAGTTTAATGCCCCCTTACATTGGTGGTTACCGTAGTTCCTAGTGAAAATGGAAACCCTTCCATTGGTAGTCAGTGGGAGGAGGAAACCCTTCCATTGGTAGTCAGAGTGAGAAGAAAACCCTTCCATTGGTAGTCAGTGGGAGGAGGAAACCCTTCCATTAGTAGTCAGTGGAAGAAGGAAACCCTTCCAATGGTAGTCAGTGGGAGGAGGAAACCCTTCCATTGGTAGTCAGAGTGAGAAGAAAACCCTTCCATTGGTAGTCAGTGGGAGGAGGAAACCCTTCCAATGGTAGTCAGTGGGAGGAGGAAACCCTTCCATTGGTAGTCAGTGGGAGGAGGAAACCCTTCCATTGGTAGTCAGTGGGAGGAGGAATCCCTTCCATTGGTAGTCAGAGTGAGAAGAAAACCCTTCCATTGGTAGTCAGTGGGAGTCACTCGGACACAGCTGATCACCGATCAATGGAAAGAACTGGAGATATCGGCTGGGTCATGTGATCAGCTGTGTCCAATCACAGCTGATTGCATGTAAATAGGAAAATGCTGGTTATCGCCATTTCTCTCCTCACAAGCTGTCACACTGACAGAGGAGAGGAGAGCTGGTAATCTGCATTCCTCAGGTACACTGATCATCAGGGCACTGTTGATCAGTGTTCCCTGATGATCAGTGTAGCCCCAGCAGTGCCACCTGCCAGTGCCCATCAATGCCAGCTTTCAGTGCTCATCAATGCCACATATCAGTGCCTACCCGTGCACATCAATGCCACATATCAGTGCCCATCTGAGCTGCCTCAGTGCCACCTATCAGTGCCAGTCAGTACCACCTATCAATGCCAGTCAGTGCCACCTATCAGTGCCCCCAACAGTGCCAATCAGTGCCACCTATCAGTGCCGCCTAACAGTGCCACCCAACAGTGCCAGTCAGTGCCGCCTAACAGTGCCCATTAGTGCTGCCTATCAGTGCCACTTATCAGTGCCCGTCAGTGCTGCCTAACAGTGCTACCCAACAGTGCCAGTCAGTGCCGGTCAATGCCGCCTATCAGTGCCCATCAGTGCTGCTTATCAGTGCCCATCAGTGCTACCCAACAGTGCTACCCAACAGTGCTACCTAACAGTGCTACCTAACAGTGCCAGCCAGTGCCACCCAACAGTGCCCGTCAGTGCTGCCTATCAGTGCTTGCCAGTGCCGCCTAACAGTGCCACCCAATAGTGCTAGTCAGTGTCGCCTATCAGTGCTAACCAACAGTGCCCGTCAGTGCCACCTATCAGTGCCACCCAACAGTGCCATATATGAGTGCTGCCTTTCAGTGCTCATCAGTGATGCCTGTCAATGCCCATCAGTGCCCATCACTGCAGCCTCATTAGCGCACATCAGTGAAGGGGAGAAATCACTTATTTACAAAATTGTATAACAAAAACTAAGGAAAAGCATGTTTTTTTTTTCAAAATTCAGTTGTTTTTGGTTTGTTTAGCAAAAAATAAAAATCCCCAGAGGTGATTAAATGCCACCAAAAAGAAAGTTATCTGTCTCAAAGAATGATAAAAAATTCATATGGGTACAGTGTTGCATGACCGCACAATTGTCATTCAAAGTGTGACAGCGCTGAAAGCTGGAAATTGACCTGGGCAGGAAGGGGGTAGAAGTGCCCTGTAGGCAGGAAGGGGGTAGAAGTGTCCTGTAGGCAGGAAGGGGGTAGAAGTGCTCTGTAGGCAGGAAGGGGGTAGAAGTGCCCTGTAGGCAGGAAGGGGGTAGAAGTGCCCTGTAGGCAGGAAGGGGGTAGAAGTGCCCGGTAGGCAGGAAGGGGGTAGAAGTGCCCTGTAGGCAGGAAGGGGGTAGAAGCGCCCTGTAGGCAGGAAGGGGGTAGAAGTGCCCGGTAGGCAGGAAGGGGGTAGAAGTGCCCGGTAGGCAGGGAGGGGGTAGAAGCGCCCGGTAGGCAGGAAGGGGGTAGAAGCGCCCTGTAGGCAGGAAGGGGGTAGAAGTGCCCTGTAGGCAGGAAGGGGGTAGAAGTGCCCGGTAGGCAGGAAGGGGGTAGAAGTGCCCGGTAGGCAGGGAGGGGGTAGAAGTGCCCGGTAGGCAGGAAGGGGGTAGAAGCGCCCTGTAGGCAGGAAGGGGGTAGAAGTGCCCGGTAGGCAGGAAGGGGGTAGAAGTGCCCGGTAGGCAGGAAGGGGGTAGAAGTGCCTGGTAGGTGAGCGTTAAAGGATTTCAAAAATATAAAATGAAGTGAGCGCTCATTAAATAAAATATCAATGAAAAAGTAAGCAGCTAATGGCACAAGAGGGGATCACAACCTCCTCTGACTGTATAAATAGATGAATAAAGTGCAGCGCTAAAGCATATCAAAAAAGTTTGTTCTTAGAAGTTCGTTGTCAAAAGTTCATAAGATATCTCGATCAATACTATGGTGTACACAGCTAGAGGGATCCAGTAGAAATGACAGAAATGCGCACTCACCGACCGCGCATAGGAAATGCGCATTTGTGTGTTAAAAACACAAGTGTCGAACTCCCTCAGGACAAGGTATCATCAGGCGGTGATCTGCTAGGCTCACAGGACCTCCTTAAGATCAGGATTCGAGATGGCCAGGTGAGGGCTCCCTCCTCCAGATATAGCTGTGTCTGCCAGTCTGATAACCCCTCAATAAGGGGTAAAAAACGGGAGAATGCCCATAGTGTAGTATATCAAAAGTTTATTAAATAACATATATAACAGGACAGGTCAGTATTCAAACTGGCAAACAGCCAGAAAGTGTATAGTAAAAATACTGGTACTGACCTAGAGTAAAATGGCCGCCAGACCTCCTCGTGGTCTGGGCGGCGATGAGGCGTCACAAGCTGTCAGTTCCTCCTGAGGCCTTTCGTGCTAGAGCACATCTTCAGAGGGGAGGCTGACAGCTTTGTGACGGATGCCAGATTCTAAAATAACAAGCCGCGGGAGTCGCGCATGCGCACAAACTCACCGCCATTTTCGAGTGGACCGGGCAACTGCGCATGCGCGCGCGCCTAGACGCCAAGAGGGAAACGTAGTTGGTAAAGGGCATCTTTAATCTGAGTGATACACATCTGACCAATGAGGAACTACGTCTCCTTGATAAAGGACTTAAATATGCACCTGCAAAGAAACTGAATAAATTTGGCACATACATTGATGTTCACAAATTTGCAAGACAGTTATCTCTAAAACGATACTTCTGTAATAACCCAATCATGAGTAATATCCCATCTGATGGGTTCATGCATTCCAATTTAAGGAATGCATCTACTTACAACCCACCACCCCAAGCACATTCTTGTGTTAATCTTTTTAAAGATAAGGTCCTAAGCGATCTTAGAAACATCCCTATACATAACTCATATAATAGAGCGGGGGACAATAGGGTGATTAAATCTTTGCTTGAAAGGAAAGATCTGGTTGTTAGACCAGCCGATAAGGGAGGAGGAGTTGTGATTTTGAACAAAACTGATTACATCACTGAGGTCAATAACATTCTTGATGACAGCACTACTTACAAACCTTTACCATGTGACCCTATGCTAAGCTACAAAAAGGAGCTCAAGAGGATTATCACTAAGGGCTATGACCTAAATATTCTAAATAAAAAAGAAAAGGCTTTCTTATGCCCTTTAACACCCAAGCTGCCTATATTATACATCTTGCCCAAGATACATAAGGACCCAGTCCACCCACCAGGACGTCCAATAATTAGTAGGATTGGATCCCTTAGCTCTAAAATAGGGGAGTATATAGACCACTACCTTCAGCCTTTGGTAACACAAACCCCGTCTTACCTACGAGACACTAAACAGGTGCTAAATATAGTCAGCACTTTAAACACATTGCCTAGCACCTATCTTGTTACTGCTGACGTGGCCTCTCTCTACACCAACATCAATCACGTGTCAAGGTCCTACCTTTCTTCAGAGCTTGTGCATCTCAATGAGCTGGCCTCCATCTTGGTTTTCTGCAAAGCATGGTGGGAACCTTTATGCCTTCAGGCTTCTGCGGCTCCTCCTCAGAAGGGTGTGGTTGAGCACATTTAAACCTGCTGTCTGCAAGTGTGCTCTGCACTTGTGTCCTGTATGTTGCCCTGTTGCAAGCTCTTGTGTTGTTCCCATTGCTCTCCTGGTAACCGACTCGGCTTGGACAAGACTACTCTCTGCGTTAACCCTTTATCTGACCTCCCGTTGTTGAACCCGGCCCGTGACCTGAGTATTCTTTGCCTACCGTCTAGTACTGTCTGCTCCGTTGTTATTGACCCGGCTTGTCTGACTACTCTACTCGTGATCCCATCTAGCTCCCACCAGCTGTACGCCATTGGCGGCAGTCGTTAGCTGGGGTCACTCGGGGGCCGCGACCTGGTCTCAGGCTGCGTCAAGTCCATCCCCACCATCAGGGGCCCTGGTGAAGGGTAGCCTGGGGCTTAGACTCCGCGCCCTGAGGGACTCTGGTCTGTGGGTAGTGGCTGTCGTCAGTCGCAGTGTGACCGTACCATAGGCCTGCCTGCCCATTCCAGCGTTCCTGCCCTGACATCACGCTGATGGAATGGAGGCGGCAGACTTTTATCTCACGAACTATAGCACTTTACCCATGACACAAAAACATTTTATTTTAGAGCTACTGGAATTTGCATTAGACCACAATTATTTTTGGTTTGACCAGTCATACTATCTGCAGATCAAAGGGGTTGCAATGGGGGCTAAGTTTGCCCCCAGCCTGGCGAACCTCTTCATGTCTCGATGGGAGGAAGACCTTATTTACGCTAGAGATTGGCCAGAATTAGTCATGTACAAGAGGTACATAGATGATATTATCCTTCTTTGGAATGGGGGGAAGGATTCTTTGATTAACTTTTTTACGAGTCTTAACAACAATAATTTTAATATCAGCCTCACTTATACATATAGTCAATCTGAAATTAATTTTTTAGATCTTACTCTAATCAATTTTAACGGTAAGATTGTAACTAAATCATTTTTTAAGATTACAGATAGGAATAGTTACATTCCAACCAGCAGCTGTCACCATCCTAACTGGTTGGGTGACATTCCAAAAGGCCAGTTTATGCGCATCCGACGCAACTGTACGGATATGGATACGTATTTTAATCAGGCCATGGTACTGAAGAAAAGGTTCCTAGAGAAGGGTTATAAGGAGGATGGTCTAGATAATACTATACGGACGATTGCTCAACGTGATAGGAGCGATATGTTATCAGACAAACCAAGACCAACTAAATCAATGGTCTGCCCTTTTATTACAACCTTTTCCACACAGTTTAGACAAATTGGGGGAATCATAAAGAAAAACTGGCATTTACTGAAATTGGATCCTACTTTATTAAAAATCTTGCCTGACAAACCCGAAATTATTTTCCGGAAAACAACAGCAATTAGGCACCAAATAGCACCTAATGTGGTGAACCCTCCAACTAGCACTACATTTTTTGACTAACTCAAAGGATTCTATCCTTGTAATAAATGTGTTATCTGCAAATGCAATGGTGCTAGGAAATACAAGACCAATAATTTTGAGTCTTTCACAACTGGAAAAACATATACCATCGACCGATTCATCTCATGTAATAGTAGATTCGTTGTGTACCTACTCCAATGCCCATGCTATAAACAATACGTGGGACGCACGACGAGACGGCTCCGTGACCGGTTAAGAGAACATGTAGCCAATATCAGGAAGGGCTATAGGGAGCATTCACTCTCTAACCATTACAGACTACTTCACAACAGCGACCCCTCCTCTCTTAAATTTGTAGGAATTGATGTGATATCACCACATTGGAGGGGTATTAACAAGACCAGAGCTGTGTCACAATCAGAAACAAGATGGGTTTACGAACTAGATACTTTATACCCCAGAGGACACAATATTGAGATTGACGTGAACTGCTTTATAGCTAACAGTTAGGTTCCCATGTTTTTATTGTAAAGTCCTTTTATTGATTACCTATTCCAGATTGACATATATGCATGTTATATTAAGCCTTTGACGCTCCTATGTTATTATATGTATTTTATGCTATTCTATTCATTTTATGCATTTTATGCTATCCTAGTCTATATTTTATGAAACATTATCTTAGTGTACTCGGTCATATCATTTATGACTTTACACATCAAACATATATACCTATATCCATTTATGAGTTTTTTATTACTCAAGTATTTATACTCTCGGTACGGATTGTTGCACTTTCAGCACCTTTATATGCCATGGATAAATCGGTATTAATTCTGTTAATGAATGATTGAATATCAGGATCGGCTATGGCATCTTTGATCACCCATCTAGGATTAAGAGCTATCGATCATGGCAATTTATTTGTGCTGCGCACTTTGATTGCTGGGTGCAGCCATAATTTTAACCACCAATATTTTTGGCAAATATGGTGTTTTGAAATATAAAGATTTTTTGGACTATCTGGTCTCTCAGATTATGGCAGTGGTTTCACACATATATGTGACTTCCAACTCCAGATCGGTCATTGATGCAATTATATATAAGGATTTTCCTCTATTTTTTAGAACACACCATTATTAACCTTTGACCACATTTCATTCTATATTTCACATTATGTATATATGTTTAAATATGGATTGATGTATCCGGTGCACCTCCATATGCCGTGGATAAGTTTGCATTATCTTCCCTATGAATCACCATTCTAGGTGATATAATTACTTGCCAAGGGGTTCTGGCGCTATATCTTTCCGCTGTAATATCGGACTGATCATTTTTGCTTACCCCCTGGGATCATGAGCCATTACTCTCGGCTCAAAAGCACCTTTCAGTGTGCCCTGACAGCTGTATGCATTGCATCTCTGCTGACAGTTCTTATATCCACGGCAAAATGGCGTCTAGGCGCGCGCGCATGCGCAGTTGCCCGGTCCACTCGAAAATGGCGGTGAGTTTGTGCGCATGCGCGACTCCCGCGGCTTGTTATTTTAGAATCTGGCGTCCGTCACAAAGCTGTCAGCCTCCCCTCTGAAGATGTGCTCTAGCACGAAAGGCCTCAGGAGGAACTGACAGCTTGTGACGCCTCATCGCCGCCCAGACCACGAGGAGGTCTGGCGGCCATTTTACTCTAGGTCAGTACCAGTATTTTTACTATACACTTTCTGGCTGTTTGCCAGTTTGAATACTGACCTGTCCTGTTATATATGTTATTTAATAAACTTTTGATATACTACACTATGGGCATTCTCCCGTTTTTTACCCCTTATTGAGGGGTTATCAGACTGGCAGACACAGCTATATCTGGAGGAGGGAGCCCTCACCTGGCCATCTCGAATCCTGATCTTAAGGAGGTCCTGTGAGCCTAGCAGATCACCGCCTGATGATACCTTGTCCTGAGGGAGTTCGACACTTGTGTTTTTAACACACAAATGCGCATTTCCTATGCGCGGTCGGTGAGTGCGCATTTCTGTCATTTCTACTGGATCCCTCTAGCTGTGACAACCATAGTATTGATCGGGTTAAAGGATTTCACCCACAGTGGGATCTTGCTCCGGCTTCCTCCCCCGACTCCGTATTACTCCCAGCAATCCAAGTGTGCATATTTATGTGACAGCCAGATTATACCTGTACTACTGGCCAATCAAATGAGGGGCAAGCCTAGGGGCTCATTCACACCAGGGGGCTCCATTGTGGTGCGTTTCCCCCCAGGAGTGAACGTTACATTCTGACTCCATGTACTCTGTATGTGACATGAACTTCATATGGTTTATGGGACAAATTCCCTGTTTGGTTTTACAAGCCACAAAACCCATTCTGACAATTGTATTATAGATCTCCATACCTGTATCACTATAGGAATTGGAACTGCACCAGCAGGTATTATCTTTATTGTAACAAATCTCATCATTGCCACAGGTGATACTTCCACAGGGTTCAGTCGCAGCCACTGGAGAGACAGAAAAAGACATGAATTACATCTGAAGGCTCCTGTGTAGCCGTCTGAACAGTTCTCAGATCCACTTACTATAGGATACAAGATCCTTATCAATATCAGGAAAACTTCCTTCACCTCCCCTGACTGAGCCAAATCCCCCTTCCTTTGTGTCTCACGCACTCCCCCTCCCAGGCACTGCAGCTCACAGTGTGTGTAGTGGTGGGGGGGGAAGGGGGGGAGGGCTCAGCAACTGAGGCAGCACTTCCAATCCAGAGAGCAGTGGGCAGGGCTGGGTGTGGCCAGGTACTGATTGACAAGCTACCGGCTTATGTATCAGCAAAGACAATACTGATAGCCACACCCCCTGCAACATTGTCTCCTCCCACTGTGGTGCAAGCTGACAGTCCACATCAGAGCTGCAACCTCTGAATTCAGGAGCAAGGAATGCACCAGAACACAGGTCAGGTGCAATGCTTTGGCCAATCACAGCCCGTGTATTTAACCACCTCCCATCCGGCCCATCTATATAAACGGCCGGGCGGGAGCAGTGCGGGGGAGGGGGGGGGCATTTATAAACATCTTCCCCACTTCTCTGCTTGTGCGCACTCCCTGGGAGCACGCAGCATCTCGATCCGGTGCCCGCTGTGTCCTCCGGACTCATTTGGAACACCAATAGCTGTACGGGATGTCTGTGTGAGGTCCCGATCATGTGATCAATGATTGTCCAATCAGTGATCACATAATTAGTAGTAAGCAAGATTTCACTTCTGACATCATTGCTTACTACGTGTGAAATCTGTGAATGATCACAGAGGTCACATGGTACAGGGCTATTCACAACAGCCTTGTACCATGTGACAAGCTGTGACCAATCACAGCTCTCACAGTATTTTTCAATGGCTCCAAGAATGCAGCCAGAGAGAAGGAGAAATTATTGCTTTTACAGTCTTTATGGGTGTAAAAGCAATCAGTGTAAAAAAAAAAAAAAATCTTCATCATCCCCCACAAGTAGTACAGTGTCACCATGGTGACACTGACACCATGGTGACACTGTACTGCTCGAGTGATAGTATGTAAAAAAATGCATAAATATTATAAAAAAAAATAAAAATAAAAATGGAAAAAAAAATTTTGAAAAATTATAATTTTTGGTTATAAATGAATTTGTTTTTTTTTACTAAAAAGATAACTGAATAAATTTTGGCCAAGATTTATGAAGAAAGATTTATTTGCAAAATTTTATAAGAAAACACTTTTTTCAAAATTTTTGGACATTTTCATTTATATAGCAAAAAAAAAATATCCCAGTGCTGAATAAATACCACCAAAATAAAGCTTTATCTGTCTCAAACAAAATGCTAAAAAATTCATCTGGGTACAGTGTTGCATGACCGCGCAATTGTCATTCAAAGTGTGATAGCGCTGAAAGCTGAAAATTGGCCTGGAATGGAAGGGGGTGAAGTGAAAGCGAAAAAGTGAGAGCGGAGCGTTTTTTTTCTTCTTTTTTCGGGTCGGAGACGCGCATCGTGTTTGACGTTGGATCTACTACGGGGGACATTTTTTTTTTTTTTTTTTTATAATAAAGGACTTGTCAGAGACGGTATCCTGTCTTTTTTACACTACACTTTTTTTTTGTGAATGGGTAGCGGTACCATGTACCCCATACTCAGAGGAATAGTGCCCCCTCATTGGTGTCACTGACACCAATGATGGGGCACTTTTCCTCCCGCTGACACCAATAAGGGGGCACTATTCCTCACACTGACACCAATAAGGGGGCACTATTCCTCCCACTGACACCAATAAGGGGGCACTATTCCTCCCACTGACACCAATAAGGGGGCACTATTCCTCCCACTGACACCAATAAGGGGGCACTATTCCTCCTACTGACAACAAAGATGGGGCACTATTCCTCCCACTGACACCAACGATGGGGTACTATTCCTCCCACTGACACCAATGATGGGGCACTATTCCTCCCACTGACACCAATGATGGAGCACTATTCCTCCCACTGACACCAATGATGGGGTACTATTCCTTCCACTGACAACAATGATGAGGCACTATTCCTCCCAATGACACCAACGATGGGGCACTATTCCTCCCACTGATACCAATGATGGGGCACTATTTCTCCCACTGACACCAATGATGGGACACTATTCCTCCCACTGACACCAATGATGGGACACTATTCCTCTCACTGACACCAATAAGGGGGCACTATTCCTCCCACTGACACCAATAAGGGGGCACTATTCCTCCCACTGACACCAATAAAGGGGCACTATTCCTCCCACTGACACCAATGATGGGACACTATTCCTCCCACTGACACCAATGATGGGGCACTATTCCTCCCACTGACACCAATGATGTGGCACTATTCCTCCCACTGACACCAATGATGGGGCACTATTCCTTCCACTGACACCAATGATGGGGAACTATTCCTCCCACTGACACCAATGATGGGGCACTATTCCTCCCACTGACACCAATGATGGGGCACTATTTCTCCCACTGACACCAATGATGGGGCACTATTCCTCCCACTGACACCAATGATGGGGCACTATTCCTCCCACTGACACCAATGATGGGGAACTATTCCTCCCACTGACACCAATGATGGGGCACTATGACCCCACAACTGGCCACAGTTGTGAGGAAGAGGCCCTTGTCCCCATCAACACCCCCCTATGTTGAGGGCATGTGGCCTGGTATGGTTCATGGGGGGCGCTCACTCATCACCACCCCCTTTCCTGACCTGCATGCTTGGATAAGGCTCTGATATGGATTTTGTGGGGGATCCCCATGCCATTTTTAAAATATATTTTGGCCTGAGGGACTTGGTATGGCTGGGGGGGGGGGGGGGGCACGTATTTTTTTTTTTAATTTTTCAATTGCCAGGCAATGCCAGCAGTACTTCTATCAGTGGGGAATCCCCTCTGACAGCTGAAACAAAACAAACATGTTTTCAGTGTCTGTGCAATATCTCACCTCTTAGTGAATTGCCTTCTCTGTTCGAAGTTCGTGGTCACCGTGACTTTGGCCAATCATGGCTCTCACAGTGCATTGTGGAGCGCTCGGCGGGTGAACAGCCTGCCAAACGCCCGTATTGTTTGTGTGTTCAGCGAAGACGCAAGCGGCCGATGTTCAGGTCCAACTTACACTACATTCAACTCAAATGTCGAACCCAACACTACTGGAGTCATTGTTGCCTTTCTATCATCTGGATCCAGTCTGCCTGTTCTCCTCCGACCTCTGACACCAACAAGGCATTTTCCTCCACACAACTGCCGCTCACTGGATATTTTCTCCTTTTCGGACCATTCTCTGTAAACCCCACCCACATGGAAGAAAGTATATATTTAAAAATATTCTTCCCAAATATAATACCATATATTCAAAATGCTTCAATTTTGGCCATTATCAATATATTTACACACACACACCAGAAGTATTTCAACCCCCTACGATTTTGCAAGTTCTCCCACTTCTCCATCATGGAGGGTCTGACATTCACATTGCAGGGGATTCCCACTCTGAGGACAGAATTCAGGAAATCACATTATATGATTTGTAAAGAATGTATTTGTCTTGCACTGCTGAACAGAAGTATTTGAACACCTGAGAAACAGCAAGAATTCTGGCTCTCAAAGACCTGTTACTGTGCCTTTACAAAGTCCCCCTCTACTCCACTCATTCATCTCACTTAGTAGCACCTGTCTGAGCTCTTTAAAGACACCTGTCCACCCCACAGTCAGTCAGATGCCAACTACTACCATGGGCAAGACCAAAGAGCTGTCAAAAGAGACCAGAGACAAAATTGTGGACCTCCACAAGGCTGGAAAGGGCTACGGGGCAATTGCCAAGCAGCTTGGTGAAAATAGATCAACTGTTGGAGCAATTGTTAGAAAATGGAAGAGGCTAAAGACGACTGTCAGTCTCCCTCGGACTGGGGCTCCATGCAAGATGTCACCTCGTGGGGTATCACTGATGATAAGAAAGGTGAGGAATCAGCCCAGAACTACAAGGGAGGAGCTGGTCAATGACATGAAGAGAGCTGGGACCACAGTTTCACAGGTCACTGTCGGTAGAACACTACGCCGTCATGGTTTCCAATCATGCATTGCACGGAAGGTTCCCCTGCTCCAGTCATCACATGTCCAGGCCCGTCTGAAGTTTGCCAATGACCATCTGGATGATCCAGAGGAGGCATGGGAGAAAGTCATGTGGTCAGAGGAGGCATGGGAGAAAGTCATGTGGTCAGAGGAGGCATGGGAGAAAGTCATGTGGTCAGATGAGACCAAAGTAGAACTTTTTGGTCTAAACTTCACTCGTCGTGTTTGGAGGAAAAAGAAGGATGAGTTGCATCCCAAGAACACCATCCCTACTGTGAAGCATGGGGGGGGTGGTAACATCATGCTTTGGGGGTGCTTTTCTGCGAAGGGGAGAGGACGACTGCACTGTATTAAGGAGAGAATGAATGGGGCCATTTATTGTGAGATTTTGAGCAACAACCTCCTTCCCTCAATCAGAGCATTGAAGATGGGTCGTGGCTGGGTCTTCCAACATGACAACGACCCGAAGCACACAGCCAGGAGAACCAAGGAGTGGCTCCATAAGAAGCATATCAAGGTTCTGGAGTGGCCTAGCCAGTCTCCACCTAAAGCCAATAGAACATCTTTGGAGGGAGCTGAAACTCCGTGTTGCTCAGCGACAGCCCCGAAACCTGACAGATCTAGAGGAGATCGGTGTGGAGGAGTCGGCCAAAATCCCTGTTGCAGTGCAAACCTGGCCAAGGACTACAGGAAACGTCTGACCTCTGTAATTGCAGACAAAGGCTTCTGTACCAAATATTAACACGGATCTTCTCAGGGGTTCAAAATATTTATGTTCAGCCCGTGCGAGACAAATACATTCTTTACAAATCATACAATGGGATTTCCTGAATTCTGTCTCTCAGAGTGGGAATCCCCTGCAATGTGAATGTCAGACCCTCCATGATGGAGAAGTGGGAGAACTTGCAGAATCGCAGGGGGTTCAAATACTTCTGTTCCTCACCGTAATATATATCTCTCATACACACACACATATATATAATATACACACACACACACATACTGCATGTTGCAATGTATTTTTATTACAAAATATATGAAAAATATTTAAAAAAATTATTAAATGAAAACATTTCAACATTTCATTATACTGTATGTCTTTAAAAATACAAATCAACATTTTTTGAACGCATTTACAAAAAAAAAAAAAAAAAAAAGTGTATGTACAAAGATATGCTAAAATGACTTTTTTATATGTTAAAAAAATCTGAAGAATATATTTAAAAAAAATATATAATTTTAAAAATATATATTTTTTAAATATATTCTTCAGATTTTTTTAAATTTATTTTAATATATTGAAAATGGCCAAAATTGTAGCATTTCAAATATATGGCAATATATTTGGGAAGAATGTTTATAATATTTTTCAAATATACTTTTCTTCCATATGGGTAGAGATAGCTGTGCCTGAAAATCCCAGTAGATCAGCAGTTTTTGAAAGACTCAGAGCAGCCCGTCTGGCACCAGCAACCATGCCACGTTCAAAGACTTAAATCCCCTTTCTTCCCCATTGTGATGCTTGGATTGAACTTCAGCAAGTCGTCTTCACTACATCTACATGCCTAAATGCATTGAGTTGCTGTGATTGGCCAATTAGTAGTTTGTATTACCGAGCCATTGAACAGGCGGACCTAAAAAAATCGATCACTGAAAGTGTTTGGTTATATCTGGTCAATAGGTGCAAAAGGAATCTGTAGATCCTTCCAGAAATCCATCGCTGTCCTATGTATTCCGCAGGGTTATCTCAAACAGATTTATCAGCCCTGCCCAGTTTATTGCTGTGAACTACCTCCCCCCCCCCCCAGTGTTACAGAGCTAAGTGGAGGGTGTTCTATAGTCCTAACCAGTGCCAGGACCAGGTCAACCAAATGTCCATGGTGAAGATGGGAAAATGTGCCTCCTCTCTGGCACCCCATATCCCTTCCCCCACTCCTTAATGAGTGGAGAAGGGGAAGGCACCAATAATGGCGAGCGCCATTTTTTTGTGTTGTTTGTGGTATGAGATGACATAGTACCAATGAAAATGTTACATCTGTGCACTAATAAGTGACAAAGGAAAAATGTCCCTGGGTTTCTGGTATCACTGAAAGGACAAAAAAAAAAAAAATCACTGACATTTCAGTGGTGTCACTGAAATGAAAAAATGTCCCTGATTCAGTGGTATCACTGGAAGGAAAAAATGTCCCTGAATCAGTCATGTCACTGAAATGAAAAAAAGTCCCTGATTTGGTGGTATCACTGGAAAGAAAAAAAGGTTCCTGAGTCAGTGGTGTCACTGAAATGAAAAATGTCCTCATCTATGTTGTATCACTGAAAGGAAAAATGTCCCTGAGGCAGTAATGTCAGCAAAAGGACAACATATGGGTGGTGTAGGGGCGGACTGACCATTTGGAAACTCAGGCACTGCCGAGGGCCTGGAGTCAGTAGGGGGCCCCATGAGATGCCCCTGGTACCTTTTTCATAGGCTTTTTTGAGTTTGGGCAAGGACACAGGGGCCTCATGATCCCCTATTGCCCGGGGGCCCCATGAGTTGTCAGTCCGCCCCTGGGGTGGTGTCACTGAGAAGGAATAATGTTCGCGCATCAGGAGTGTCATTAAAATGAAAAAAATATCCTTAAGTCAGTGGTGTCACTGATTAGAAACACCACTCCAGAGCTCCTCCCCACCCCCTAGTACAGAACTCTTCACTCAACCCTGACTCCTCTCTTCCTCTCTACATAGCTCACTCACCCCCCCCCCCCCTTTAGTACAGAGCTCTTGGCTCCTCCCCCAGTACAGAGCTATTGGCTCCTCCCCCAGTACAGAGCTCTTGGCTCTTCCCCCTCCCCCAATACAGAGCTCCTGGCTCCTCCCTCCAGTACAGAAATCTTGGCTTCTCCCCCAGTACAGAGCTCTTGGCTCCTCCCCAGTACAGAAATCTTGGCTTCTCCCCCAGTACAGAGCTCTTGGCTCCTCCCCAGTACAGAAATCTTGGCTCCTCCCCTCCAATACAGAAATCTTGGCTTCTCCCCCAGTACAGAGCTCTTGGCTCCTCCCCCAGTACAAAAATCTTGGCTTCTCCCCAGTACATACCTATTGGCTCCTCCCCATCCCCCCCCAGTACAGAGCTCTACCACCCACCCCAGTTATTTATCCAGCCCTGCAGATGGCTCCCTGCTCTGCAAGATGGCAGCCCAGCCTCATGGCAGCTGCTCCTCCTTCACAGACTGCCACTGGAAGCCACTTCTATGTATACGACAAGTGACAGCAGCCAGCGGGGAGCACAGGACTAGCGCCATCGGTGGCCGTACTGAGTATTGCCACACTCTGGATGAATAAAATCCCTGCTGACAGGAGTGACACTGCAGCCACTTATGTTAATGAGAGGCGAGAAAGAAAGGAGGCTGCTGGAGTTCCCAGTATCCCCCCCTCCCACATGTAGAGCAGATGTCAGGGGCGTGTGCCCCTCTGCCCCCCTTTCTCCCAGCCATGGTTCTAATACACTTGTTCCCCTCGGGATGATAATGATAGTGCTGCTCCTTCATTTAGTGAATGTCGTCACCGGAAGGGTGTTAATGGCAGGATCACCAATTGAAAATTAGAGAATAAAGTCTCTCCCCCCTAAAAAAAAAAAAAAACTAATGCAGCCACTTCTGGTCTGGTAATTAGAGAACGGATCTCCCTCGCTCTCTCTGTCCATTCGCCTGATCGTACCCTTCAATTTCCGGGAACTTTCGCTGTCCTGTATTCCAGATGTGTTGTTATAGGATAATAGGAGATAAACGTCACTCACCCCCCGCCATGGCAGCGCACAATACAGAGAGCAGCAGTGTTGTCTTCATGGTTATCAGGGACCCTGGAAAATACATCCAGTATGAGCAACCAAATTCTGTTTGTGATTTAGCAACAAGAAAAAAAACAAACTAATTCTACACGGTGTTTAAATGGTATTGAAATAACAAACTCACTGACTGTAAACACAGACACTATTTGCAATAAAAAAAGTCACAGATGTGAGAAATGAACCTTTAATTGCGCAGCACGGTGGCTAAATGGTTAGTACTTTCACCTGGCAGCTCTCGGGTCATTGGTTCAAATCACAACCAGGGCACCACCTGCCTAGAGTTTGCAAGTTCTCTCTGTGCCTGCGAGGGTTTACTCCAGTTTCCTCCCACAGTTCAAAGACATGCTGGTAGGTTAATTGGAACCTGTCTAAATTGGCCCTAATGTGAGAAACCTTCGATTATATAGTCCTTGAGGGGTAGGGACTGATGTGAATGTACATTATATACACGGCTCAAAGAATAAAAGGAAGACTTAGAAAACCCATCAGATCTCAATGGGGAGGAATCTCCTGCTGGATCTCTATACTGACATGGACGGGGTGATGGGTTAGGAATGTAAGGACGCCCATCGTTTGATGGAAATTAAAATGATCGATGAACTGAATTCAAGGCACCCCGAAAATCAAAGTGAAGAAATGATGCAACAGGCGAGTCCATTGTGCTGAAGTGTCATTGCAGCAACTCAGAATGGTCCTCAGTAGTTTGTATGGCCCCCACGTGCTTGTATGCATGCCTGACAACATCGGGTGGAGGGTCCTAATGAGACCACGGATGGTGTCCTGGGGGATTTCCTCCAAGATCTGGACATCACTGAGCTACTGGACAGTCTGAGGTGCAATCTGGCGGCATCGCATGGATTGGAACATGACATCCCAGAGGTATTCTATTGGATTTAGGTCAGGTGAATGTGGGGGCCATTCAATGGTATCAATTCCTTCATCTTCCAGGACCTGCCTGCATACTCTCCCCACATGAGGCTGAGCTTTGTCGTGCACCAAGAGGAACCCAGGGCCCACTGCACCAGGAGGAACCCAGGACCCACTGCACCAGGAGGAACCCAGGACCCACCGCACCAGGAGGAACCCAGGACCCACCGCACCAGGAGGAACCCAGGACCCACCGCACCAGGAGGAACCCAGGACCCACTGCACCAGGAGGAACCCAGGACCCACTGCACCAGGAGGAACCCAGGGCCCACTGCACCAGCGTAGGGTCTGACAATGGGTCCAAGGATTTCATCCCGATACCTAATGGCAGTCAGGGTGCCATTGTCTAGCCTGTAGAGGTCTGTGCGTCCCTCCATGGATATGCCTCCCCAGACCATCACTGACCCACCACCAATACGGTCATGCTGAACCATGTTACAGACAGCAGAACATCCTCCACGGCTTCTCCAGACCCTTTCACGTCTGTCACATGTGCTCAGGGTGAACCTGCTCTCATCTGTGAAAAGCACAGGGTGCCAGTGGTTGATCTGCCAATTCTGGTGTTCAATGTCAAATGCCAATCCAGCTCTATGGTGCCGGGCAGTGAGCACAGGGTCCACTAGAGGATGTTGGGCCCTCAGGCCACCCTCATGAAGTCTGTTTCTGATTGTTTGGTCAGAGATATTCACACCAGTGGCCTGCTGAAGGTCATTTTGTAGGGCTCTGGCAGGGCTCATCCTGTTCCTCCTTGCACAAAGGAGCAGATACCGGTCCTGCTGATGGGTGAAGGACTTCTACGGCCCTGTCCAGCCATCCTAGAGGAACTGCCTGTCTCCTGGAATCTCCTCCATGCTCTTGTCTCCTGGAATCTCCTCCATGCTCTTGAGACTGTGCTGGGAGACACAGCAAACCTTCTGGCAATGGTATGTATTGATGTGCCATCCTGGAGGAGTTGGACTGCCTGTGCAACCTCTGTAGGGTCCAGGTATGGCCTCATGCTACCAGTAGGGACACTGATCCTAGTCAAATGCAAAACTAGTGAAAACCAGTCAGAGAAGATGAGTAGGGAAAAAATGTCATTGGCCTCCACCTGTAAAACCATTCCTGTTTTGGGGGTCATCCCATTGTTGCCCATCTAGTGCATCTGTTGTTCATTTCATGAACACCAAAGAAGCTGAAACTTTTTTTTCAAACCCCCTTCTGCGACTTACCTGACCAGATCAATATCCCGGGAGTTTCATTGACTTGATGCTAGACTTGGATTGCAAAGTCTTCACTTCATTTTTTGGAGCAGTGTATGTAAAGCACCGATGGTGATATATATATATATATATATATATATATATAGTAAACTGATGGTGCTATATAAGTACCTGAAATAAATACATTGTGTCCTGTTGTGTGTCTGTACCAAGGGTAAACATTGCGGGGGGGGGGGGGAACTTTTGTTCAGGGCCATTTGGGTGATTTCTGTTATCGTTTAGGATTTAAAGGATACATTTACCTTTTGAGCAAAATAATAAATGCACATTTTCTTTGCAGGTAAAAAAAAAAAAGTGCATTTATTATTTTTGGTTGCAGGAGCCTGGAAAGCAGTGGTTAGCACTTCCGCCTGGCAGTACTAGGGTTGTCAGTTCAAATTCCAACCACAGCACCACCTGCCTGGAGTTTGCATGTTCTCTCTGTGAGGGTTTCCTCCAGGTACTCTGGTTTCCTACCACACTCCAAGGACATGCTGGTTGGTGAGTTGGCTCCTAGTATGTGTATGTATGAATGTGAGTTAGGGATCTTAGACTGTACACCCCTTGAGGGTTAGGGACTGATGTGAATGTACAATATATATGTGAATCGCTGCGTAAATTGATGGCGCTATATAAGTACCTGTAATAAATATAACCAATCAACCACCCTGTTGGATTTTTGCCACTCAACCAATGGCCATCTCCATTATTCTCTCATGAAATTTCCTCCCATTAAGTAGATTGTACAGTCAGATTGTAAGGTGTATGGCCGGCTTTCAAAAATCACAATTTCATGTGATTTTTGCAAGACAAGCATAGCTCTGTACTCAATACAAAAAAAAGTAAAAAAAAAAACAAAAAAACACTAACCCCCCCCCACAAAAAAGCAAAGCAAAAGGGCAGACTCAAATGGACCACAAGTTAAGAAAACAACAAAGTAAACCCCCCCAAAAAAACAAAACCAAAAATAGCCCCCCCCCTCCCAAATAAAAAAAAAAAAAAAAACAGGCAGACTCAATGGACCACTCGGTCTTTATCTGCCGTCACTTTTCTATTCTGATTGTCTGCCATAAAATTGCAAATGTCTTAGAAATAGGAATAAAAGTTTTTTTTTTTTTTTTAAAATACGGACCGACCAATGGGGTTTGCCGATGTCCGGGTCTGCGAGAGTCTTCCAACAACTCGAAGTTCAGAAGGCCAGTCGTCGGTGGAGCTTCGTTACCTTATGGAGAGGCGGTTGGACTGCGGTGGGGGCTCTGTGTTCAGTTACTGGTCACTCAGCTCCCTATACACTCATTGGTCCAGATGGAATTCCATGCGTCTCTCTTCACCCAGCAAGACTCAGCCCCGAGCTGTCCCAGTTTACCTTAATAGCAATTCTTAATGACCGATGTATTTTCCTGGAGGCATTTCACAGGTAGAACTGGTCTGAGAATGAGAATGTCAAGAAGGTCAATTGAGTTCTCAGCTATTTTTTTAGCTCATTGTGTAAAGCTCAGTTCTAGCCATTTTTTTTTCTTAGTTTTGGAGATTTTGTTTAGTGCGCACAATGTGTGCAATCCTGTCAGCGCAGTTTGGTCACACTCACAATTTGGCACACATTAAGCGCACCACCTCACCTCTCTCCTCTGGGTGCCCAAGGGTGCTCCAGGTCTTCCCCAATGCTGCTACCCTGCTCTGAGATTTCCATCCTCATTCTGGTGACAACTGTAACAATGTAGGGATTTCATGACTTTCTGTCCTCGTAACAGTGGTCACCATCACAGAAACAGAGAATAATTCTCCCAAATGGGGACACGGACAGCAATAACCTAACAGAGGTTCAAACCATTCCCCACACCCAGGGCTGCCGTTAGAAACCACAGGGCCCCTGACAGCCAACCTGATAGCCCCCCCCCCCAAAAAAAAACCCCACGTTGTTTGGACTATGCTTCAGTTTGAATGAACACAGTGAATCAGCAATACCGATCACTCATTGTGTTCATTCAGGAAAGGAATGGGCTGGTAAGTGCAACATATTTATCGGACCCTCCCTCCACTCTCTATCCTGAAGGATCCTATTGTGTGCTTGTAGCTGCTGGTGGGAAGGAAAGGAGGGAAGCCGACAGCACTGCAGGGGGCACATATGGTGCCTAGGGAGGGTGATAGGAACACCAGGGTGGGGGGCAATTACTGGAACCCATGCCCTGCATGACTCTCTGCAGCAGCTGAAAGCCAGCATCAGGGAGAGGAGAAGAAGCCAGATTTCAGCTGCTGTAGAGACAGCCAAAAAGGGGATCGGTTCCATTAAATGCCCCCCCTTGTGTCACCCTCACCCTCCCTGCACACATCCGATTAACCTAGCTGCCCACGTGGAAGAAAAATATATTTTTTAAATATTCTTCCCAAAAATATATTGACATGTATTTGAAATACTACCATTTTACCATATACAGTAGATACTGGATCTTAAAATGCGTTTTTATATATATTGAAAAATATTTTTAAAAATACATGTTCAAATATATGTCTTTGAAAATACATCGAATCTACATTTTTGGAATGTATTTACAAATATATGTTAAAAGGACTTTTATATGTTTAAAAAAAAATCTGAAGAATATATCTTGGAGAAAAAAAAAATATATGCCTTTAGAAAATTTTTTAACTTTACATTTTATTATAATACATGTTAAAATATATTAGCAAAGGCCAATATGTTGTAAATAGAGGTTAATTTTTTTCTAAATTTATTTCTCTTTCATGTGGGTGTCTGGGCCCTGTACAGGAGGACGGTGGGTACCCCCTTATCCACATCCCTGCCCACACCTCCCAAAACCAGCAAACATTTTTAGCTGGATTTATGGATTAATGGGAAGGTGGTGGGCAGTGCTGGATGAATGATGGATTAGAAAGATGACCTATGGAACCGAGGATCCGACAGGAAGAATGAAGGAAGCAAAGGATAGAAAAAAGTCACTAATAAAGAGAATTTAGAAAGCTGGAGACATGCAGCATCCATGGACATGCCTGATATACATTAAATGCACTTGTAACCAGTTGGGAAGTTTTTGTTGTTGAAATGAACGGTTTGGAATCAGTCTGTTTAGGCGAGTCTCTTCCATGTACAAATATTCCTGGAGTTCCCTTTTTGGAGTTTGTAAGTATTTTCTGAAAACTGAGACAACTGCAATGAAGGAAATGCGTATTTGATCCCCTGCTGAATGTTTGCCCACTCAAAAAGAAATTATCGGAAAAAACAAAAAAAAAAAAAAAAAACACGAATGTTCGGTATATTGTAACACTGAGAGACAGAATAGCAACACAAAATTCAAAATAAATGCATGTCTAACAAATGATGACTGATTTGCGTGTTCATGAGGGAAATAAGTATTTGATCCCCTATCATTCAGCAGGATTTCTGGCTCCCAGGTGTCTTTCATACAGGTAACAAGCTGAGATTAGAAGCAGTCTCTTAAAGGGAGTGCTGCTAATCTCATTGTGTTACCTGTATAAAAGACACCTGTCCACAGGAGCAATCAAACCATCAGATTCCAAACTCTCCACCATGGCAAAGACCAAAGAGCTGTCCAAGGATGTCAGGGACAAGATTGTAGACCTACACAAGGTTGGACTGGGCTACCAAACTATGGCCAAGCAGCTTGGTGAGAAGGTGACAACAGTTGGTGCAATCATTCACAAATGGAAGAAACACAAAACACAAGTGTCAGTCTCCCTAGGTCTGGTGCACCATGCAAGATCTCTCACCTCGTGGAGTGTCAATGATCATAAGAACAGTGAGGAATCATCCCAGAACTACACGTGAGGATCTTGTCAATGATCTCCAGGCAGCTGGGACCACAGTCACCAAGAAAACAATTGGTAACACACTACGCCGACAAGGACTGAAATCCTGCAGTGCCCCGCAAGGTCCCTCTGCTCAAGAAAGCACATGTCCAGGCCCGTCTGAAGTCTGCCACTGAACATCTGAATGATGCAGAGGAGGACTGGTGGGAAGTGTTGTGGTCAGAGGAGACCAAAATCCAGCTCTTTGGTAGCAACTCAGCGTGTTTGGAGGAGGAGGAATGCTGCCTATGACCCAAGAAACACCATCCCAACTGTGAAACATGGTGGTGGAAACATTCTGCTTTGGGGGTGTTTTTCTGCTAAGGGGACAGGACAACTGCACCGCATCAAAGGGACGATGGACGGTGCAATGTACCATCAAATCTTGGGTGAGAACCTTCTTCCCTCAGTCAGGGCATTGAAAATGGGTGGTGGATGGGTGTTCCAGCATGACAATGACCCAAAACACACGGTCAAGGCAACAAAGGAGCGGCTCAAGAAGAAGCACATTAAGGTCCTGGAGTGGCCTAGCCAGTCTCCAGACCTTAATCGGATTAAAAATCTGTTGAGGGAGCTGAAAGTTCGAGTTGTCAAAAGTCAGCCACCAAACCTTAATGACTTGGAGAGGATCTGCCAAGAGGAGTGGGCCAAAATCCCTCCTGAGAGGTGTATGAACCTGGGGGCCAACTCCAGGAAACGTCTGACCTCTGATTGCTAACAAGGGATTTGCCACCAAGTCATGTTTTGTGAAGGGGATCAAATACATATTTCCCTCATGAACATGCAGATCCGTCATCATTTGTTAGACGCATTTCTGCTGAATTTGTTGTTGTATTCTGTCTCTCAGTGTTACACCAAACATTTGATTTTTAGACCGATCATTTCTGTGTGAGGGGCAAACATTCAACACCAGCCGGGGAGCAAATACGCATTTCCTTCACTGTATGAATCAGTTCTTTAATTTCCACAATATGATCAATTATGGTAAGCCACTCAAAAACGTGTTGCGCAGACAAATGATATAAAACAGCTAAAACCCACAAACGCCACCCATTTCATTCACAATAGGTCATACATAGACACCAAATCCCGATGAGCCAAAATACATAAACGCTTTTTTTTTTGCGACAATACACATAAAAGCACAAACAAAATATACAGTATCTCCCCGAAGTAAGTCCACCCCTCCCCCAGACTGTATACAATGTGTATATATTGTAAGGGATCAGCCCAGTAGCGGGTTGTGCTTGACCCCCTGGATGGGTCAGAGCACAGTTAAAGAGGCTCAGCAGGATCTTGGTGAAGAAAGTTGTGGTTTATTTACAAGTCTGGTGAACACACGGTGCAGATAATCAAAACAGAAAATAAAGCCTTGCCACACTGGGCATCTATCTGCCAACACAGGTTCCTATCTACCTGTCTGGATACAGCCTATCGCTGCTCAGACACGGGGGGTTCACACAGTCTACTCTCACCGCAGTATTGTTTGGTTGCTCCCCAGCCTGTCCTGCACAGAGATCTGGTTCCAGGTTGGAGCATTCTCTCTATGCAGCCTGGGAGTTTTATAGAGCCCAAAGCCCTGAACCTACTACAGCTGAGCTAATGAAATCACCAGTGAGCCAAACAAGCCGACTACACAGCACAAAAGGAGAAACAGTTGGTGTAGAGCATGAACCTGGGACAAATATACCTCCCATCCTGGACACATCCCTTAGTTCTTCTTGCTTTCCTGTCACATACCCCCCCCCCCCCCTCTTGTTTCAACCTTGGGGTTGGAACACAGGTTGCTAAGCATGCGTCCGCTCGGGACAGGGCATCTGCATTCCCCATTCTAGCACTGGGCGGTGTTCTATGACAAAACTAAATTCTTGAAGGGCCAGGAACCACCTACTGACTCTCCTATTGGTCTCCTTGTTCTGTGCCATCCACTTTAAGGGAGCATAATCTGTTACTAGTTCAAATTGTCTACCCAAGAGATCATAGCGGAGAGAATTTAGAGCCCATTTTATTGCTAAGCATTCTTTCAATAGTGGCATCATTTTCTTCAAGGGGCTTTAATTTCGGCTGAGGTAAATGACGGGGATTTCTTCCCCTTTGAAAACTTGAGACAACACAGCTCCTAACCCAACATCTGATGCATCGGTCTGGACCACAAAATCCCTTGAAAAATCAGGGAAGTACAACACTGGGTGTCTGCATAAGGCCCCAAAATCTGCTTCTACTGCAGGGGTCCATTTGACCATGACAGACTCCTTCCGGTTTCTCAGGGGAGCAGCCTGTGAGGCAAAATGAGGAATAAACCAATGGTAATAACCCGCAATTCCCAAAAACACACTCGTACCTGCTTCTTGTTGGTGGGGCATGGCCAGCTTTGTATAGCTTCAACTTTGTTGACCTGAGGCTTTATCAGACCTCTCCCAATGGTATATCCCAGATACTTGATACTTCTAGCCCAAGGGTACATTTGTTTGGATTGGCTGTAAACCCTGCTTTCCAGATAGAGTCAAATACTGCCTGGACTTTCGGTAAATGTGAGTCCCAATCTTCACTATGGATGACCGCATCATCCAAGTATGCTGCAGCATAGGCTCTATGGGGCCGGAGGGTCTTATCCATCACCCGTTGAAACGTGGCAGGAGCATTCTGCAACCCAAACGGCATCATCTGATACTGGAAAGAACCCTCTGGAGTTACAAAGGCAGTCTTTTCCTTGGCTGATTCCGAAAGAGGAATCTGCCAATACCCTTTGGTCAGGTCCAGTGTTGTCATATACCGGGCTGTCCCTAGACGATCAATCAGCTCTTCTATACGGGGCATGGGATAGGTGTCAAACTTGGTGACTTTATTCAGTTGGCGAAAGTCATTACAAAACCGCCAACTTTCATTTGGTTTCGGCACTAGCACAATAGGACTGGACCAGTCACTGTTTGACTCCTCTATAACCCCCAGTTCAAGCATATTTTTTGTATAGGTAAAAGACACACAGTGAGCGCTCTCAAAGAAACAGCAGCTGAACATCCAGGATAAACGCATATAAAAATCCTCAGTAAAACATATATATATATATATATATATATATATATATATAAAATGCAGCGCTGTAAAATTATCAAATCATGCAAATCAACACAATAATAGTCCTGAAAAGGTGCTCCTTAATTCCCAGTGTCAATGGAAAGAACGCAAACTAACCAGAAGTGCATTTGAAGTACGCATGTGTGTAAGAAATCCTGGAGATTCCCTCTCTCTCCCTCTGGTCAGAAAATGGATATGTGCTGAAATGGATGATGATAACGCCCTCTTGTGGAAAAGCAAAATCCTGCAGGCCAGGAAGCTCCCAGGATAGGATATTCCTCTTCAATGGAACCAAGGCTGGGATTGAAATCACTCTGTGGCTGTAAAATTGGGAGAGAGACCCCTCACAGAGAACACAGAGAGATACTCATAGTGTAGTATATTACTTCAATTTATTTAAAAAAACCAAGTAAAAAACATGTAATCAGGTGGCAAGTGAAAGTGACCCACTGACCCTCTTAAAATTAAAGGTGGCCGCCGGGCCTCCACATGGCACCGGCGGCGTAGTGTTAACGACGTCCACAGGCTTCCCTGATGCGTTTCGTGCGCATGCACTTCTTCTGAGGTAGAGCAAGGCCCTTTAATTGTATATTTATTTATTTATATTTATTTGGATATTTAATTATAAATGTTCCCCTTATATATTTTTTCCTTTGCTTTTGATGTTTAATAGATTTATATATATTTGTGTATCATCTGCGGACATCTGTCATCATTGGGGCGGCTTGTCTGCTTGATTCCCCATCGATGTCAGCTGATCGTTCCCTGTGCAGTGCATATTTAATGAAGTTGCGACGTCTCACATCCATCCGCTCCGTGAGGACGTCGATGACGAAACGCGTAGGGAGGAGCTTGATCGATGTGACGTCATTACGTTTTCCTACGAGCTACTGCGCATGTGCTGAGTAGCTGGGTCCGTTTTTTGTGATTGCTGTATGCTGTTAAACGCTGGTGTCGGCTGGGACACCTTTTGAGATAAGTGCAATGAGTACCTAATAAAGGAAGCTGTTTTTTAATAATACTGCACCATGAAGTTCTTTTGTTTCTTCCGAGTGTCTGGCATTTCCCTCCTTGGATACGATTAAGGGTGGCTGTTTTGGAGAAGTGGATTTCCTTGATGATATTTGATTTTAAAGCATTTGCTCCATCTGAAATTGGTCTGTTTGGATCTGGGTTCTGCAGAATATCATTCCCTGAAGACACATCTATGAATGACCTATCACTCTATTAATACTTCCGCTCCCAGAGCAATACATGTTTTAGTTTTATAGCTCTGGTGAGTTTATTCAGCATTTTTTTTTGGTGGTGGTATTGTCACATTTATATTTTTGTGCACGTTTTTTTCTGTCACATATTTTAACGTGTGGACTATTTATTTGGACATTTCTTATTTAAGTATTATTTATATTTTTTTTTTTTTGATTCACGGATATATTTTTATATTTACTAGCGCAAAATTATTTTTTGTGGCAACTTTATCTGAACTCAGAAACTCTTTTACGTACAGGGCAATAAAAGCGGCAGGTTTCTGGCACGGGCCTTGCAATCTAAAAAACGCGCTGTGTACCGTTCATCAACTTAACTCGAGACGAGGTCACATGCTCAAAACGTCTGCGGATATCACAGCCGAATTTGAACGTTATTATACCGCACTTTATAACCTCCCCTTCTCACCTAAACTGACAGGGGATGCCAGATCACGCAAGGTCATCATCCAGACTTTCCTGGACCAATATCTCCCTAAAGCCATCTCTCAATCACAAGCAAAAGACTTAGATGGGGCTCGGAATTA
The DNA here is from genome assembly GCA_951230385.1 of Staurois parvus. Taxonomy (NCBI): domain Eukaryota; kingdom Metazoa; phylum Chordata; class Amphibia; order Anura; family Ranidae; genus Staurois; species Staurois parvus. Next base: position 54,420 of record CATNWA010021711.1, read on the forward strand.
CAACAGGCCATCGCACAACTAAAACCGGGTAAAAGCCCGGGCCCAGATGGTCTTATAACCACATATTACAAATCCTTCATAGACGTCCTAGCACACCCATTTCTAAAGGCCTTCAATTCACTAGACACACCAGGTCAATCCATGCGCCATCTCTCTGAAGCTCATATTACATTGATACCGAAAGAAGATAAAGACCAGACATCGCCGGCAAACTACCGTCTGATTTCCCTACTAAACGTCGACGTAAAGATTTTTGCCAAAATACTGGCCAATCGCTTACTGCGCATCATTGATACTATTATCTCCACTGACCAAGTAGGATTCGTTCCTGGCAGAGAGGCTAGCGATAACACGATCAGGGCTATTAACATACACCATTGGTTGACACAAAAGAAGCAATCTCACTTCTTCCTCTCTCTAGACACTGAGAAGGCCTTTGACAGATTGCCATGGAATTATATGGAGGCTGTTCTATCTGGCCTCGGGCTTCCCTCCCACTTTTTGAACTTCATTATGTCCCTATACACGACACCAATGGCTAAAGTGAGAGTAAATGGTCTCCTTTCAGAAGCCTTTCCAATAAACAACAGGACCAGGCAAGGCTGCCCATTATCCCCCCTCCTATTTATCATTACACTTGAACCGTTCTTGAACTGTATTAAACAGAATGACAATATTAAAAGGGATTGCAATTAATGGCAAAACGCACAAAACTGCAGCCTTCGCTGATGACATTTTGTGTGCAATGCATCAAGTGACAGTGACCTACTGACACTGCAGTTGGTGGGGAAAAGGGGGGGGGGGTAAGCGTAGGGGCTAAACGCAGGTGCTGGCAGGTGCAGGGGCTAATCCCCCTAACGCTGCTTTTTTTGGGGACATTGTTCTAATGTGAACGCTGGTATAGTGCTGATCTGATCAAAGATATTGATCCGTTCAGACACTATACTAGCAATGGAGGGTCTATTGTGCATGAGCATGTTCCTAGCAATCAAGGGGTTAAATGTGATGACTGGTGTACTGATGGGCAATCTGATGCTATCTGGGAGGGGCGTGAAAACCACGGGAGTACAAAATCACATATATATGTGATTTTGCGCACCCGTGCCGCCCTGTAGCAGTATGTCTGTTATAGGGCAGTTAGGAAGCAGTTTGTGTTGCGGCGCTGCATTACTTTAACTGAAAATTGCGCAGTCATGCAATGCTGCACATAAAAATGAAATTTACGTTCTTTTTTCCCCATGATTGAGCTTTTTTTTAGTGGTATTTTATCACCTGTGCATTTTTTATTTTTTGTGCTATAAAAAATAAAGACAAAACATTTTGAGAAAAAAAAAAAATATTTTGGACTTTTTGCTATAACATGCCCAGTAAAAAAATTAAAAAATCAAATTTCGACATAAATTTAGGTCAAAATGTATTCTGCTCCATGTCTTTGCTAAAAAAAATCTCAATACATGTAAATTAATTGGTTTATGTGTAAGTTATAGAGTTTCCAATGGCAAATGGCAAACGGGCGGTATATATACTGGGATTTTTTTTTTTTATACTAATAATGGCGGTGATCAGCGACTTATAGCAGCGATCAGCGACTTATGGCGGGACTTACCTTTAAACATTCCATCTAAATATAACTTACCTGACGTCTGTGTGCTATATTTTGACACTACCTGCCACTCACAGTATCACAATCCCCTAGGAAATATGTATTCAGATCCAAATTGTATCATCACAGCTAGAGATGAGCGAATCGAAGTATCCGAAGTGGAATTCGAGTCGAATATCGGAAAAATTTCGATTCGTGCCGAATCCGAAAAATAGCCTAATTCGGACGCGCGAATCGAAATTTTTCAGAAAATGGCGGCTGACATGTGCGGCGACGGAGCGGGGATGTCTGGAAGGCGCGCAGACAAGGCGCGCTGACCCATAATGCATTCCTCAACTACATGTGATCGCATCAGCCTATCAGCAGCCAGCCAGCCAGCACTGTGTAATGGTCGAGCTATAAATAGCGGCCATTTTGGAATTCTTCATTTGCCTGCAGTTATTGAACAGAGGCAGACCGCTCTGTACTAGGGACAGGGACAGAGTTAGGGCCACAGAAACGATAATTGGGGACAGAGAAAAGTTACTTAGGGACAGAGAACCATTACTCAGGGACACAGACTTGTTAATGAGGGCCACAGAATCGTTATTTAGGGACAAAGAAACGCTAGTTAGGGCCACAGAATTCATAATCAGGGACAGACAGAATTGTTACTCAGTGCCAGAGAATTGTTACTTAGGGCCACAGAAACGTTATTAGGGCCACAGAATTGTTACTCAGGGACAGACAGAATTGTTACTGAGTGCCAGAGAATTGTTACTCAGGGACAGACAGAATTGTTACTGAGTGCCAGAGAATTGTTACTTAGGGCCACAGAAACTTTAATTAGGGCCACAGAATTTTTACTCAGGGACAGACAGAATTGTTACTCAGTGCCAGAGAATTGTTACTCAGGGACAGACAGAATTGTTACGGAGTGCCAGAGAATTGTTACTTAGGGCCACAGAAACTTTACTTAGGGCCACAGAATTTTTACTCAGGGACAGACAGAATTGTTACTGAGTGCCAGAGAATTGTTACTCAGGGACAGACAGAATTGTTACTGAGTGCCAGAGAATTGTTACTTAGGGCCACAGAAACTTTACTTAGGGCCACAGAATTGTTACTCGCACAGACACAGAATTGTTACTCGCACAGACACAGAATTGTTACTGAAGGCCACAGAACTGTTACTTAGGGCCACAGAATTGTTTACTCGCACAGACACAGAATTGTTACTCGCACAGACACAGAACTGTTACTGAGGGCCACAGAACTGTTACTTAGGGCCACAGAATTGTTACTCGCACAGACACAGAATTGTTACTCAGGGCCACAGAACTGTTACTTAGGGACAAAGAAACGCTAGTTAGGGCCACAGAATTCATACTCAGGGACAGACAGAATTGTTACTGAGTGCCAGAGAATTGTTACTTAGGGCCACAGAAACTTTACTTAGGGCCACAGAATTGTTACTCGCACAGACACAGAATTGTTACTCGCACAGACACAGAATTGTTACTGAAGGCCACAGAACTGTTACTTAGGGCCACAGAATTTTTACTCGCACAGACACAGAATTGTTACTCGCACAGACACAGAACTGTTACTGAGGGCCACAGAACTGTTACTTAGGGCCACAGAATTGTTACTCGCACAGACACAGAATTGTTACTCAGGGCCACAGAACTGTTACTTAGGGACAAAGAAACGCTAGTTAGGGCCACAGAATTCATACTCAGGGACAGACAGAATTGTTACGGAGTGCTAGAGAATTGTTACTCTAGGGCCACAGAAACTTTACTTAGGGCAACAGAATTTTTACTCAGGGACAGACAGAATTGTTACTGAGTGCCAGAGAATTGTTACTCAGGGACAGACAGAATTGTTACGGAGTGCCAGAGAATTGTTACTTAGGGCCACAGAAACTTTACTTAGGGCCACAGAATTTTTACTACTCGCACAGACACAGAATTGTTACTCGCACAGACACAGAACTGTTACTGAGGCCACAGAAACTTTACTTAGGGACAAAGAAACGCTAGTTAGGGCCACGGAATTCATACTCAGGGACAGACAGAATTGTTACGGAGTGCCAGAGAATTGTTTACTCAGGGCCACAGAAACTTTACTTAGGGCCACAGAATTTTTACTCAGGGACAGACAGAATTGTTACTGAGTGCCAGGGAATTGTTACTCAGGGGACAGACAGAATTGTTACGGAGTGCCAGAGAATTGTTACTCAGGGACAGACAGAATTGTTACTGAGTGCCAGAGAATTGTTACTTAGGGCCACAGAAACTTTAAGTTAAGGGCCACAGAATTTTTTACTCAGGGACAGACAGAATTGTTACTGAGTGCCAGAGAATTGTTACTCAGGGACAGACAGAATTGTTACTGAGTGCCAGAGAATTGTTACTCAGGGACAGACAGAATTGTTACGGAGTGCCAGAGAATTGTTACTCAGGGACAGACAGAATTGTTACTGAGTGCCAGAGAGAATTGTTACTTAGGGCCACAGAAACTTTAATTAGGGCCACAGAATTTTTACTCAGGGACAGACAGAATTGTTACTGAGTGCCAGAGAATTGTTACTCAGGGACAGACAGAATTGTTACGGAGTGCCAGAGAATTGTTACTCAGGGACAGACAGAATTGTTACGGAGTGCCAGAGAATTGTTACTCAGGGACAGACAGAATTGTTACTGAGTGCCAGAGAATTGTTACTTAGGGCCACAGAAACTTTAATTAGGGCCACAGAATTTTTACTCAGGGACAGACAGAATTGTTACTGAGTGCCAGAGAATTGTTACTCAGGGACAGACAGAATTGTTACCGAGTGCCAGAGAATTGTTACTCAGGGACAGACAGAATTGTTACTGAGTGCCAGATAATTGTTACTCAGGGCCCCAGAAACTTTACTTAGGGCCAGAGAATTTTTACTCAGGGACAGACAGAATTGTTACTGAGTGCCAGAGAATTGTTACTCAGGGACAGACAGAATTGTTACTGAGTGCCAGATAATTGTTACTCAGGGCCCCAGAAACTTTACTTAGGGCCACAAAATTTTTACTCAGGGACAGACAGAATTGTTACTGAGTGCCAGAGAATTGTTACTCAGGGACAGACAGAATTGTTACTGAGTGCCAGAGAATTGTTACTTAGGGCCACAGAAACTTTACTTAGGGCCACAGAATTGTTACTCGCACAGACACAGAATTGTTACTCGCACAGACACAGAATTGTTACTGAGGGCCACAGAACTGTTACTTGGGGCCACAGAAACGTTAATCAGGGACACAGAATTGTTACTGAGGGCCACAGAACTGTTACTTATAGGGCCACAGAAATTGTTACTCGCACAGACACAGAATTGTTACTCAGGGACACAGAATTGTTACTCAGGGACACATAATCGTTTAATTAAAGAGTATGTCAGACAACATGCAGAGGAGTGGCAGAGGAGGTAATGTTTTAGGGAGTGAGCAGACGTGGCAGCAGAGGAAGGGGTCGAGGCAGCACTATTCGCAGCCAGAGGCCAGTGCTCCCGGTGTCATCCAGCGGTCGTGTCTCCACCGACAACCCTGCCGTCGTCGATTGGTTGGCTCGGTCGTCTTCCTCTTCCCAGGTCACCTCTGACACCTACAGCCAACGGTCGGTGGGTACGTCAGACACAACCGTTAGTTGCATGGCCCGGGACCAAGCCCACTGAAATCACGTGTCCTCTACCTGCCCCTGTCCTTTGGTGTTCCCTCACCAAGCGAAGTATCGCATGCTGTGGGCTCAGCCCCACTTTACAGTGAGGAAGAGCTAACAGAGGGCGGTCAGGAACGGGGGGAGACATCCGCCTTTTCAGCAGCCAGGCGAAGAAGTAGTGGCGAGGAGAGTGGCTCGGTAGCCGGTCTAGAGACAGGTCTGTCTCCTGACCCAGACGCAGCCGAGGAGGCTAGTAGTGAGGCGGAGACCCTACTTGATGATGAGGAGGTTGATCGCACTTGGCAGCCTCGTCGTCATCAGGCAATTTCTTCCGCATCATCAGGAGAAGAGGGTGGCAGCTTGGCAGCGAGCAAAACAGTCGGTGGGTTGCCCAGGAGACAGCAGCAGGGTCGCAGCAGTGTCAGTGGAGCCAAACGTCCACGGAGTAGAGCACCAGCTCCACTGCAGCCTACCACCACGGCCATTAGTGGTGCCGGTGTGCACGGAGGAAGCAGCAGTCAGCCAGTGAGGAGTATCGGGGGCAAAGTTTCCTACTCGGCGGTGTGGCAATTTTTCGTCAAGCCGCCCGAGGAAGTAAACGTAGCCGTATGTCGACTATGTGGCCAGAAAGTCAAGCGTGGCCAGGGGGCCCATGTTGGGACTACAGCGTTGCGGCAGCATATGCAGCGTCGCCATTTGGTGGCCTGGGAAAACCGTGATAAAGATACGGCGGTTCTGCCTGCCCCAGCCCCCGCTCCATCACCCCTCTCCGTTACTTGCTCCGTCACCCGACGTCAATCGCCCTCCATCAGCCAGTCAAGGCTCCAACACCTCTGCTGAGGGGAGTTGTCGCTCGTTGGCATCTTCCCGCTCGTTCAGATGCTCCTTCTCCTGCTACTCCCTCTTCACGGATTCCGTCAGCAGTCTTTCTTGGAATCCGTTTTCCAAGAGACAACAGTTTGCGAGCACGCACCCGACGGTGCAAAAGCTGAACGTCCTCCTGTCCAAGTTGCTGGTGCTGCAGTCCCTCCCTTTCCAAGTTGTGGACTCAGCACCTTTCAGAGAAATGATGGCTTGTGCCGCGCCGCGGTGGAGAGTGCCAAGCCGTCATTTCTTCGCCAAAAAGGCAGTGCCAGCCCTGCATTCACATGTAGAAGACATGGTGGCCAGTCTTTGAGCATGTCGGTCTCTGCCAAAGTGCACGGCAGCGCCGACGTGTGGAGCTGTAACTATGGTCAGGGACAGTACATGTCATTTACGGCCCACTGGGTGAACGTGGTGCCGTCACAGCCGCACCAGCAACTTGGACAGGTCACGCCGCTTTTGCCTCCACGTTTGCACGTCCTTGGTCCGGCAAAGATGTCCGCCTCTACCACCTCTTCTTCCGCCGTGTCCTCAGCCGCCACCCCCCGTGCCAAGTCCCATTACCGACCGGCATATCACATGTGCAGGCGCAACGGTGTCACGCTGTTCTGCACCTGGTATGCCTTGGCGAACGTAGTCACACAGGGGAGGAACTTCTGAGTGTAATGAACAGAGAAATCGACAGATGGCTGTCTCCGCGCAAACTGAAAATCGGAACCATGTTGACCGACAACGGAAAGAACATGGTGTCTGCTCTGCGTCAAGGAAGGTTGTGCCATGCGCCATGCATGGCTCACGTGTTCAATCTGGTTGTCAAGCGGTTCCTAAATCCACCATCCCACTGCAAGACATCCTTAAAATGTCACGTAAACTTTGCATGCATTTCAGCCATTCCTACACCGCAAAGCACACACCCTCCTTGAGCTGCAGCGGCAGAACGGAATTCCACAGCATCGCCTGATCTGCGACGTTGCAACAAGGTGGAATTCAACCCTACACATGTTAGACCGCCTTTACGAACAGCGAAAGGCCATCACCGATTTCCTGATGTTACAGCGGATAAAGGTACTCCCCCTGTGTAACTTAGATGTCAGCCATTGGCAGCTCATGCGTGACACCTGCCGCTTGCTCAGGCCCTTTGAGGAGGCCACGCTATTCGTGAGTCGGCAGGACTATGGGATGAACGACGTCATTCCTCTGTTGCACGTCCTTGAACAAATGCTGTTAACAATGGCTGGTCAGGGTGCGGTAGACGTGGCGCACAGATCTCAACGCCACATGACCCCTGTGGGGGCAGGACAGGAAGAAGAGGAGGAGGTAGAGGAGGACATTTGTGCTCAGGAATTATTGAGTGAAATGGTGGTTTTTTCCACTCAGCGGACAGGAGTGGAGGAGCAGGAGCATCTGGTAGAGGAGGAGGATGGAGGAGACAGAGGACCCAGACGCACCGTGGCAGTATGCTGTGGAGATGGAGGCAGGGAGTCCCTCGCATTCCTTGGCACAAATGGCCCATAGCATGCTCGGTTGCTTGCGTAGCGACAGCCGAATAATAACCATCAGACAGAGGGATGACTTTTGGCTGTCCACCTTGTTGGACCCTCGCTAACCGTTCCAAAATGGTGGCCTTTTTCACACCTGCTGAGAGGGAGGCCAAAATAACGTACTATAAAAACCACCTATGTATCAGTTGGTCTCTGCCTTTGTGCGCCAAAGATCCATCCCAGACACTGTGGGCCCTGTGCGCTCGCGTTGCCCGCCTGCCATGGGCAGCAGGGGAGGGGTGGGGTGGTAGGAGCAGTGGCAGCTCCACCCAGCAGCGGCTGCCTCAGTCTGCAGTCGATGATGAGTAGCTTTCTTCACCAGCGCAGTGAGGAAACTACTAACCAGCCGCAGCAGCAGCAGCAGCATCAGGTGGGACCTGGAGCAGGACCTCAAACAACAGGCTTGGGCCTACTTGGACAGCACCCTGCCAACCGAGGTAGACAATCCCCTTGACTACTGGGCAACGAAACTTGACCTTTGGCTCCCCAACTAGCTGAATTTGCCCTTGAAAGGCTGTCATGCCGAGCCAGTAGCGTGGCATCGGAGCGCGTGTTTAGGTGCGGCAGCAGGCAGAGGAATTGTAACTCCGCGGAGGACACGACTGTCCACCCAAAGTGTGGAGAGACTCACGTTTGTGAAAATGAAAATCAGGCGTGGATTAGTCTGGATTTCAAAACCACCAGTTCCTGACACAACTGACTAAAATCCGCCATGAATCATGCCATCAAACATGTGCCACTTTCAGGTCTCCTCACAATCGATGCACTGCTGGTGTGTTTGGGAAGTTTTTTGACATAGGGTGCTGGCAGAATTACGGGCCTCCCATACTTCTGCTGCCAGGCCCCTAATCTGCCATGGCCCCCCTATATACCGGCGCCTCCTCATGCTGCTCCCAGGTGGCAGAGCATCTGTCATGGGTCCCCCTGTACGGCTCCCATTGCTCCTGTCTCCATCGCCACACTCTGCCAATTATGCCTGCCACTTTCAGGTCTCCTCACACCACTGCTGGTGTGGTAGAATCGCCTCGGAGCGCGCCTGTTTTTTGACATAGGGGTGCTGGCAGATTACGGCCATCCCATAGTGCTGCTGCCAGGCCCCTAATCTGCCATGGGGGCCCCTATATACCCGCCTCCTCATGCTGCTGCCAGTTTTCCCATCCAGAGGGAACTCTCATGGTCCCCTGTAACGCCTCCCCATTGCTGCTGTCCTCCATCGCCACACTCTGCCATGTGCCACTTTCAGGTCTCCTCACACACTGCTGGGTGTGTAAATTTTTTGACAATAGGTGCTGGCAATTAACGGCCGCACATACAGCAATGCTGCCAGGACCACTAAACTTGCAGCCCCTAATATACCGCCACCTCATGCTGCTGCCATCGACCAGCAGGTCGGTCATGGTTCCCTATATACCGCGCGCCTCCCTGTCTCCATCGTGCCACATCGGCCTGCCATGTGCCACTTGCAGCCTCTCCACGACTGCTGGTCGTGTAAATCGTGTTGACATAGTTGCTGGCAGATTGTATTGGCCTCCTATAGCTGCTGCCAGGCCCACTAATCGCCATGGGGCCCCTATATATAACCCGCTTCCCTCAATGCGGCTGCCAGGATCCAGAGTCCCTCTCATGGGGTCCCTGTACGGCCTCCCATTGCTAAGCTGTCTCCATCGCCACAATCCTCCTGCCCATGTGCCACTCATTCATGTCCCTCCCTCACACACTGCAGGTGTGTTGAATATCTTTTTGACATAGGGGTGCTGGCAGATTATGATGCCCTCCTATAGCTGCTGCCAGAGCGCCCCTAATCTCTGCCATAAGGCCCCCTATATTCCGCTTCCTCATCGCGCCAGGTCCAGAGTCTTCAGGGGCCCTGTACGGCCCTCCCATTGCTGCTGTCTCCATCCCACCTTGCCATGTCCACTTTTTC
>CATNWA010021712.1:0-58170 GCA_951230385.1 Staurois parvus
CAGCCATTGGCGGCGGCCATTACCGCAGCTGAGGTGTCTCGGGGGCTGCGACCTGGTTCCTGGCTGCGTCAAGTCCATCCCCACCATCAGGGGCCCTGGTGAAGGGCAGCCTGGGACTTAGACTCGCACCCTGAGGGACTTCGGTCTGTGGGTGGTGGTTGTCGTCAGCCAGTGCGTTACATTGTTAGGCCTTGCCTGTCCGTTCCTCAGCTCCCTGCCCTGACAAATGCCCTCATCTCGATCCTTTGATAGAACACAAGGAAGGAGGAGGAAAGACATAAATCAAGTTGTACTGATCCCATGGAGCCCCAGAAACTTACACTGATTTTGCCAGTGGATCTGTTCAGTTTGCTGTTGAATCAGAAGGCCAAGAGATCCACTATTGCCATCCCCCAGCTTCGACCCACAGGTCTTGCTATGAGTATCCCCAGGAATGCCCTCCATCTCGATCCTTTGAAGAACACAAGGAGGAGGAGAAAAAAAGGCATAGCCTCAAGTTGTACTGATCCATGGAGCCACCAGAAACTTCCACTGATTTTGCCTTGTGGATCTGTTCAGTTTGCTGTTGAGTCTGGAGGCCAGGAGATCCACTTTCGCCATCCCCCAGCTGTGACACAGGTCTTGAAACACTTTCAGCTGTTATTGGCCAATCCGGCAGGTCTACATGCTGCTGGTGAGGGTTAGTTTGCCTTGCAATTGTCTATGCCTGGAATGTTACCACGGTGACAAGTCTGGAAAACTTGGGAGATCTTCCCAGGCTAGAATAATTTCTACCTCTTTTGCTGCACGAAGATATCTGTATTTTCCCTGATGGTGGGACATCACTGTCATGGCATTGTCCAACTGAATCCTGATCAGACGACTTTATAGTCATGGTGTCAGTGTTGCAGGGTCAGCCAAATCGCTCAGAGCTCCATAAAGTTGACAGGAAGGACAGGGTTCCTCCAAGTTCTATGTCCTGCAACCACAAGGTGTCTAGGATTCCCTCCCAGCCCTTCAGACTTGCATCTGTTGTTGAGATCACTCAAGACAGGTGGGAAGAAGGATTTCCCAGACTCCAGAGCTGGATTTTTTTTGTGTGAGGGGACCGCCGAGCGGCACCACTAGCACTCCACCGGTCAGGCGTGCCCAGAGCGCGGAATCTAAGCCCCAGGGTACTTGTTCACCAGGGCCCCTGATGGTGGGGATGGACTTGTAGTACCCTGAGACCAGGTCGCCTCTACTGAGCACACCTGTCAGTGGTAGGGGTGTCCGCCAGGGGTTCCAACCAGGGAGAGCCAAATGTGAGGAGGTCGGGTGACCCTGATGGGATGGATGGATGGATGGCTGAGCAAGTGCGTAGTCAGACATGGCCGAGTCGGTAATGTAGAGGACGGTAAGGTACAAGGGAGCAGGCAGAGAATCGTCGGGTCACACGCCAGGTCAGCAACAGGAGGTCAGATCTACAGAGGGGCATCCAGGGAGAGAGGTCAGGCAAGCAAGGGTCTGGGCAGGAGAAATCAGCAAGGTCAAGAGCAATCCGGGTCAATAACTTACAGGATACAGGTTCACAGGATCAGGAATGCAGGTAAGACCAGAAGGCAACGAAATGACAGCTCAGGGACCTTTAAATATCCCGCCCTGCGCTGCCATTGGTGCCCAGCGGGCGGCCGCGGCTTCTACTGTGCATGCGCGAACTCGAAACGCCCGCGGCCGGCCCGGACCTAGTGCCCCCGTGTACTGGGAGGAGCAGTGCGCCTGCGCCGGGACCATCGAGGGACGGATCGCGGGGATCCCTGACAATTTGTGAGCCACTAAACAAGGGATAATCTAGTCTTCAATGTAGGCGAGTTGGTTTTGTCCAGAGATTGAACCACTTTGTTGCATGATGACAGAATTTTGTGTTGAAGGGTTCTGAAGTAGAATTGGACAATTGGAACTTGATGGAGGCTACCATCAATCCCAGAAACTCTAATTCAAATCACAGTTGAAAGGTTCTGGAGTCCAAGTCTGGGAGCGGAGAGTCAGACATTTTTCTGGAGGAATAAAAACTTTAGCCTGGGTTGTGTCTACAACAAGACCTAGATATTCCGAATAATGTGTTGTTTTTAGAACTGTCCACTTTTTGTATAGAACAGGTTTCAGTAAGGAGTGCACTGGAAATGTTTTATGAGTCTTGGGGCCTTTTTTGGTTCCCAGCCTGGTAACACCACTTGTAGGGGCTACAGGCTGTTCCACACTTAAAGGTGGCTCACACAGCGTCAATATGGTATCTTTAAGTCAGCTGATTGGGGCTCTTCAAGAACAAAGTCATCCACCATAGACTTGTGAGACTCTTTGTTAGAGAATGCCTCTGCAGAAGAAGGCTTAGTGGCTGCTATGGCTTCAGGATGTCTGAAAAAGATTCTGGAATGGAAAGTGTATAAGTATATTACAGCCTCTTTATTCAGAGGTCAGCATTACTACTTTGTTGACCCAAAAAATCTACGAGAACTTCACCCTAGATAAGGCAGATGAGAGGGCCACACCTAAAGAGCTAAGAAGACTCCAAGGAGTGTATTATAGATTCAAGCAAGGGACAACCATCTAGGCTTTCAGTGTTGGATCACTTTGGAGTGAAACTGTAGGCTGCCCTGGAACTGTTGGTGGATCATGAGCTGGAGAGACACGATGCAGCGGGACTGATCCGCTTAGGCTCTGAGACATGTTTCACTGCACCTTAATAGGGAACACCAGGTAAATATCTGGGATACTCACAACCAGCTGCTGAATGCAGGAAAGATTCACTGACTAGATGTGAACCAGGTTCCTTTAGGTGGTAGCAAGAACTAAGAGGTGTAATGTAGATGTCCCTTTCAAACAAGAACAATGGCTACGCATGTCTCATGCTGAGTGCAACGCGTGACACATATGCTGCACTTAGTTCCTCAGTATAGTAACTCTTTCCAAGGGGACCAATGGAACAGAGGAGCAATAGTTGTCTTTACTGTTACCAACAAAGCGTCGGATGCCATGGTGTAAAGCATGCCGCCACTGGACTCTAGAGCCATGGTGAGGGTATTCTCTGGAGTTGACCATCACGCTTCTCTTTCTGGCCATCGAATGGGCATGTCTGGGTTTGGCGTTTGCACTGTGAGAACTGGAACTTGCATGACATCCCCCCATTCCCCCAATAAGTGGACACTTCAGTTGTAGGGGGGATTATAGTGTGGGCTTTTAAAAGGGGGGGTAAAAAATTGTTTAAAAAAGGGGGGGAAAAGGTTTATGGTGGAAAAGGGGGGCCCAACCAATATTGATTGGTTGGGGGGGGCCTTTAAATCTGTTTTTAAACCCCAACTAAAATTTTGCCCCTGGGGCTGAGGGGGGCCAAAAACAGGCGGGGGAAAAGGGGGGGGGGCCATTAAATTAACCCTTGGTAAACTGGGTCCCTTTAAGGTATGTCTAAAAGGCCCAATAAAATTTCCCCCTTACAAAAAACCCAAATTAAAGGTCGTGGAAAAAGGGCGGAGCCAACTAATTGAACCCAAACGGCGATGGGGGCCTTTTGGTATGGGGGGGAAAGGGGGGGCAAATAAATATTTGATCCAGCTTAAATAAATATAAATTAGTGGTAAAGGGGGGGAACTAATTAACCCCTTTGGTAAAGGGGGAATTTTTAAATTTAGTGTTTTAAAAACCTTAAAACCAATAAAAACCTGGAAAAATGGGAGTCCATAAAAATTCTTTGGTGAAACCGGCCCCAAAATTTTTTTGGGTTTAAAAACAGTTTTATAAATATTTTTTTTTTTCCCTTTAAAAATACAATTGCTTTAATATTTTTTTTATTTAAAAGCTTTGGAAAAAAAAGGGGTTTTGGGGTTTTTTGGGCTCACCTAGGGGGGTCAATTTGTGCTATAAAACCACATCTTTTGCTTCCAAAGTTTTTTTTATAGAATCCCAAAAAAGAGTTTTAAAAAAAAATTTTTTTACCAAAAAAAATTTTTAAACACTTTTTTTTTAAATAGACCCCCATGAAGGGTAATAAAAAAAACCCCCTTTTATAAAACTGGGTTGTTTCAAAAATTTTTTTAGCTGAAAAAAACAAATTCCCCTAATGTTAAAATAAAAAAATTCAAAAAAAACCTATAAAATTTCCCAAAAATTTTTTTTTTTAAACAAAAAAAAAGGTTTTCTGGATTGGTCAAAAAAATTTGTTTCCCCAAACAAAAATTTTTTAAAAGATATTAATTCTGTTATTTGGAATTTATTTTTATCAGCATCTGATCAAAAATCCAGGGATATGAAACCGCCCATTACATAGTTATAATTTGGAGATAAACGTTTTGGACACAATGATAACAAGAACTTCTAAGGACAAAAGTAATGACAATTGTCATAATTTGCATCTCTTATACAAACAACACTAACATTGTCCCCCCCCCCAGCCCCCCCCCTCTATGGCTATATAAACGATAACCTTAAAATTAGTATTATTGACACCCCGTAAATATTGAACATTTAATAATTGGAAACAGGAATAATTAATCATTATTTTTTATTTATCCACTTCCATGGCATCTGATATTAAAACTAAAAAAATCCCAGCGCCTAATCAAAGGGAACGTACGCCCATTTATAGCAGCTCTGTGCACCAGTGATAACCACCTATTATAATGTAAAACAAAAAACAGCGCAAAAATTTATAAATAAATAAAATATAATCACATATAAATATAACTTTTAAAATATGAAAAAAAAATGGGAGCACATTTCCGGGTAAATTTCCTTTCCCCTGGGAAAAATGGGTTTTTTGAACCCCCGGAAGGGGGTTTTTGCCCCGTGTTTTGGGGGGTTTCCTGGGTACCCCGGTTTTCCCCCCACCAAAAATTCTGGGGGGTTTATTTTTTTTCCTGCTTTTTTCCCCCAGTTTTGGGTTTTAAAATTTTTGGGGGGCCCTTTAAGTTTTGCTCCTGGGGGGGGACGTTGGAATGTAAAAATTAGTAAAGGCTCAAAAATTTGAGGGCCTTTTGCCGAAAAAAAATTAAAATTAATTTTTTAATATTTTTGGTTTTTTTATGACCCTAAAGTCCCTTTTTTAAATTAAATCCAAAAATGGGGGTTTTTTTGTCAGCTTGAGTATTTTGTATTATTTCAGAACACGGGTTGTAAAATCACAGCCCGGTTTAGTTGTAATAAGGATGGGGCCCTTTTCCCCTTTTTTTTTGACTTATTTTTCTGTATTGTTGAAAAGAACCCTTTTCCCCTTTGTTGGGCGCCCCTTTAGCCCGCTTGTGCTGCCCACAACCACACACAGTATGTCTTTATTGTTACTTGCCGATTGGATACCTCTTTAGAAATCTTGAATGGTTTTTGGTTTATATCTAATGCTTGTTATGTGAAAACAAAACTAGTCAACAATAACGGCGCGTCGGGAAGTCTTCTTGGAGACAGTCTACAACAGAATGCGCGCTGTGGAAAGAATAAACATTCCAAACGGTGCACGATCAGATTCATATTCTCCCTGGAAGAAGACATGCATGCGAGCGTAGCAAAACACGTACGCGCGGGACTTTTGGGTGACGCCACGAGAGCACGAGGTTCAGAAATCATCAGCGGTGTGAGAGCATGGTAATTTATAGACACCTCCATAACGGCGACGTGGTTCCATTCATAATTCCCCCTCTGGTATAAGTTCATGTGTGCAGGTGACGAAACATGTAGGGCAGCAACCATTTAGCCACTGTGCTGCCCATCACTGTGTACCGTGTGATTAGCTGTAGCCAATCACAGATCACTCGTAATCACAGCTCTTATGAATTAAACCCATTCATGGAAGTTCAAAACATTGCTGTCATAGTGATCATTATTGTAACAGCAATCAAAGTGTGAAAAAAAAATGATCACCTCCCCCACCACCAGAGTAGTACAGTGTCACTATGGTGACACTGAACTACGCTGATGAAAGTGTGTAAAAAAAAAAAAAAGTTAAAACAAGAAAAAAAAAGAAGTTTTACAAAATGTTTAAAAATAAAATAAAACTGTATTTATTTATATATTTATTAATTAACATACTCTCACCAGTCGGTGTGTCCCTGATCACCACCACACCAGTCATATGATGACGCTGCACTGATGACAGGATGGAAAAATAAAATGTGAAAACCTCATTTTATGTAATTTCTTCATTTTCCCAAAAAATTGTAACAAAAAATTACAACTTCAAAAAATTTGCCATGCCCCTTATCACATGCCTCAGACTGTCTACTTTCTATAAAGGGGTCATTTTGGGGGGATTTGTACCATCCTGACATTTGGGGGGATTTGTATTGTCCTGACATTTGGGGGGGATTTGTACCGTCCTGACATTTGGGGGGATTTGTACCATCCTGACATTTGGGGGGATTTGTACCATCCTGACATTTGGGGGGATTTGTACTGTCCTGACATTTGGGGGGGATTTGTACCGTCCTGACATTTGGGGGGGATTTGTACCGTCCTGACATTTGGGGGAGATTTGTACTGTCCTGACATTTGGGGGGATTTTACTGTCCTGACATTTGGGAGGGATTTGTACTGTCCTGATATTTTAAGAACTTCAAGAAATGAGATTGGATGTCAGTACACCAGGATTGATTGATTTTCAAATATACAGTGCAGGAAATGCCTTATTTGCTCCCCGGCTGATGGTGATTGTTCGCCCCTCACACAGAAATGATCGGTCTAACAATGGATGTTCGCCCCTCACACAGAAATGATCGTACTTCTAACAATGGAATGTTCGTACCCCTCACACAGAATGATCGGTCTAACAATGGAATGTTCGCCCCCTCACATTGACAGAAATGATCAGTGGTCTAACAATGGAATGTTCGCCCCTACACAGAAATGATCGGTCTAACAATGGAATGTTCGCCCCTCACACAGAAATGATCGGTCTCTAACAATGGAATGTTCGCCCCTCACACAGAAATGATCGGTCTAACAATGGAATGTTCGGTTGTAACACTGAGAGACAGAATACAACAACAAATTCAGCAGAAATGCGTCTAACAAATGATGACTGGATCTGCATGTTCATGAGGGAAAGAAGGATTTGATCCCCTATCATTCAGCAGGATTTCTGGCTCCCAGGTGTCTCTCATACAGGTAACAAGCTGAGATTAGAAGCAGTCTCTTAAAGGGAGTGCTGCTAATCTCATTGTGTTACCTGTATAAAAGACACCTGTCCACAGGAGCCATCAAACCATCAGATTCCAAACTCTCCACCATGGCAAAGACCAAAGAGCTGTCCAAGGATGTCAGGGACAAGATGGTAGACCTACACAAGGCTGGACTGGGCTACCAAACTATGGCCAAGCAGCTTGGTGAGAAGGTGACAACAGTTGGTTGCAATCATTCACAAATGGAAGAAACACAAAACAAGTGTCAGTCTCCCTAGGTCTGGTGCACCATGCAAGATCTCACCTCGTGGGGAGTGTCAATGATCATGAGAACAGTGAAGGAATCATCGCTGGAACTACACGTGAGGATCTTGTCAATGATCTCCAGGCAGCTGGGACCACAGTCACCAAGAAAACAATTGGTAACACACTACGCCGACAAGGACTGAAATCCCTGCAAGGTCCCTCTGCTCAAGAAAGCCATGTCCAGGCCCGTCTGAAGTCTGCCACTGAACATCTGAATGATGCAGAGGAGGACTGGTGGAAGTGTTGTGGTCAGATGAGACAAAAATCCAGCTCTTTGGTATCAACTCCCCACTCACCGTTTGGAGGAGGAGGAATGCTGCCTATGACCCCAAGAACACCATCCCAACTGTGTGAAACATGGTGGTGGAAACATTCTGCTTTGGGGGTGTTTTTCTGCTAAGGGGACAGGACAACTGCATCGCATCAAAGGGACAATGGACGGGGCAATGTACCATCAAATCTTGGGTGAGAACCTTCTTCCCTCAGCCAGGGCATTGAAAATGGGTGGTGGAATGGGTGTTCCAGCATGACAATGACCCAAAACACACGGCCAAGGCAACAAAGGAGGGGCTCAAGAAGAAGCACATTAAGGTCCTGGAGTGGCCTAGCCAGTCTCCACACCTTCATCTGATTTGAAAATCTGTGGAGGGAGCTGAAAGTTCGAGTTGCCAAACGTCAGCCACCAAACCTTAATAACTTGGAGAGGATCTGCCAAGAGGAGTGGGCCAAAATCCCTCCTGAGATGTGTGCGAACCTGGGGGCCAACTCCAGGAAACGTCTGACCTCTGTGATGGCCAACAAGGGATTGGCCACCAAGTACTAAGTCATGTTTTGTGAAGGGGATCAAATCCTTCTTTCCCTCATGAACATGCAGATCCGTCATCATTTGTTAGACGCATTTCTGCTGAATTTGTTGTTGTATTCTGTCTCTCAGTGTTACACCGAACATTCCATTGTTAGACCGATCATTTCTGTGTGAGGGGTGAACATTCCATTGTTAGACCGATCATTTCTGTGTGAGGGGGCGAACATTCCATTGTTAGACCGATCATTTCTGTGTGAGGGGCAAACATTCCATTGTTTAGACCGATCATTTCTGTGTGAGGGGCGAACATTCCATTGTTTAGACCGATCATTTCTGTGTGAGGGGCGAACATTCCATTGTTAGACCGATCATTTCTGTGTGAGGGGCACATTCAGCATCAGCCGGGGAGCAAATACGCATTTCCTGCACTGTATAAGTATACAATCAGCAAGTAACAATAAAGACATATGTGTGTATATCGGGAAATCTTATGAATCAAGTAATATAATGCCCGAAACAATAAATAAAAACGGAAAAAAATATATAATAATTACAATGAAAAATAAATCAAACTGAATTTGCACACATTAAAATATTAACCCTCTCTTGCCCCTCTTTACTTTATTATATCGCTACAAATTCATGATCTTAGAATTCAAAGAGATTTGTACATATTATATATGACTAAAAATAAATATACCATATAAATAATTAATAATGCAATAAAATAAATTAAATAATTTATCTAATTTCATATATTCCTAAATGGATCCGTTATATTATTCTGTAGTAAAACCCATCCCCGAGTCCATATATTATTATTATCATACAGGCTAAAGACACCACAAAGAAAAGAGCCAAACGTTAAGTGGAACTCTTCCCCTCAAGGTCGGTTCATTAAAAATCACTCAAAAAAAACAGTTTAAATCAATTCCTTGTTCAAATTCCCTCCTGGGGGCAAGGGTTCTAAGCTCACGAATCCAAAAGGATTCCCTCTTCCTGAGTTCCCTATTTTTATTACTACCCCTCCAGTTCTTTTTATAGACTTCTATCCCCCAAAACTGGAGCCCCCCATGATCCTTATTGTGTACTTCCAAAAGTTTGGATAAGAAATGTTCAGGGTAACCAATACTAATATTGTATACGTTCTTTCATTTGCTCTTTTATCCGGGGGGTTCAAACTAATGCGGTGCAGAATTATCAGCGTTCTCAGTGCGAATTCCGCACCGCATCAGAATCGCACCCCGTTCATGCGAACCGCTGCGGGTGTTTATGGTAACAACACCCCAAAAGTGGTCCGCAAAAACGCGGTGCGATGTGCAGATTCGGATCACATAGGTGTGAATACCCATGCAATCCAATTCTAGTGCAGACCCCAAAAAGGGTCCTGCCCGTTTTTGGTGCGGTGTGATTAGATCCATACAATATGTACAGCTCCGATCGTACCGCACACAAATCCCATGTGATCTGCAGGGAATGCGGTGCGGTTCCTGTGCAAATCACATGCGATGTACCGCACCGCATATGTGTGAACCCGGGCTTAGTGTCCTTTTTATGCGTCCTATGTATTGGTACCCACAAGGACAATCCAAAGCATGGGCCACCCCCTCTGCGTCACAAGAAACACAATCTTTAATTGTATACTCCCTGCCTGCAGTAATTCTACAGAATTTAAACCTCCTTCCGCAGTCATGTTCCATCCGGCAACAACTATAACAGCTGCCACAGGAGGAAAAACCTGTTCCACTAAAAAAAAGGAGAACCCACTTTGTAATGGTGGTCCAACCACATTATGTACCAACCTGTCCCTGAGAGTGGTTCGATTTTTAGAACGAGAGTGGGGGATTGTCTAAGTATAAGCCAATATATATATATATATATATATATATATACATAGCCCAATGGGAGGAGGAGTCTATGCTCACTGAAAACATATCACAAAAAGGAGTATATCGTAGATTTCTTGATGATTTGATTATGTCATGGGGAGGTAGTTATCAAGAAGATCTGAGGAAATTAGTAGAAAATATGAATAACAAGGATAGGAACAGCAGACTACCATGGGAATATAGTAAGAACGTGATACATTTTTTAGATTTGGAGCAGGGGCGGACTGACAACTCATGGGGCCCCCGGGCAATAGGGGATCATGGGGGCCCCTGTGTCTTTGCCCAAACACAAAAAAGCCTATGAAAAAGGTACCAGAGGCATCCCATGGGGCCCGCTACTTACCCCGGGCCCTCGGGCAGTGCACTAGTTTCCAATGGTCAGTCCGCCCCTGATTTGGAGCTCATGCAGTAGGCTTCTTTAAAAAGCATATCTTTTATTACGGCATATGAACTCACATGGTAACAATGTCAAAAACGCATAAAAACAACGGCCAAAGCAATCAAAGGAGAGCAAAATCCTGCCTGTCAGATCGGCGATGGAGCGCTGACATCGCCCGACTCCTCCCCATTCGTATCGTCACAGACCACATGACTTCATCAGGGCAGCTGCCAGAGGGAATGTAGCAGTTCCTATCCATATTTTTTTTAAAAAGTTTTTGCTCTCAAACCGTCCTCACATTTAATAAGCTCCAAATCTAAAAAATGTTTCATGTTCTTACTATATTTATAAAAAGGAGCTGCTGGTAGTTCTTGATTACAACATTGAATATAAAAAGGTAGAAAATATTATAAAGAAATACTGGTCGGTTTAAAAAAAAAGATAAACTTTTCAAATCTCTTATTCCTGATATTCCTAGGTCTGTTTGCAGAAGATCTCCCACTCTCAGGGACAGGTTGGTACATAATGTGGTTGGACCACCATTACAAAGGGGGTTCTCCTTTTTTTAGTGGAACAGGTTTTTCCTCCTGTGGCCGCTGTTATAGTTGTTGTCGGGTGAAACATGACTGTGGAAGGAGGTTTAAATTCTGTAGTTTTACTGCAGGCAGGGAGTATACAATTAAAGATTTTATTGCTTGTGACGCAGAGGGGGTGGTATAAGCTTTGGATTGTCCTTGTGGTTACCAATACATAGGATGAACAAAAAGGACAATAAAAGAATGGATTAAAGAACATGTATACAATATTAGTATTGGTTACCCTAAACATTTCTTATCCAAACTTTTGGAAGTACACAATGAGGATCATGGGGGGCTCCAGTTTTGGGGGATAGAAGTTTATAAAAAGAAATGGAGGGGTAGTAATAAACTTAGGGATCTTAGTAAGAGGGAATCCTTTTGGATTCATGAGCTTAGAACCCTTGCCCCCAGGGGGTTTGAACAAAGAATTTGATTTGAACTGTTTTTTGAGTGATTTTTTAATGAACCGACCTTGAGGGGAAGAGTTCCCCTTAAGGTTTGTTTTTTTTCTTTGTGGTGTCTTTAGCCTGTATGATAATAATAATAATAATATATGGACTCGGGGGATGGGTTTTACTGCACAATAATATAACGGATCCATTTAGGAATACTGTAAATGAAATTAGATATATTATTTAATTTATTTTATTGCATTATTAATGATTTATATGGCATATTTAATTTTAGTCATATATAATATATACAAAATATCTTTTAATTTTAAGATTATGAATTTGTAGTGATACAATAAAGAAAAGAGGGGCAAGAGAGATGTAATATCTTAATGTATGTAAATTCAGTTTTATTTATATATTTTTTTTTCCATTTTATTTATTAGAATTTTCTTTTCCATTTTGTTTGTCGTATATACTTGTTGATATGTAAGGATCCGGAGACCCTGTGCAATAGCGTTTTTTTACAATTCAGGCATTCCATTATTTGATTCATAAGATTTCCCGATATTTATTTATTTATTTCAGGTACTTTTATAGCGCTGTCAACTTACGCAGCACTTTACATACATATTGTACATTCACATCAGTCCCCGCCTCCAAGGAGCGTACAATCTAAGGTCACAAGCTCACAGTCATGCATACACATACTAGGGACAATTTAGACAGAATCCAATTAACCTAACAGCATGTCTTTGGAGTGTGGGAGGAAACCGGAGTACCCGGAGGAAACCCATGCAGGCACAGGGAGAGCATGTAAACTCCAGGCAGGTGGTGCTGTGGTTGGGATTTGAAGAAGTGATCCTAGTACTGCCAGGCGGACGTGCTAACCACATAGCCACTGTGCTGCTCATATACATATATGTATACAGTGGGGCAAAAAAGTATTTAGTCCCCACCAATTGTACAAGTTCTCCCACTTACAAAGATGAGAGAGGCCTGTAATTGGCATCATAGGGAGACCTCAACTATGAGAGACAAAATGAGAAAACAAATCCAGACAATCTCATTGGCTGATCTGGAAAGAATTTATTTGCAAATTATGGTGGAAAATAAGTATTTGGTCCCCTACAAACAAGCAAGATTTCTGGCTCTCACAGACCTGTACCTTCTTCTTTAAGAGGCTCCTCTGTCCTGCACTCATTACCTGTATCAATGGCACCGGTTTGAACTTGTTATCAGTATAAAAGACACCTGTCCACAACCTCAAACAGTCACACTCCAAACTCCACTATGGTGAAGACCAAAGAGCTGTCGAAGGACACAGACAAGAAACAAAATTGTAGACCTGCACCAGGCTGGGAAGACTGAATCTTCAATAGGCAAGCAGCTTGGTGTGAACAAATCAACTGTGGGAGCAATAATTAGAAAATGGAAGACATACAAGACCACTGATAATCTCCCTCCATCTGGGGCTCCACGCAAGATCTCACCCTGTGGGGTCAAAATGATCACAAGAACGGTGAGCAAAAATCCCAGGACCACACGGGGGGACCTAGTGAATGACCTGCAGAGAGCTGGGACCAACGTAACAAAGGCTACCATCAGTAAACACTACGCCGCCAGGGACTCAGATCCTGCAGTGCCAGACGTGTCCTCCTGCTTAAGCCAGTACATGTCCGGGGCCCGTCTGAAGTTTGCTAGAGAGCATTTGGATGATCCAGAAGAGGATTGGGAGAATGTCATATGGTCAGAGGAAACCAAAATAGAACTGTTTGGTAGAAACACAACTCGTCGTGTTTGGAGGAGAGAGAATGCTGAGTTGCATCCAAAGAACACCATACCTACTGTGAAGCATGGGGGTGGCAACATCATGCTTTGGGGCTGTTTCTCCCCAAAGGGACCAGGACGACTGATCCATGTACAGGACAGAATGAATGGGGCCATGTATCGTGAGATTTTGAGTGCAAACCTCCTTCAATCAGCAAAGGCATTGAAGATGAAACATGGCTGGGTCTTCCAACATGACAATGATCCCAAACATACCACCCGGCCAACGAAGGAGTGGCTTCGTAAGAAGCATTTCAAGGTCCTGGAGTGGCCTAGCCAGTCTCCAGATCTCAACCCCATAGAAAACCTTTGGAGGGAGTTGAAAGTCCGTGTTGCCCAGCGACAGCCCCAAAACATCACTGCTCTAGAGGAGATCTGCATGGAGGATGGGCCAACATACCAGCAACAGTGTGTGCCAACCTTGTGAAGACTTCCAGGAAACGTCTGACCTCTGTCATTGCCAACAAAGGATATATAACAAAGTATTGACATGAACTTTTCATATTCACCAAATACTTATTTTCCACCATAATTTGCAAATAAATTCTTTCCAGATCAGCCAATGAGATTGTCTGGATTTGTTTTCTCATTTTGTCTCTCATAGTTGAGGTCTCCCTATGATGCCAATTACAGGCCTCTCTCATCTTTGTAAGTGGGAGAACTTGTACAATTGGTGGGGACTAAATACTTTTTTGCCCCACTGTATATACACAGTATATCTTTCTTGTTACTTGCCGATTGTGTAGCTAGAAATCTTGATCGGTTTTTGGATATACCTAATGCAGGTCAACAAAACGGCGCCTGTAAATCTTTTTGAAGCAGTCAACAACAAAATGGCGCTGGAAAGATAAACATTCCAAATGGTGCGCGGTCCGATCATAATCCCCCCCTGAAAAAGTCACGGGTGCGAGTGATGACACGCGTAGGGTGGGACTTTTGGACGACGTCACGAACTTCAGAAACCATAGCGGTGAGAGCGGTATATAAACAGTCCGAACGAAGAGTGGTCCAATCATAATCCCCCCTGAATAAGTCACGTGTGTAGGTGACGAAACACGTAGGGGCAGGAATTTTGGATGACAATCAGAAACCATAGCGGTGAGAGCGATATTGCACAGGATTGCTGTACCTTATGTACACGCTGTATAATTGGGTGCGATTGGGACATACAGTATATTTGAAATGTATTTTTAAAAATATTTTTCATATATTTTGCAAAATATATAAAAAAAGCATTTCAACATACAGTATATTTATATACATATATGTATAGATAGATGGATAGATAAAATATATAAATATATTTTGAAATATATTGAATACGGCCAAAATTGTAGTATTTCAAAATATATTTTTCTTCCATGTGGGATATGGAAGGGACAAAAAGTGTTTTATGACCAAGCCAGGGGCGGACTGACCATTTGGAAACTTGGGCACTGCCCGAGGGCCTGGGGTCAGTAGGGGGCCCAATGAGATGCCCCTGGTACCTTTTTCATAGGCTTTTTTGAGTTTGGGCAAGGACACAGGGGCCCCATGATCCCCTATTGCCCGGGGGGCCCCATGAGTTGTCAGTCCACCCCTGGACCAAGCATATCATGTGAGGTGGTGAGGAGGAGGGGAGCAGACATCTGGTGGTGGTGTGGTCACTTATGATTGCTGGATCAGGTCCCGGATGGTGGCATAAAGCACAAGGTGATGTTTTCAGAAGGACCTCATGTTATATAATATATTTTATTATCACTTCCACTCTATCAGTGGTCTTTTGGTTTTCGCTTGTCAAAATCACTGCCGCCCTCCATACTCCTGTTAACTTTGTAGCAGAAGGAAGGCACCCCCATCCCCATAGTAAACCATTGTGCCCAGGCTAGCCGCCCCTCCTGCCCACCCCTTGTCCCAGACCTGGGTGAGAGATCATGCCTTAGTGTGGACCCTAGTGAGCCGGGCCAGGCGGGAAGCACTTAATAACAATGACTGGTCTGATTTACATGTGAAGAGAGTGTTCTCCTACAGTGAATGGGAATGAGGAACAAAGTAACCTTCATGCTAACCTTGGTGACGTAAAAGGAAGGAAGAGCAGCCAACAGGGTAGAGGAATGATGGTGGTCAATGATGGAGGTTGCGTTGGAGGGGTGCACTGAGGGTTGTATGGTCTACCCTTCTAAGCGGCAGGGTCCCTCTGTTACGGCCCGCTAATGGAACTCTCCTAGGAGCTGACCTGGACTACGTTTGTGTGAGGCCTCCTGAAGTATACAGAAGCTTCCCTCTATGCCTTTGAGTTGAAGATTAAAGAACCGGTGAAGAGAATCCGTGCTCACTGTGGCGTCTCTCAAAAGGACCATATAGTCAGCGCTGGGACAGGTGGCAAGTGAAAAGACAGTACCCTTCTGGTGTGGGGCCTACTGTAGAAGTATGGCCTCCAGCCATGAGGGGCGCTAACTCACACATTAAAGAGATGCCATCATGCTAACACTTGACTAAAGCAATTATATAAAACGAGTAAGTGGTTTGCAGTTACCCCATGTTAGCAAACGTCTATAGCAGGGGTGTCAAACTGGCGGCCCTCCAACTGTTGCGAAACTACAAGTCCCATCATGCCTCCGCCTTCGGGAGTCATGCTTGTATCTGTCAGTCTTGCAATGCCTCATGGGACTTGTAGTTTTGGCAACAGCTGGAGGGCGGCCAGTTTGACACCCATGGTCTATAGGGATCAGGGACTGATGTGAATATTGTGAATGTTGCAAATGCATTGAACAAGACAGCACAGATCTCATCTACACAGGGGCGGACTGACAACTCATGGGGCCCCCGGGCAATAGGGGTCATTGGGCCCCTGTGTCCTTGCCCAAACTCAAAAAAGCCTATGAAAAAGGTACCAGGGGCATCTCATGGGGCCCCTTACTAACGCCGGGCCCTCGGGCGGTGCCCGAGTTTCCAAATGGTCAGTCCGCCCCTGCATCTACACCTTTGTGCTGAAGCAGCTGTTGTGAAAGACGTTGATCCGGGCAACTCCTCGTTCGCCGGCAGCGATGACGAAGGACAAAAAAATTCTTTATTAATAATTTTGTGTCGAAGGTTTTTTTTACTTTGCTAGTAGAATAATGTAGGTTGACGAGGCGCAAAGTCTTGGATTTATTTTGTAGTGTGAATGCTTCCCTTGTTCTCGTTCTACGGTCCTCTGCAATATCCTGTCCATCGAGGATGTTCTGAGACTCCAAGGAACTAAAATGTTCCCAACAGAATCCCGGAGAAAATGCGGAACTCCCCTCTGAACAACACAAGTCCATTCATCGAGCGTTGATGAGGACGAATGTTCCACTCTAGGCTCTATTACAATGACACATGAATAGTCACAAGACAGCCCGGCTCATATCCATGGACCATGTTATGGGCGCCGGAGCGGCTCGTGCCGCAATCCATCGTTACTCGGCGGAAACTTGTGAGATGTCCACCCGTGGGGCAAGCCTTAGTTAGCAGATGTAGTATTTCTCAACCCCTTCCAGTCCGAACACTTTCACCCCCTTCCAGTCCGGACACACTTTTCCCCCCCTTCCAGTCCGGACACTTTCCCCCCCTTCCAGTCTGGACACTTCCCCCCCCCTTCCAGTCTGGACACTTTCCCCCCCTTCCAGTCCGGACACTTTCCCCCCCTTCCAGTCCGGACACTTTCACCCTCTTCCAGTCCGGACACTTTCCCCCCCTTCCAGTCCAGACACTTTCCCCCCCCTTCCAGTCCGGACACTTTCCCCCCCCTTCCAGTCCAGACACTTTCCCCCTCTTCCAGTTTAGACACTTTCCCCCCCTTCCATTCCAGACACTTTCCCCCCTTCAGTCCGAACACTTTCCCCCCCTTCCAGTCCGGACACTTCCCCCCCCTTCCAGTCCGGAAACTTTCCCCCCCCTTCCAGTCCGGACACTTTTCCCCCCCTTCCAGTCCGGACACTTTCACCTCCTTCCAGTCCGGACACTTCCCCCCCCCTTCCAGTCTGGAAACTTTCACCCCCCTTCCAGTCCGGACACTTTCACCTCCTTCCAGTCTGGGCACTTTCACCCCCTTCCAGTCCGGACACTTTTCACCCCCTTCCAGTCCGGACACTTTCACCCCCTTCCAGTCCGAACACTTTTCCCCCCTTCCAGTCCGGACACTTTCACCCCCTTCCAGTCCGGACACTTTCCCCCCTTCCTGTCCGGACACTTTCACCCCCCTTCCAGTCCGGACACTTTCCAGTCAGTCCGGACACTTTCCCCCCCTTCCAGTCCGGACCCTTTCCCCCCCTTCCAGTCCGGACCCTTTCACCCCCCTTCCAGTCCGGACACTTTCACCCCCTTCCAGTCCGGACACTTTCCCCCCCTTCCAGTCTGGACACTTTCCCCCCCTTCCAGTCCGGACACTTTTCACCCCCTTCCAGTCCGGACACTTTATCCCCCTTCCAGTCTGGACACTTTCCCCCCCTTCCAGTCCGGACACTTTCCCCCCCCTTCCAGTCCGGACACTTTCCCCCCCCTTCCAGTCTGGACACTTTCCCCCCCTTCCAGTCCGGACACTTCACCCCCTTCCAGTCCGGACACTTTCCCCCCCTTCCAGTCCGGACACTTTCCCCCCCTTCCAGTCCGGACACTTTCCCCCCCTTCCAGTCCAGGCATTTTCCCCCCCTTCCAGTCTGGGCACTTCCACCCCCTTCCAGTCCGGACACTTCCACCCCCTTCCAGTGCAGGCATTTTCCCCCCCTTCCTGCCCAGACCAATTTTCAGCTTTCAGTGCTATCACACTTTGAATGACAACTGCGCGCTCATGCGACACTGTACCTTATGAATTTTTTTTGCATTTTTTTTTTAGAGGGCTCGGGTTAGGTGTTAGGGTTAGAGACAATTGTTTGGGTTAGGGGTTCATTGTAACACCAACAATTACCGCCAACCCTAACATTTAACCCTAACACTGGTCTTTGACCCTAACATGCGACTTTGGACACATCCAGATTCCTGCACTACTATGATGTGACATTGATGCTACTTGAGTGCGGGGAGTGTAAAGTCGCATCAACATCGCACTACATGGACAGAACTGTCGTGCTTTTATTAGCAATAAAAAAACGCATCACCGGCAACCTGCACAGATGTGAGCCTAATAGTGTCATTAAATTCGACTTCCTCGCCTCTCAGGGAGTTCGTTCTCTGATCTGCAGAGGGTTCGGAGAGCTCGGTCCGTGTTTACACGCCATTCCTCCATCGGTGATTACAAGTTTCCCGCACCGCGATCATCCGTCATGGCGGCGGGACGTCTTCATTTGTAGGCGCTGTGTAATCATGTGCCAATGCGTATTATTGGATTCATATCTCATCATCGAGGCCTCAGAGAGACCATAAATCCTTCGTTCAGATATCGAGCGATCTCCCGTCACATGAAATCACCACCGCCGGATAATGATCGCCACATGCTGTGTAGCTGTGACTGATCCATGTGTCCGTGATATTCCTGGGGGGGTTCCATGTGTCCATGATATTCCTGGGGGGTTCCATGTGTTCATGATATTATGGGGGGGTTCCATGTGTCAATGATATTCCTGGGGGGTTCCATGTGTTCATGATATTATGGGGGGGTTCCATGTGTCAATGATATTCCTGGGGGGGTTCCATGTGTTCATGATATTATGGGGGGGTTCCATGTGTCCATGATATTCCTCGGGGGGGGATGTGACTGATCCATGTGTCCGTGATATTCCTCGGGGGGGGGGTGTGACTGATCCATGTGTCCGTGATATTCCTCGGGGGGGGAATGTGACTGATCCATGATATTCCTGGGGAGTTTCATGTGTCCATGATATTCCTGGGGGGGGGGGGGAATTTGACTGTTCCATGTGTCCATGATATTCCAGGTCTGTGACGTGTGTCCATGGTATTCCTGGTTGGGGGGGGGGTGCTGTGACGGTTGGTATTCTAGGTCTGTGACGTGTTTCCATAGTATTCCTGGTTGGGGGGGGGGGGGGGTGCTGTGATGTGTGTACATGGTATTCCCGGTTGGGGGGGGTGCTGTGCCGTGTGTCCATGGTATTCCCGGTTGGGGGGGGTTGGGCTGTGCTGTGTGTCCATAGTATTCCCAGTTGGGGGGAGGGTGTTGGGCTGTGACGTGTGTCCATGGTATTCCTGGTTGGGGGGGGTGTTGGGCTGTGACGTGTGTCCATGGTATTCCCGGTTGGGGGGGTGTTGGGCTGTGCCATGTGTCCATGGTATTCCCGGTTGGGGGGGGGGTGTTGGGCTGTGACAGGTGTCCATGGTATTCCCGGTTGGGGGGGTTGGGCTGTGACGTGTGTCAATGGTATTCCCGGTTGGGGGGGGTGTTGGGTTGTGCCGCGTGTCCATGGTATTCCCGGTTGGGGGGGTGTTGGGCTGTGACGTGTGTCCATGATATTCCCGGTTGGGGGGGTTGGGCTGTGCCATGTGTCCATGGTATTCCCGGTTGGGGGGGTGTTGGGCTGTGACGTGTGTCCATGATATTCCTGGCTCGTACATTTGGTTCCTCGATGTCTGCTGGTAGTTAGCGGCTCATACATCCGGCTCCTCGGTGGTTGGCGGCTCGTATATCCGGTTCCTTGCTGGTTGGTGGCTCGTATATCTGGTTCCTCGGTGGTTGGTGGCTCGTATATCCAGTTCCTCGATGTCTGCTGGTAGTTAGCAGCTCATACATCCAGTTCCTCGGTGGTTGGCGGCTCGTATATCCGGTTCTCGCTGGTTGGTGGCTCTTATATCCGGTTCCTCGGTGGTTGGTGGTTCGTTTCATCCGGTTCCTAGGTGGTTGGCGGCTCGTTCATCCGGTTCCTCAGTGGTTGGCGGCTTGTACATCTGGTTCCTTGGTGGTTGGTGTCTCGTACATCCAGTTCCTCGATGTCTGCTGGTGGTTGGCGGCTTGGACATCCAGTTCCTCGGTGGTTGTCGGCTCGTACATCCGGTTCCTCGGTGGTTGGTGGCTCGTACATCCGGATCCCGGAGGTTGGTGGCTCGTACATCCGGATCCTCGGTGGTTGGCGGCTCGTACATCCGGTTCCTCGGTGGTTGGCGGCTCGTACATCGGTTCCTCGGTGGTTGGCGGCTCGTACATCCGGGTCCTCGATGTTTGCTGGTGGTTGGCGGCTTGGACATCCAGTTCCTCGGTGGTTGGAGGCTCGTACATATGGTTCCTCGGTGCTTGGCGGCTCATTCATCCGCTTCCTCAATATCTGCCGGTGGTTGGTAGCTCGTTCATCCAGTTCCTCGGTGGTTGACGGCTCGTACATCCGGTTCCTCAGTGGCTGGCGGTACGTACATCCGGTTCCTCGGTGGTTGGCAGCTCGTACATCTGGTTCCTCGGTGGTTGGTGGCTTGTACATTCAGTTCCTCAGTAGTTGGCGGCTCGTACATCTGGTTCCTCGGTGGTTGGTGGCCCGTTCATCCAGTTCCTAGGTGGTTGGCGGCTCGTACATCCGGTTCCTTGGTGGTTGGCGGCTCGTATATCGGTCCCTCGGTGGTTGGTGGCTCGTACATCCGGTTCCTTGGTGATTGGTGTTTCATACATCCGGTTCCTCGGTGGTTGGCGGCTCGTTCATCTGGTTCCTCGGTGGTTGGTGGCTCGTTCACCTGGTTCCTAGGTGGTTGGTGGCTCGTAAATCCGGTTCCTCGGTGGTTGGCGGCTCGTTCATCCGGTTCCTCAGTGGTTGGTGGCTCGTTCATCCGGTTCCTCGATGTCTGCCGGTGGTTGGTGGCTCGCACGTCTGGTTCCTCGGTGGTTGGCGGCTCGTACATCCGGTTCCTCGGTGGTTGGTGGCTCGCACATCCGGTTCCTCGGTGGTTGGCGGCTCGTTCATCCAGTTCCTCGGTGGTTGGTGGCTCGTACATTCGGTTCCTTGGTGATTGGCGTTTCATACATCCGGTTCCTCGGTGGTTGGCGGCTCATACATCTGGTTCCTCGGTGGTTGGTGGCCCGTTCATCCAGTTCCTAGGTGGTTGGCGGCTCGTACATCCGGTTCCTTGGTGGTTGGCGGCTCGTATATCTGGTTCCTCGGTGGTTGGTGGCTCGTACATCCGGTTCCTCAGTGGCTGGTGGTACGTACATCCGGTTCCTCGGTGGTTGGCAGCTCGTACATCTGGTTCCTCGGTGGTTGGTGGCTTGTACATCCAGTTCCTCAGTAGTTGGCGGCTCGTACATCTGGTTCCTCGGTGGTTGGTGGCCCGTTCATCCAGTTCCTAGGTGGTTGGTGGCTCGTACATCCGGTTCCTTGGTGGTTGGCGGCTCGTATATCTGGTTCCTCGGTGGTTGGTGGCTCGTATATCCGGTTCCTCAGTGGCTGGCGGTACGTACATCCGGTTCCTCGGTGGTTGGCAGCTCGTACTTCTGGTTCCTCGGTGGTTGGTGGCTTGTACATGCGGTTCCTCAGTAGTTGATGGCTCATACATCCGGTTCCTCGGTGGTTGGCGGCTCGTACATCCGGTTCCTCGGTGGTTGGCGGCTCGTACATCCGGTTCCTCAGTAGTTGGCGGCACGTACATCCGGTTCCTCAGTAGTTGGCGGCTCGTACAACCGGTTCCTCAGTGGTTGGCGGTACGTACATCCGGTGCAGCAGCGGTCTGGTAGCAGTAAAGTAGTGGCATAGTAGTTGTGTAGTAGAGGTGTAGTAGCTGTCTGGTAGCAGACTAGTAGTGGTGTAGTAGTGGTGTAGTAGCGGTATAGTAGGGGTGCTGTAGTAGTGGTGTAGTAGTGGTAGTAGCGGTATAGTAGGTATAGTAGGGGTGCTGTAGTAGTGGTGTAGTAGTGTGTAGTGGTGTAGTGATATAGTGGTGTAGTAGTGGTGTAGTAGTGATATAGTGGTGTAGTAGCAGTATAATGGTGTAGTAGTGGTGTAGTAGTGATATAGTGGTGTGTAGTAGCAGTATAATGGTGTAGTAGTGGTGGTGTAGTAGTGATATAGTGGGTGTAGTAGTGGTGTAGTAGTGGTGTAGTAGTGATATAGTGGTGTAGTAGCAGTATAATGGTGTAGTAGTGGTGTAGTAGTGATATAGTGGTGTAGTAGCAGTATAAAGGTGTGTAGTAGTGGTGTAGTAGTGATATAGTGGTGTAGTGGTGATATATAGTGGTGTAGTAGCAGTATAATGGTGTAGTAGTGGTGGTGTAGTGGTGTAGTAGCAGTATAATGGTGTAGTAGTGGTGGTGTAGTGGTGTAGTAGCAGTGTAGTAATGATGTAGTAGTGCTGTAATATCAGTGTAGTAGTGGTGTAATAATGGTGTAGTAGCAGTGTAGTAGTGATATAGTGGTGTAGTAGCAGTATAATGGTGTAGTAGTGGTCTAGTTTGATCTGGGCATAAAAACGCAAAACGCATAATTTCATTTATTTATTGCTATATTGTTTTTTATTGTGGTATACTGTATTTGTAAATTATTTAAAACAAATAAAAAATAATTCATTAAAAAAAAAAATGCAATGGACTGCGTGTGGTGTGATCCGGCTATAAAAATGCAAAACGCATTTTTTTTTTTGTGTGTGTGCGTGTGTGACATGTAGGAGTTTTACATCCTCTTAGATTGTAAGCTCCCAGGATCAGCCCCTCCCTCTTAGATTGTAAGCTCCCAGGATCAGCCCCTCCCTCTTAGATAGTAAAATCCCAGGATCAGGCCCCTCCCTCTTAGATTGTAAGCTCCCAGGATCAGCCCCTCCCTCTTAGATTGTAAGCTCCCAGGATCAGCCCCTCCCTCTTAGATTGTAAGCTCCCAGGATCAGCCCCTCCCTCTTAGATTGTAAGCTCCCAGGATCAGCCCCTCCCTCTTAGATTGTAAGCTCCCAGGATCAGCCCCCTCCCTCTTAGATTGTAAGCTCCCAGGATCAGCCCCTCCCTCTTAGATAGTAAACTCCCAGGATCAGGCCCCTCCCTCTTAGATTGTAAGCTCCCAGGATCAGCCCCTCCCTCTTAGATTGTAAATTCCCAGGATCAGCCCCTCCCTCTTAGATTGTAAACTCCCAGGATCAGCCCCTCCCTCTTAGATTGTAAGCTCCCAGGATCAGGGCCCTCCTATCCCTCTTGTATTGAACTGTATTGTTGCTGCATTGTCTCTCGTTATATTGTACAGTGCTGAGCAAACTGTTGGCGCCATAAATCCTGTATAATAATAATATTAATAATAATAATAATAATAAATCCTGTATAATAATAATATTAATAATAATAATAATAATAATAATAATAAATCCTGTATAATAATAATATTAATAATAATAATAAATAATCCTTTTTTTTATTGTCTTGTTTTTCATTGCGATATACTTAGTTGTAAATGATTGAAAATGAATAAAAATAATTAATAAAAGAAAAAAAAAAGCAAAACGCACCACAAAACGGCCGTGAAGCGCATCAGTCGCACCCGCAGAGATGTGAGCCTGAGGAAATATTACATCCATGTCAGGGATCCCCGCCATCATGGCACGCTTTGGGGTGCTGCATCTTTGCGGGCGCGCTGACTTTTTTTTTTTATTCCCGGCTTTGCAGGAGTTAAAGGCGGGTGCGAGAAATCACACGCTCTGTAAGCGCCGTGTGGGAGAGGAAGGCCTGTCGGACCTCATTAGCTGTCAGAAGTAACAATACAGAGCTGACAATGAAGGTAATTTGGAGCCTTTTGGCCATTAATCATTTTCCTGACAGGCCTGACGGCAGCATGGAGTCTGCTTAGTTTAGGGTTACATGTGTGTCTGTTTATACATGTGCATTACCCATGCCGCCTCTCATGTCAGGGAGGAGGAGGAGGAAAAAAAACCTCATTAGTCAGGAATTCTGGGCTGGTAAGTGGAATGGGTGACAAGGTCCAACAGTTGCCACGCATGTCACCTCCATCTACAGACAGAAGGGCCGACTTAAAAAAAAAAGACGAACAATCGAGATGAAAACACCATTAAATGATAGGATGAGTGACACCTTCTACCCGGCAAATCATTTGCCCGTCTCGGAGCCGGCCGGCGCAGAATATTGAACAGCAGCCCGGGACGCGCATTGGTGGATCCGCCGTAGAATGATGACGTATTGCTGAGTATCGGCGTCCTATTAGAGCCGCGGAACTCCGCAAACAACGACCCGTGTTCTGCAAACCGCTCCTGACACCCGCAACACGTGACACCCGGTCCTAAACGCAGCGCACCACATTAGAATTGCAACTTATTTTCCTTTGGGGATTCCAATGCAAATCTCGGCCTGTCGATCCAAGCCGACCCTCGCCGCGCAATTTAGAACAAAAGCCGGCGCGCGCGGGAGCTGAGCGATCGATCGGTCATTTCCAGAATCCTTTTTTTTTTTGTTGGTCTTCTTAGTGATAACCAAACTAATGTCCGTGTGTGTGATATTAACCCCTTCAGTACCGGACACTTTCACCCCGCCTCCTGACCAGGTGTCCGGACTGGAAGGGGGGGAAAGTGTTCGGACTGGAAGGGGGGGAAAGTGTTCGGACTGGAAGGGGGGAAAGTGTTCGGACTGGAAGGGGGGGAAAGTGTCCGGACTGGGGGAGGGGGGAGAGTCCGGACTGGAAGGGGGGGAAAGAGTCCGGACTGGAAGGGGCGGAAAGTGTTCCGGACTGGAAGGGGGGAAAAGTGTCCGGACTGGAAGGGGGGGAAAGTGTCCGGACTGGAAAGAGTCCGGACTGGAAGGGGCGGAAAGTGTCCGGACTGGAAGGGGGGGAAAGTGTCCGGACTGGAAGTGGGGGAACGTGTCCGGACTGGGGGGGGAAAAGTGTCCAGACTGGAAGGGGGGGAAAGTGTCCAGACTGGAAGGGGGGGAAAGTGTCCGGACTGGAAGGGGGGAAAGTGTCCGGACTGGAAGGGGGGGAAAGTGTCCGGACTGGAAGGGGGGGAAAGTGTCCGGACTGGAAGGGGGGGGGGAAAGTGTCCAGACTGGAAGGGGGGTGAAAGTGTCCAGACTGGAAGGGGGGGAAAGTGTCCAGACTGGAAGGGGGTGAAAGTTTCCGGACTGGAAGGGGGTGAAAGTGTCCGGACTGGAAGGGGGGGAAAGTGTCCGGACTGGAAGGGGGGGGAAAGTGTCCGGACTGGAAGGGGGTGAAAGTGTCCGGACTGGAAGGGGGTGAAAGTGTCCGGACTGGAAGGGGGTGAAAGTGTCCGGACTGGAAGGGGGGGAAAAGTGTCCGGACTGGAAGGGGGGGAAAGTGTCCGGACTGGAAGGGGGGGAAAGTGTCTGGACAGGAAGGGGGGGAAAGTGTCCGGACTGGAAGGGGGGGGGGAAAGTGTCCGGACTGGAAGTGGGGGGGGAAGCGTCCGGACTGGAAGAGGGGAAAGTGTCTGGACTGGAAGGGGGGAAAGCGTCCGGACTGGAAGAGGGGAAAGTGTCCGGACTGGAAGGGGGTAAAAGTGTCCGGACTGGAAGGGGGTGAAAGTGTCCTGGAAGGGGGAAAGTGTGGAAGGGGGTGAAAGTGGACTGGAAGGGGGGAAAGTGTCCGGACTGGAAGGGGGAAAGTGTCCGGACTGGAAAGTGTCCGGACTGGAAGGGGGTGAAAGTGTCCGGACTGGAAGGGGGGACTGGAAGGGGGTGAAAGTGTCCGGACTGGAAGGGGGTGTGAAAGTGTCCGGACTGGAAGGGGGGGAAAGTGTCCGGACTGGAAGGGGGTGAAAGTGTCCGGACTGGAAAGTGTCCGGGGGAAGGGGGGAAAGTGTCCCTGGAAGGGGGTGGACTGGAAGGGGACTGGAAAGTGTCTAGACTGGAAGGGGGTAAAAGTGTCCGGACTGGAAGGAAAGTGGACTGGAAGGGGGTGAAAGTGTCCAGACTGGGGGGGAAAGTGTCCGGACTGGAAGGGGGTGAAAGTGTCCGGACTGGAAGGGGGGGGACTGGAAGGGGGTGAAAGTGTCCAGACTGGAAGGGGGTGAAAGTGTACAGACTGGAAGGGGGGTGAAAGTGTCTGGACTGGAAGGGGGGGAAAGTGTCCGGACTGGAAGGGGGTGAAAGTGTCCGGACTGGAAGGGGTGTGAAAGTGTCCGGACTGGAAGGGGGGAAAGTGTCCGGACTGGAAGGGGGGTAAAAGTGTCCGGACTGGAAGGGGGTGAAAGTGTCCGGACTGAAAGGGGGGGAAAGTGTCTGGACTGGAAGGGGGGGGGGAAAGTGGACTGGAAGGGGGGAAAGTGTCCGGACTGGAAGGGGGTGAAAGTGTCCAGATTGGAAGGGGGTGAAAGTGTCCGGACTGGAAAGGGGGTGGAAGGGGGAAAAGTGTCCGGACCGGACTGGAAGGGGGGGAAAGTGTCCGGACTGGAAGGGGGGGAAGTGTCCGGACTGGAAGGGGGGGGGGAGTGTCCAGACTGGAAGGGGAGGAAAGTGTCCGGACTGGAAGTGGTTAAGCAAATGCTGGATTCCAATATCTTCGAGTGAATTTTTCTCCAGGTCGCTAAACCTTCTAATCTACCAAATACAGAAGAATTTGCTTGTCCTTCACTTGGTTCAAAAATTGTATCTACACTCTTCCCACAAGCCAAAGTCACCACATCCGGCCAGGGCAATACCATGGACTTCTCCGAGGTGGCCCCCTCTGGCTGCCCAGCTGACACCTATGACATCACCAGGCAGCCAGTACAATCTGGGCTCAGTTCACCATGTCAGCGTCAGGGCAGAAGGTTCTTGCTGGTCCTTATAAGCCTCAGTAATTGCCTTGAGAATGGTAATTACAGCTGCGGTCATGGCCCCGGCCTGCCATCTGATCCAACCTCTGCCTGCGATTCAACACTTGTGAATGTCACCTGCTCTGACCTATGGCTTGTCTTTCCATTCTCCTAAATGCCTCCTGCTACGAGCTCAAGCAGTCTATGGACTATGATCCTTCCTGAAAATGTGGTCCTTTCCTTTGGCTGCCTCTCATTATGTCAGCTGGTGCCAGAGGGGCAAATCCTTAAAGTGCCATGCAATGAAATCTGTACCTCCTTGGTGAGGTCCAGGGTAAACACTACGGTGTAGACTCCATATCTTGGTGGAACATATGCTTCCCATCGGGGAAGAAGAGGGTTCTCACAAGCCTGTGACAGGCAGAACTCGAACATATCTTAAAAACAAATTTCCCTTCATCAGCCCTAAAATTCAGCGTTCAAAAGGCCCATTATCACTCGCATTGCTTGAACCATCCTGTAAACCAAGAGCCCTGATAAAAGGTCGTATCTCAATTCTTTATGACCTGTTCATGGACGCAGTTTAGAAACTTTCTCACGAGCAACAACAAGAACACGACTTGGGAGTTTCATTGACTGGCAGGACTGGCAAAATTTCCATCAATATTACTTTGGTAGAGCAGAATTACAAAACCGTACTGAGATGGTGCCTGGTGCCCACCAGGATTGTGAAGGATGCATCCATAACGTCCCCCCCCCAATTGTTTTCGCAGATGTGGTCAGGTTGGCACCGTGGCAATGCCCCCAAATTTTCTAATTTTGGTTTTGCATCTTCAGTTTGATGTACAGGTTCTGAGATCACCAGAAATTGTGTTGTTTCAAAAGATGCCACCCGAAATTCCAAAGGCTAAAAGACTGATCTGGTATATACGAATAAGAGGTCAGCCTTGAACCATGACTGCAGGATGCTGGGAGCAGGCAACGGTGGCATCAGATTTTGTCAAGCAAAAAAATCAGCTGGATCATGAACAGGGGCGGACTGACAACTCATGGGGCCCCCGTGCAATAGGGGATCATGGGGCCCCTGTGTCCTTGCCCAAACTCAAAAAAGCCTATGAAAAAGGTACCAGGGGCATCTCATGGGGCCCCCTACTGATCCCAGGCCCTCGGGCACTGCCTGAGTTTCCGAATGGTCAGTCCGCCCCTGATCATGAATGGCAAGCTCACGTGCACCCTCCACAATGATCAAACTACATTTGATAGGACATGGGACCCTTGGATTCGATACATGTCCACAGGGCAGTGCATTCATGGAACTTCTATACCACCTTAAAGCCTCCACTCTTCAGTGTTTCCTTCCTTCTCCTTCTATTTTGCTTCTGCTCTCTGAACCGAGTAACACACTGGGGTAGATTTATTAAAACTGGAGCAGTCAGAATCTGGTGCAGCTTTGCTGGGAGCCAATCAACTTCTAAGTGCAGCTTGCTCCATTAACCCCCCTGGAGGTATTCCTGAGTGTAGCTCGGGGTAAAGTTTCAGCACCACAAGCGGTAACCCCCCCCGAGGAAATACACTGCAGCGTTGCTCCGGGATCTATTCTGCACTTACCTTGTCCTGCGCTCCCGCGATGTCCCCCCTGCAGTGTCCCCAGCAATGTCCTCCGGCCGATGCCGTCATCTGTCTTCCGGGTTCCGTTCCCTGCGACGTCGGGACGTACGGGGGCCGGAACTGGCGGGAAATTTGAAAATTGTAAAAGTGACATTCACTAAATACACTAAAATCACATCGTATAACATTCCTGTTTCAAACCATTTCACATACATTTGTGTCCCGAGTGCTTTGTCCGGCGCCCTGCCTGCATTTTTACTGTTCTTTCTGCCTGGAAACTGAGAAACGTCCATGGCGTCCAAAAAGCGTCCCTTTAGGTCAGACGCGGTTTTAGACCGGCTAGAGAACAGCGATAGTAAATCAGAACCACTTGCAGAATTGAGTGATAATGATTGGTGGGGGAAATTCCTCATCAGACACTGAAAACGATTCTGCGACTGAGCTCAGCGATGGGCGAACTTGGCGCTCTATTTCACATTTCAGTGTTTTTGGTTTGATTATATTATTAAATTACATTTATTATTATTTTTTATGATTATTTATTAAATTATAATTTATGATTTCGTGTTTCAAATTTTATCCTCCCCGGGATGTTTACTAGACTCTTGTCCGGACAGATTTCAGTGAGTTATTCCTAAGAATTACAGCCTACAATAAAAAAATGACATATTGCCATGCAAAAAAATGTACCGCTTTGAGCACAGAAATACTGACCAGGGGCGGACTGACCATTTGGAAACTCGGGCACTGCCCGAGGACCCGGGATCAGTAGGGGGCCCCATGAGATGCCCCTGGTACCTTTTTCATAGGCTTTTTTAAGTTTGGGCAAGGACACAGGGGCCCCATGATCCCCTATTGCCCGGGGGCCCCATGAGTTGTCAGTCCGCCCCTGATACTGACATAATCAGACCGCTAGGGAGGCTATGCTTTGGCAATAAAACCTGGAAGCTGATTGGTTTCTATGCAGAGCTGAAACATATTTTGCACCCTCCAGTTTTAGTACGTAACCCCCATGGTGTCTTACACAGTTCACCTACCTAATGGGCCATCTTTTTTTCAGTAGGAATGCGGGGGGGGGGGGGGAACGCAGCTCCACCTCCTCCAGTAATGAATATATGTAATGGCAAGGGGTGCTGGGATGTGCTGGAGGGTCTACTAATGCTGGCTACTGGGTGGTCTATTGTTGCTGCGAAGGTCTATTGTTGTTGGTGGGGCTTATGTTGCTGGGGGGGGTCAGTTGTTGCTAGAAGGGATCTACTGTTGAGGGGGGACTCATGTTTCTGGCTTCTGGGGGTCTATTGTTGCTGGAAGTCATCTATTTTGTGTGGCTGTCTATTGTTGCTTGGGAGATTTATTGTTGCGGCTGGGGGATCTATTGTTGCCTGAATGGATCCACTGTTGAGTCAGGGGGTCTATTGTTGCTAGCTGCTAATAAATCTGTTGTTGCTGCCGGGGGACTACTGTTGCTGGGGCCCATTGTTGCTGGGGGTGAAATCTATTGTTGCTGGGGGGATCTATTTTACTGCTTTTCTTGCTATCATTAACAAAATACTTAGTGCCACAAAATGATACTTGGCTCTGTACTCTCTAAAAGGGGCGGTACTGGGAGGTGGTTAGGAGGTGGAACCAAGGGGCGGTGCTCAGAGGTGGGTAGGGGGCGGAGACAAGAAGTGAATAAGAAGGGAGGAGTTCCTGCACCTAATCTCTGAGAAAAAAAGCCCCGGATATAAGAACCTGGCTTACTTCATGGCTTTTGGCCTTAACAACTGATTTCATAAATTTCTGTTGCCCTTGTCCCATGGGATGAGCTCTCCAGAAGGAATATTTTTTCACGAAGCTTTAAAGTGGACCTGGTAATTGTTCCAAAGCATTACCCAGAAAATGGCTTTTTGTCTTCAGTTCCTCCTAGAAAACAGCAGTGCCCATCCAAAACCTACGTCTTCCTGTACATTGCTCCTTATGGCTGTATATATGAAGAATGAGATCTAAGGCCTTGTGGATTCCAAGTCTTTTCATGCCACCTGAGCTCATAGGAGAGAGTAATACGGAGAATGAACTCAAGGCACCACATGGGTGGTGTTCCCTGCACCACTAAAGGTCGTCCATCACCAGAGAAGAGCAGAAGAGGACTCTACATGTCCTGTAGATTACCCAGAAAATGGCTTTTTGTCTTCAATTCTTCCTAGAAAACAGTAGTGCCCATCCAAAACCTACGTCCTCCTGTGCATTGCTCCTCATGGCTGTATATCTGAAGAATGAGATCTAAGGTCTTGCGGATTCCAGGCCTTTTTCATGCAACCCAGGCTCATAGGAGAGAGTAATACGGAGAATGAACTCAAGGCACCACATGGGTGGTGTTCCCTGCACCACTAAAGACCGTCCATTACCAGAGAAGAGCAGAAGAGGACTCTACATGTCCCGCACATTACCCAGAAAATGGCTTTTTTGTCTTCAATTCCTCCTAGAAAAAAGCAGTGCCCATCCAAAACCTACGTCCTCCCGTGCATTGCTCCTCAAGGCTGTATATCTGAAGAATGAGATCTAAGGTCTTGCGGATTCCAGGACTTTTTCATGCCACCTGGGCTCATAGGAGAGAGTAATTCGGAGAATTAACTCAAGGCACCACATGGGTGGTGTTCCCTGCACCACTAAAGGTCGTCCATCACCAGAGAAGAGCAGAAGAGGACTCTACATGTCCCGTACATTACCCAGAAAATGGCTTTTTGTCTTCAGTTCCTCCTAGAAAACAGCAGTGCCCATCCAAAACCTACGTCCTCCTGTGCATTGCTCCTCATGGCTGTATATCTGAAGGGTGAGATCTAAGGTCTTGCGGATTCCAGGCCTTTTTCATGCCACCTGGGCTCATAGGAGAGAGTAATGCGGAGAATGCACTCAAGGCACCACATGGGTGGTGTTCCCTGCACCACTAAAGACCGTCCATCACCAGAGAAGAGCAGAAGAGGACTCTACATGTCCCGCACATTACCCAGAAAATGGCTTTTTTGTCT
Source organism: Staurois parvus (assembly GCA_951230385.1). Taxonomy (NCBI): domain Eukaryota; kingdom Metazoa; phylum Chordata; class Amphibia; order Anura; family Ranidae; genus Staurois; species Staurois parvus. Next base: position 31,513 of record CATNWA010021712.1, read on the forward strand.
TCAATTCCTCCTAGAAAAAAGCAGTGCCCATCCAAAACCTACGTCCTCCTGTGCATTGCTCCTCATGGCTGTATATCTGAAGGGTGAGATCTAAGGTCTTGCGGATTCCAGGCCTTTTTCATGCCACCTGGGTTCATAGGAGAGAGTAATGCGGAGAATGAACTCAAGGCACCACATGGGTGGTGTTCCCTGCACCACTAAAGACCGTCCATCACCAGAGAAGAGCAGAAGAGGACTCTACATGTCCCGTAACTGGCCAGAATGCTCCTGCAATCAAGGTATGTATAGCTGAATTTTTAGAAATAGAACAAGAAGTTGGTGAGGTTGTGGGGGAAGGGTGGGGGGTTGGGTAGTGAAGGGGGCTGTCTCCTAAATGGGGTTCAGCTTTAAGGAACCCCTAAACAACCTCTGGTAGAACCCTAAGGTTGAGAATGGCTGCTCTATACAGTTTTTTCTCCATAATATTTCCCATTCTCTCCATAAACAGGATGTATTTTTTGTTTTAATGCACAATGATCCTCTAGTGGAGGTTTTAGGCCACTACAGCTTGTTTACTGATGTGATTTGGTATCTCCCTCTATTTCTCCCCTCCTGTTTAAAGTGGTTCTAAAAGCTCCAGGTTTTTTTATTAGCTAAAAAAAAAACCTTCTGTGTGCAGCAGTGCCCCCCCAGCCCCCTCAATACTTACCTAAGCCACATTGAGATCCAGAGATGTGCATGACAGCCTGCCCTGGGTCTCTGCCTCCTCATTGGCTGAGACAGAAAGCGGGAGCCATTGGCTTCCATTGCTATCAATCACAGCCAGTCAGCCAATGAGGAGAGGGGGCGGGACTAAGCCACGGCTCCATGTTTGAATGGACACACAGAGCAGCGGGTGCCCCCATAGCAAGCTGCTTGCAATAGGGGCACCCGGCAGAAGAGAGGAGCCAGGAGCGACAGAGGGGAACCTAAGAAGAGGAGGATCCGGGCTTCTCTGTGCAAAACCATTACACAACAGGTAAGTACAGACATGTTTGTTATTATCCAAAAAAAAAAAAAACAATGAACCTTTAGTATCACTTTACATAGTTAGTCTGGCTGAAAAAAGACAAAAGTCCATCCAGTTCAACCATAGAAAAAAAAAAAAAAAGTTATAATCTGACACCCGCGGTTGATCCAGAGGAAGGCAAAAAAAACCAGCAAAGCACGATCCAATCTGCTCCTGCAGGGGAAAAAAATCCTTCCTGATCCCCTGAGAGGCGATTGGATATTCCCTGGATCACCTTTCCCTATAAATGTTATATCCAGTTCAGGGGTGTACTGACAAGTCATGGGGCCCCCGGGCAACAGGGGATCATGGGGCCCCTGTGTCCTTGCCCCCTACTGACCCCGGGTCCTCGGGCAGTGCCCGAGTTCCCAAATGGTCAGTCCGCCCCTGATCCAGTTATATTCTGTGTATCCAAGAAAGAATCCAGGACTTTCCTACAGCAATCCATTGAGCTGGCCACAACCAACTCTGGAGGGAGTCTATTCCACATTCTCACAGCTCTTACTGTGAAGAAACCTTTCCATGTTTGGAGATGACATTTCTTTTCCTCCAGACGTAAAGAGTGCCCCCTTGTCTTCTGTGATGACCTCAGGGGGAATAACTGCACTGAGTTCACTATATGAACCACTGATGTACTGATGATGCTTTAATGTCAGTTAGTTCAGCCCTAGCTAGAACCTCGCTGTTTTTTTTCTACAACTGTATTTTCCCTCAGTCAGACGGGAGATAGGAAAATCATCCTCTGTACTGCCATTATCTGAAGGAAATTTGCATTGGATTCAACGCCAGTGTTTTTTTTTGAAGAGTGAAGCTGCCTGTGGATGTTACCAAATCAGCAGGTGACCTCACTGTCCAGACAGACTTGGCCTAAGGAGGCATGTCATAAAGTGGCATTGGAAACACTTCATGTCCTCTCTTCTGAATCCAAATCTTTCCGCTCCTTTGTCTTCTCTGGGAATCCTGTTTTACCTTTAGTAATAGCAGCAAGGAGTGGAGATCTGGTGAACGTCATGAAGCCGCACGGCTAGGCGCCCAGGATTGGAATCTTTGGACAGACTTCTTAGGAATTGTTTTTCGCACGAAGAAGCTCATGGAAAGACAGAACCGATGTTTCTGAACTGATTGTTTTCTTTCCATTTCCACACCCTATTATTTTTTATTGGAATAAAAGAACAGATTTGGAAGATATTTCAGCTTTTATCGTATCTCTGCCTGGCAGCTCCGCGCAGAAGTCTGACAACATCTTTCATTCCTCAAAGACTCCATTGTGCTTGAGCTCCTGGGCCGGCACAGGCACCACCATAAGGGGTTCTCAATTTCTATGATTCACTAAATGGCAGACCGCGGTCCAGACCCGGACCGAGTGACCGTCCCATCCGGACCGCCACTGCCGCACTATCCGCACCTGTGTGGCAGAACAAGACTTATAGGACAGGACGTACAGGACAAGACATCCAGGACAAGACATCCAGGACAGGACGTACAGGACAAGATCTACAGCACAAGACATACAGGACAAGATGTACAGGACAAGATGTCCAGGACAAGATCTACAGCACAAGACGTACAGGACAAGACGTACAGGACAAGATATGCAGGACAAGATGCACAGGACAAGACATCCAGGACAAGATGTCCAGGACAAGATGCACAGGACAGGACGTACAGGACAAGATGTACAGGACAAAATGGACAAGACATCCAGGACAAGACATCCAGGACAAAATGTACAGAACTAGATGTACAGGACAAAGACGTACAGGACAAAACATCCAGGACAAGATGTACAGGACTAAATGTATAGGACAAGATGTACAGGACAAGACAATCCTGGCCAAGACATACAGGACAAGATCTACAGGACAAGACATCCAGGACAAGACGTACAGGACAAGACATCCAGGACAAGACATCCAGGACAAGACGTCCAGGACAAGACATCCAGGACAAGACGTCCAGGACAAGACGTACAGGACAAAATGTACAGGACAAGAAATCCAGAACAAGATGTACAGGACAAGACATCCAGGACAAGACGCACAGGACAAGATATCCAGAACAAGACGTCCAGGACAAGATATACAGGACAAGACGTCCAGCAGAAGATGTATAGGACAAGAATTTGGTTAAGTTAAAGCATGGATCCATCCTGCCTTGTGTCAATGGTTCAGGTTGGTGGTGGTGGAGTCATGGTGTGGTGGATCCATCCTGCCTTGTATCAACGGTTCAGGCTGGTGTTGGTGGTGTCATGGTGTGGGGGATCCATCCTGCCTTGTATCCATGGTTCAGGCTGGTGGTCTCATGGTGTGTGGGGGATCCATCCTGCCTTGTATCCACGGTTCAGGCTGGTGGTGGTGTCATGCTGTGGTGGATCCATCCTGCCTTGTATCAATGGTTCAGGCTGGTGGTGGTGTCATGGTGTGGTGGATCCATCCTGCCTTGTATCAATGGTTCAGGCTGGTGGTGGTGGTGTCATGGTGTGGTGGATCCATACTGCCTTGTATCAATGGTTCAGGCTGGTGGTGGTGTCATGGTGTGGTGGATCCATCCTGCCTTGTATCAATGGTTCAGGCTGGTGGTGTCATGGTGTGGGGGATCCATCCTGCCTTGTATCAATGGTTTAGACTGGTGGGTGGTGGTGGGTGTCATGGTGTGGGGGATCCATCCTGCCTTGTATCAATGGTTCAGGCTGGTGGTGGTGGTGTCATGGTGTGGTGGATCCATCCTGCCTTGTATCAATGGTTCAGGCTGGTGGTGGTGGTGTCATGGTGTGGGGGATCCATCCTGCCTTGTATCAACGGGTCAGGCTGGTGGTGGTGGTGTCATGGTGTGGTGGATCCATCCTGTCCGGTATCAATGGTTCAGGCTGGTGGTGGTGGTGTCATGGTGTGGGGGAGATTTTCTTGGCACACTTTGGGCCCCTTAGTACCAACTGAGCATTGTTTAAACCCCACGGCCTACCTGAGTGTTGTTGCTCACCATGTCCATCCCTCTATGACTCCAGTATCCCCATCTTCTGATGGCCCCTTCCAGCAGGATAATGCTCCATGTCACAAAGCTCACATCATCTCCAACTGGTTTCTGAAACATGACAATGAGGTCACTGGACTCCAATGGCCTCCACAGTCACCAGATCTCCATCCAATAGAGCACCTTTGGGATGTGGTGGAACGGGAGATTCCCATCATGGATGTGCAGCCGACAAATCTGCAGCAACTGCGTGACACCATCATGTCAATATGGAGCAAAATCTCTGAGGAACGTTTCCAACATCTTGTTGAATCTATGCCATGAAGACTGAAGGAAAAGGGGTCCAACCCGGGACTAGCAAGGTGAACCTAATAAAGTGGCTGGTGAGTGTACTTATCCAACCCTGTGCTCCTCTCTGTAAAAGACTGGTCCCTGCAGCTCCTGCATCCCCGCATTCTAGAGGTCTTGAGTCCTTATGTCGTCAAGCCCAGAGCAGCATCCATAGCCCTACTCTGGACATGAGGATGCCAGGAACAGTCCACCGTTGGATCGTGGGCAATTTTTCTCTACTCTCTCTACCCAAACCCCACCTTGTTGAAGAGCACAGACATAGGCCCTAGACCTTTTCACCACATCCCCTCGGCTATAGTTCATTTTAACACCTTAATGCCCACCTCTGGTTTCCATGGTCCAGGCAAAAGGCTCCAGAAGGCAAAAGGGGGTCCAACCCGATACTAGGAAGGTGGACCTAATAAAGTGGCCGGTGAGTGTATTTATCCAACCTTGTGCTCCTCTCTGTGCTCCTGCATCCTCGCATTCTAGAGGTCTTGAGTCCTTCTGTCATCAAGCCCAGAACAGCGTCCATAAGCCCTGCTCTGGACGTGAGGATGAAGGGACAGTCCACCGTTGGATTGTGGGAAATTTTGCTTTACTCTCTGCCAAAACCCACTCCTTGTCCAGGAAAAAGGTTCCAGAAAGCAAAAGGGGGTCCAACCCGGTACTAGCAAGGTGCCCAAACCCACACCTTGTTGAAGAGTGCAGACATAGGGCCTAGACCTTTTCACTACATCCCCTTGGCTATAGTTCATTTTAACACCTTAATGCCCATCTCTGGTTTCCATGGTCCAGGTAAAAGGGGGTCCAACCCAGTACTAGCAAGGTGGACCTAATTAAGTGGCTGGTGAGTGTACTTATCCAACCCTGTGCTCCTCTCTGTAAAAGACTGGTCCCTGCAGCCCCTGCATCCCCGCACTCTAGAGGTCTTGAGTCCTTATGCCTTCAAGCCCAGATCAGCGTCCATAGCCCTACTCTGGACGGGAGGATGCCAGGAACAGTCCACCGTTGCTTTACTCTCTGCCCAAACCCACGCCTTGTTGATGAGCACAGACAAGGGCCCTAGAGCTTTTCGCCACATCCCCTCGGCTATAGTTCATTTTAACACCTTACTGCCCACCTCTGGTTTCCATGGTCCAGGCAAAAGGCTCCAGAATGCAAAAAGGGGTCCAACCCGGCACTAGCAAGGTGGACCTAATTAGGTGGCTGGTGAGTGTACTTATCCAACCTTGTGCTCTTCTCTGTGCTCCTGCATCCTCGCATTCTACAGGTCTTGAGTCCTGTTGTCATCAAGCCCAGAGCAGCGTCCATAGCCCTGCTCTGGACGTGAGGATGCCAGGAACAGTCTACCGTTGCTTTACTCTCTGCCAAAACCCACGCCTTGGTGAAGAGCACAGACATAGGCCCTAGACCTTTTCGCCACATCCCCTCGGCTATAGTTCATTTTAACACTTTAATGCTCATCTCTGGTTTCCATGGTCCAGGCAAAAGGCTCCAGAACGCAAAAGGGGTCCAACCCGGTACTAGCAAGGTGGACCTAATTAGGTGGCTGGTGAGTGTACTTATCCAACCCTGTGTTCCTCTCTGTAAAAGACTGGTCCCTGCAGCTCCTGCATCCCCGCACTCTAGAGGTCTTGAGTCCTTATGCCTTCAAGCCCAGAGCAGCATCCATAGCCCTACTCTGGACGTGAGGATGCCAGGAACAGTCCACCGTTGCTTTACTCTCTGCCCAAACCCACGCCTTGTTGAAGAGCACAGACATAGGCCCTAGACCTTTTCGCCACATCCCCTCGGCTATAGTTCATTTTAACACCTTACTGCCCACCTCTGGTTTCCACGGTCCAGGCAAAAGGCTCCAGAAGGCAAAAGGGGGTCCAACCCGATACTAGGAAGGTGGACCTAATAAAGTGGCCGGTGAGTGTATTTATCCAACCTTGTGCTCCTCTCTGTGCTCCTGCATCCTCGCATTCTAGAGGTCTTGAGTCCTTCTGTCATCAAGCCCAGAACAGCGTCCATAGCCCTGCTCTGGACGTGAGGATGAAGGGACAGTCCACCGTTGGATTGTGGGAAATTTTGCTTTACTCTCTGCCAAAACCCACTCCTTGTCCAGGAAAAAGGTTCCAGAAAGCAAAAGGGGGTCCAACCCGGTACTAGCAAGGTGCCCAAACCCACACCTTGTTGAAGAGTGCAGACATAGGGCCTAGACCTTTTCACTACATCCCCTTGGCTATAGTTCATTTTAACACCTTAATGCCCATCTCTGGTTTCCATGGTCCAGGTAAAAGGGGGTCCAACCCAGTACTAGCAAGGTGGACCTAATTAAGTGGCTGGTGAGTGTACTTATCCAACCCTGTGCTCCTCTCTGTAAAAGACTGGTCCCTGCAGCCCCTGCATCCCCGCACTCTAGAGGTCTTGAGTCCTTATGCCTTCAAGCCCAGATCAGCGTCCATAGCCCTACTCTGGACGGGAGGATGCCAGGAACAGTCCACCGTTGCTTTACTCTCTGCCCAAACCCACGCCTTGTTGATGAGCACAGACAAGGGCCCTAGAGCTTTTCGCCACATCCCCTCGGCTATAGTTCATTTTAACACCTTACTGCCCACCTCTGGTTTCCATGGTCCAGGCAAAAGGCTCCAGAATGCAAAAGGGGGTCCAACCCGGCACTAGCAAGGTGGACCTAATTAGGTGGCTGGTGAGTGTACTTATCCAACCTTGTGCTCTTCTCTGTGCTCCTGCATCCTCGCATTCTACAGGTCTTGAGTCCTGTTGTCATCAAGCCCAGAGCAGCGTCCATAGCCCTGCTCTGGACGTGAGGATGCCAGGAACAGTCTACCGTTGCTTTACTCTCTGCCAAAACCCACGCCTTGGTGAAGAGCACAGACATAGGCCCTAGACCTTTTCGCCACATCCCCTCGGCTATAGTTCATTTTAACACTTTAATGCTCATCTCTGGTTTCCATGGTCCAGGCAAAAGGCTCCAGAACGCAAAAAGGGGTCCAACCCGGTACTAGCAAGGTGGACCTAATTAGGTGGCTGGTGAGTGTACTTATCCAACCCTGTGTTCCTCTCTGTAAAAGACTGGTCCCTGCAGCTCCTGCATCCCCGCACTCTAGAGGTCTTGAGTCCTTATGCCTTCAAGCCCAGAGTAGCATCCATAGCCCTACTCTGGACGTGAGGATGCCAGGAACAGTCCACCGTTGCTTTACTCTCTGCCCAAACCCACGCCTTGTTGAAGAGCACAGACATAGGCCCTAGACCTTTTCGCCACATCCCCTCGGCTATAGTTCATTTTAACACCTTACTGCCCACCTCTGGTTTCCACGGTCCAGGCAAAAAGGCTCCAGAAGGCAAAAGTACTAGCAAGGCGGACCTAATAAAGTGGCCGGTGAGTGAATATAGTTGGAACTCCACGGGTTAGGGGGTGCAACACTCGCCTTCACAACCCATGATATGCCACTGATTGGAGTATCCAAGCCAGAGGTTGACTCCTTTGGCCCCACCTAGACCTAACTGATCGTTTTTAGGGGGACTAACCTTTTAATTTTTTGCATTTTCGCATTTGGAGACAACATTTGGATTTTGTGTATCCTGATGCCGGTCGATCCTACGTAGAGTTCGCTCACATTACCGCATACATGTCAGGCGCAGCATGTAAGCGATCCGGATTTCGCCTGCCTTGGTATTTTCTTATCTCCACTGTAACCAACAACAGAGGGGCCCCGGCGTGCCTTTGCCGGCGCTAATCATCCCCATCACTCCCGGCGTGTCATATTAGGAAGGCTGAGAGACGTCATTGCCTTCAGTCACCTCCGGGTACTAATTGGTCGGACGGCTCGGGGTGGCGGCGCTGAGAGACAGTTGGGAAGTCCAGACTGACATTTTCATTCTAAATGAGACGGCTCTTTCAACACGTTTCCTAATCTATTTTTTGAGAAGGCTATTAGTCTCTGCCAGCGACTTCTGAGCTCCCTCTATATTTAGGAGCGCGGCGAGGGAAAAAACGCGGGCGGCGCCGTCGCAATGGAATACGCTTCCGAGTGCGAGAACTACAAACCGTTTTCTGCTGCGATTCATTGATAACACGCGGGGCTGCCGTGACTTCTGGCGTGTTTCCTGTATGTGAAGTCTGATTCACACTCAGGGGCGGACTGACCATTTGAGCACTCGGCCACTGCTCGAGGGCCCGGGGTCAGTGGGGGCCCCATGAAATGCCCGATACCTTTTTTATAGGCTTTTTTGGATGTGCTTTGAGTGTGGGCAAGGACACAGGGGCCCCATGATCCCCTATTGCCCGGGGGCCCCATGAGTTGTCAGTCAGCCCCTGTTCACACCACTCTGTATAGAAATGCTTTGCATTTCCCCATATAAATTCTCACTTTTCGAATGCACTTCCCAGTAGGACGATGCAGAACGACTTGCTTGCAATTTTGATGTGACTTCAATGCGACTTTGGAAGTCACATCAGCAAAAGAAGCATTCCTATGCGACTTTGATGGATGAGTGGTTTTTTTTTTTACCCTCACCCAGAGGCGTCCCTAGGGTTGGTGTCACCCGGTGCGGTAACACTTGGTGACACCTCCTCCAACGATCCCCGCAGGATGGATGGAATCTGCGGATCGGGGAGCATAATGGATCAGACTCCCATCCATTATCCTCCCCAATCCGCAGATCCGATCCATCCTGCGGGGATCGTCGGCTTGCTTTACAACTTACCTTTTCGTGGAGCGGGTCGGGTGTCACCCCGTATAGGTTGCATGCTGACGATCCCCGCAGGATGGATAGGATCTGCGGATTGGGGTGGATAATGGATGGGAGTCCGATCCATTATGCTCCCCAATCTGCAGATCCTATCCATCCTGCGGGGATCGTCGGCTTGCTTTACAACTTACCTTTTCGTGGAGCGGGTACGGTGTCACCCCGTGCGGTCGGTGTCACCCAGTGCGGGCCACACCCCCGCACCTGCCTCAGGACGCCACTGCCCTCACCTCTCCTCCCCGGTCATCCTTGCTGTCTAAGGCTAGGTTCACACTGAAGAGGATTGATCCTTCCTTCCTTCCTTACTTTGATCAATCGAGCCTTCCATCCATCGATTGATCTCTCCTTAGATCAATCGAGCCTTCCTTCGCTCAATCGGTACCTAGATCAGTCGATCGATCCTTCCTTTGAGCAATTGATCCTTCTTTCATTCAATTCAAACCTTCCTTCCTTTGATCAATCCTTCGATTGACTCTTTCCTAGATCATTCGATCCTTCAACCAATCCTTCCTTCCTTCAATCAATCGTTCCTTCAAAGGGAGTCCTTCCTTTCTTCAATCGATCCTTCCAAGGGGTGGACTGACAACTCGTGGGGCCCCCGGGCAATAGGGGATCATGGGGCCCCTGTGTCATTGCCCAAACTCAAAAAAAGACTATGAAAAAGATACCAGGGGCATCTCATGGGGCCCCCTACTGACCCCGGGCCCTTGGGCAGTGCCCGAGTTTTCAAATGGTCAGTCCGCCCCTGAACCTTCCTTAGATCAATCAATTGGTCCTTCCTTTGATTGCCCAATCCTTCAATTGATTTTTCATTCGACTGATCAAACTTTCCTTAGATTGATTCTTTCTTCGATCAATCAATCCTTCCATCCATCCATCCATCAATTGATCCTTCTACCAATCAATTCTTTGATCGATCCCTAGGTCAATTGATCCTTCCTTCATTCAATTCGAACCTTCCTTCCTTCGATCAATCCTTCAATTGACTCTTTCCTAGATCGATCGATCCTTCCTTCAATCAATCCTTCCTTCAATAGATTCTTCCTTCCTTCGATCATTCCTTCCTTAGATCGATCAATTGGACCTTCCTTTGATCGATCAATCCTTTGATCAATCGTTCCTTCGATTGATTGAACTTTGATTGAACTTTCCTTAGATTGATTCTTTCTTCAATCAATCAGTCAATCCATTTATCCATCAATCGAGCCTTCCTTTGCTCAATCGATCCTTTGATTGATACCTAGATCAGTCGATTGATCCTTCCTTTGAGTGATTGATCCTTCCTTCATTCAATTCGAACCTTCCTTCCTTCGATCGATCCTTCAATTGACAATTGACTCTTTCCTAGATCGATCAATCCTTCCTTCAATAGATTCTTCCTTCCTTCGATTGATCCTTCCTTCATTCAATTCGAACCTTCCTTCCTTCGATCGATCCTTCAATTGACTCTTTCTAGATCGATCAATCCTTCCTTCAATAGATTCTTCCTTCCTTCGATTGATCCTTACTTAGTTCGATGAATTGGTCCTTCCTTTGATCAATCATTCCTTCGATTGATCGAAATTTCCTTAGATTGATTCTTTCTTCGATTAATCAATCAATTCTTTGATCGATCCCTAGATCAATTGATCCTTCCTTTAATTGATTGATCCTTCATTCAATTGACCCTTCCTTGCTTTGTTTGATCCTTCGATTCACACTTCCATAGATCAATCGATCCTTCCTTCAATCAATCCTTCCTTCAGTAGATTCTTCCTTCCTTTGATCGATCCTTCCTTCGTTCAATTGATCCTTCCTTCCTTTGTTTGATCCTTCGATTGACACTTCCATAGATCGATCGATCCTTCCTTCAATCAATCCTTCCTTCAGTAGATCCTTCCTTCGATCGATCCTTCCTTAGATCTATCAATTGGTCCCTCCTTTGATCGATCAATCCTTTGATCGATCCTTCCTTTGCTTGATCGAATTTTCCTTAGATTGATTCTTTCTTCGATCAATCAATCCTTCCATCCATCAACTGATCCTTCCTTCGATCAATCGATCCTTTGATACCTAGATCGATTGATCCTTCCTATCTTTGATCTATCCTTCAATAGATCGATCGATACATCCTTCAAACAATTCTTCCTTCTATCTATGGGGTGTATGGGATGTATGGGTTGTACGAGGTGTACGGGATGTACGGGGTTTATGGGAGGGAATGCGACCACTTGCAGACCTGTCAGTATATCTGCTTGCCCGTATAGGATGTACAGAATGTATAGGATGTATAGGGTGCACAGGATATACGGGGTGTACGGGATGTATAGGGTGCATTGGGATATAAGGGGTGTACAGGATGTATGGGATGTACAGGATGTGCGGGGTGTACGGGATGTATGGGGTGTACGGGATGTGCGGGGTGTACGGGATATACGGGATGTATGGGGTGCACGGGATATACGGGGTGTAGGGGATGTATGGGATGTACAGGATGTATGGAGTGCACGGGATATACGGGGTGTAGGGGATGTATGGGATGTACAGGATGTATGGAGTGCACGGGATATACGGGGTGTACGGGATATATGGGGTGTACGCGGTTTATGGGATGTACGGGATGTATGGGGTGTAGGGGATGTACGGAGTGTAAGGGGTATACGGGATGTACAGAGTGTACGGGGTGCATGGGGTATACGGGGTATATGGGGTGTAGAGAATGTATGGGGTGTACGATCAGCCACCGCTGACCAAAAAGAACACAAAGGCTCGTCTCACATTTGCCAAAAAACATCTTGATTGTCCCCACAGATAAAAGCTGAACTTTGTGGAAGGCGTGCGTCCCCTTACATCCGGTGTAAAACATCATCCCAACTGTGAAACGTGGTGGTGGTAGTGTGATGGTCTGGGTTCAGGACCTGGACGACTGGCCGTAATTAATGGAACCGTGAATTCTGCGCTCTACCAGAAAATCCTGAAGGAGAATATCCGGCCTTCAGTCCCTGACCTCAAGCTCACGCACACTTGGGTTACGCAGCAGGACATCGATCCGAAACGCACCAACAAGTCCACCTCTGAATGGCTAAAAAAAAAACAAAATGAAGGTTTCGGATCGGCTTAGCCAAAGTCCAGACTTAAATCCGATGGAGATGATGTGGCGTGACCTTCAACAGGCCAACCATGCTGGGAAACCCTCCAATGGGGCTGAAGGAAAACAATTCTGCAAAGAAGAGCGGGCCGAAATTCCTCCACAGCGACGGGAGAGACTCATCGCCGGTTATCGCAAACGCCGGATTGCAGTTGTTGCCGCCAAGGGTGGCCCAACCAGGTATTAGGTTTAGGGGGGCAATTACTTTTTCACACAGGGCCAGGCAGATTAGGACGGCTTTTTTCCCTTAATAAAGGAAATCGTCATTTTTTAACCACTTCCTGTCCGGCCGCTGTATATAAACGGCCGGACGGTGGCAGTGCAGGAGCGGGTTGCCGTTCATAAACGGCGCCCGCCATTTTGGATTGTGCACGCTCCCTGGGATTGTGTGGCATCACAGCTCACACAGTATTTCTCAATGGATGCAAGAATGCAGCCAGAGAGGAGAAAATGATTTTTTTACAGCCTTTACGGGTGCAATCATTTAAAAATAAAATCTTCATCACCCAACACAAGTAGTACAGTGTCACCATGGTGATAGTGTACTGCTAGGGTGACAGTATTTTTAAAAAAAAAACATTTTTTTTTAATTTTTTTTTTTTTTTTTTTATTTTTTTTTTTTTTTTTTTTTTTTCTTATTTTTTTTTTTTTTTTATTTTTTTGTTTTTTTTTTAATAAAAATTCAGGCGGTGAATAAATATCACCAAAATAAAGTTTTATCTGTCTAAAAAAAAATGCTAAAAAATTCATACGGGTACAGCGTCGCATGACCGCGCAATTGTCATTCAAAGCGCTGAAAGATGAAAATTGGCCTGGACAGGAAAGGGGGTAAAAGTGTCCGGACCAGGGGCGGACTGACCATTTGGAAACTCAGGCACTGCTGAGGGCCTGGGGTCAGTAGGGGGGGCCCCATGAGATGCCTCTGGTACCTTTTTCATAGGCTTTTTTGAGATTTGGGGCAAGGACACAGGGGCCCCATGATCCCCTATTGCCCGGGGGCCCCATGAGTTGTCAGTCTGCCCCTGGTCCGGACATGAAGTGGTTAACCACTTGAGCACATTTGAGGATTTACCCCCTTAATGACCATTTTTTTTTTTTTTGCTGTTTGGCGCTGCACTAATTCAAATGATAATTTGCGCGGTCATGCAATGATGCACCCAAACAAAATTTACGTTTTTTTTTTCACACAATAGTGCTTTCCTTTGATGTATTTTATCACCTGTGCGCTTTTTATTTTTTGCGCTTAAACAAAAAAAACACGAAAATTTTGAAAAAAAACAAATTATTTTCTTACTTTCAGCTTATAGTAAAATATATCGTAAACTCAAAGTTAGTCATAAATTTTAGGCCAAATTGTTTATTCTGCTCCATTTTTTTTTAAAAAAATCCCAGTAAGTTTTATTGATTGCTTTGTTTTGTTTGACGTTATAGGGAGCGTTTTAAAAAAAAAAAACAGCCAGGGCAGGCAAACATTGGCTGTCAGGATGTGTGTAGGCGGGGCAGGTGACTTTTGATTTTTTTTGCTAGGCTCCTCTCACAGTCGCCTGAAGACCGGAATGGCGCGGGAACACGGCGGCGAGAGGAACGCGCGGAGCAAAGTAAGTGATTGTTATGACACATCGGGGGGACTTGATTTTACTACTTGGGGGGGAATAAGTACTGTTGTTTTTTTTACTTATTTGGATGAATTCTATTGGGGGATGAATTTATTTGGGGGATGAATTACTTATATGGGGGATGAATTACTATATGGATGAATTTATGGGGATTTGGGGGATGAATTACTATGGGGGAATGATTACTTATGGGGGATGAATTACTATATGGGGGGATTTTTTTGTTTATTTTTATGGGGGATGAATTACTATATTTTGAATTTACTTATATGGGGGATGTTTATTTTTTTTATGGGGGGAATTATTAGAATTTCTATATGGGGGATGATCTTAGGTTGTTTAGTTATGGGGATGAATTTTTGGGGGATGAATTACTATATTTATTTTTTCTAATTATTCTATATGGGGGATGAATTATTTTTTATTATTATTTTTTTTTTTTTTGGGAATTTATTTTTTTTAATTATTTTATATTTTTTTTTTTTATGGGGGATTTTTTTTATTTTTGTTTGAATTTATGGATTGAGATTTTATTTGATTTATGAATTACTATATGATGGGGATATGATAAATTTTTTTGTTATTTAATTTTTAATTTTTTTTATTATACTATTTTTTTTTTTATATTACTCAATGAATTTCTATGGGGGATTTGAATTATATTGAATTACTATTTGTGTTTTATTTGGGGGATGAATTTATATTAATGGGGGATATTTATGATAATTTTAATTTATTATTATTGAACATTTTATGGGGGATTATTTGGGGGACTGAATTACTAAATTACTATATTTAAATTTGAATTATTTTTGTTTATTTATTAATGGGGGATTGATTATTACTTGGTATTTTATCTTTTTTATTTATTTTAATTTATTTTAATGATTTGAATTATGGGGGAAATTTTTTTGATGAATTACTTATGAATTTATTGGGGGTTTAATTCTTATATTTTTATGAATTATTATATTTTTTTTGTTTACTTATTGAATTACAATAATTGATTAGATTACTTTATGGGGGATGAAATTACGGTAGTAAATTTAATTTTCTTATTGAAATTAAATATTTGGTTGATTCAGTATTTTAATAATTAGGGATGAATTTTTTTATTTGAATTACTATATTATTACTTTTACTTAAAAATTTGATTATTAATATTTTATAAGAAAAATTACTTGAATTAAAATGATTTAAATAAAAATTGAAAATTAATTTGTTATGTATTTTTATTTTATGTAAAATTTATATATGGGGAATGAATTTTTGGGGGGATGAATTACTAATTTTGGGGGTATTTTACTATATTGGGGGATGAAATATAATTATGGGGGATCTAATTACTATATGGGGGATTTTTACTATATGGGGGATGTATTATATGGGGGATGAATTACTAATATGGGGGATTTTTTACAAAATTTATGAATTACACTAAATTTATGGGGGGATTATATTAATTGCATTATGGGGGATGAAATCTATCATGGGTGATGAGATTTACTTATCCAAAAATTAATTTTTTTTTTTTTATATGGGTTAGTATGAATTTTTTTTGAATTAATTTATGTTTCATATATCTTGAATTACTATATGATGTTTTTTTAAGAAATACTATTTATGGAAATTACTTTTTATTTGTTTTTGTATTTGAATAATTATTTCATTTTTTTAATTATAATGGGGGATGAAATTTACTAATGGGGGATGTTTTACTATTTTTATGAATTACTTATACTGGGTTTTGACATTACTATATGTTTTTTATGAATTACTTTTTATTCCGATATATAGATTTCCTTTTTTATAGTTTAATGATTTTTATGGGGGCATATTTACTATGGGGTTATATTACTTCTTTACTTAATTTTTGCATAATGGCTGGGCCGGCCAGCAGCTAGTGGGGGGCATTAAAAGTTTTGTAAAATAACTCTTTTTATGCTTTTCTACCTTAAATTAATCTAAAAATTTAATGTTACAAATTTTAATTTTTAATTTATATTAATTCACACATACACATCATTCATCTACTCTTGGTCCGGCCCCCAGGTCCAATATATGAACCCATTGCGGACCTCAAGTCAAAAAGTTTGCCCACCCTGGTATAGATACTGTAATTTATGCCTTTTTTTGCTGTTTGGCGCTGCACTAATTCAAATGATAATTGCACGGTCATGCAATGCTGCTTCCAAACGAAATTTACGTCCTTTTTTTCACACAAATAGAGCTTTCTTTTGATGGTATTTGATCACCTGTGCGCTTTTTGTTTTTTGCGCTATAACCAAAAAAACCACGAAAAGTTTGAAAAAAACCAATATTTTCTACTTTCAGCTATAAAAAAATATATCGTAAACTCAAAGTTAGTTATAAATTTAAGCCAAAATGTATTCTGCTCCATGTTTTTGGTAAAAAAAATCCCTGTGCATTAGCGGGCAAACTGGCGCTATCTAGGAGGGCGCTAACACTATCGGAAGTCACCAGCGACACTAATACAGTGATCAGTAAAAATCTGTTCACTGTAATCAATGACACTGGTGACAGGGCAGTGAAGGGGTTAACTGGGGGGGGGGGGCGATCAAGGGGTTAAATGGGATTTCTGCTGCACTAGCGGGCAAACTGGCGCTATCTGGGAGGGGCGCTAACACTATCGGAAGTCGCCAGCGACACTGATACAGTGATCAGTAAAAATTGGATCATTGAATCAGTGACACTGGTGACAGGGCAGTGAAGGGGTTAACTGGGGGGGGGGGGGGCGATCAAGGGGTTAAACGGGATTACTGGTGTACTAGCGGGCAAACTGGCGCTATCTGGGAGGGGCGCATAACACTATCGGAAGTCGCCAGCGACACTGATACAGTGATCAGTAAAAATTGGTTCACTGATCAGTGTGACACTGATGACAGGGCAGTGAAGAGGTTAACTGGGGGGATTAAGGGGTTAAACGGGATTACTGGTGTACTAGCGGGCAAACTGGCGCTATCTGGGAGGGGCGCTAACTCTATCGGAAGTCGCCAGCGACACTGATACAGTGATCAGTAAAAATCGCTTCACTGATCAGTGACACTGGTGACAGGGCAGTGAAGGGGTTAACTGGGGGGGGCGATCAATGGGGTTAAATGTGTCCTAGAGTGTTCTAACTGTCAGTGTAGTGCTTTGTACTCACTTTTACTGTGTCTTCTTCTCTGTCTGGAACGGAATGTGTCCAGGCAGAGAAGAATGACATCATATCCTGTCCTGTGTAACTGTCAACACAGGACAGGATAGGACAGGGACCGATCATCTGATTTCCTGGATCGAATCGTGTCACCCGCTGGTCGGCGGGAGTGCGCGTGCGCACCCCCTACCCGCAAAAGTGTCGGGAGCGCGGAGCCCGTTTTACTAAAAAAAACGGGCTTTTGCGCTCCACTGCCGCCCTGCACACGTATATATACAGTGGCAGGGCGGCAAGCGGTTAAAAACTGCATTTTTTTTTTTATTTCCTCGGGTTATCGTTGTGTAATACAGGATTAACATTTGTTTAAATAGGCAAAAAAAATGCAGAAATAGGCAAAAAAAAAAATAATTAGGAAGGGGGCAAATACTTTTTCACAGCGCTGTATATATTGCCATCTGGTTTAACTCGTAAAAATAATGCATTCCATCATCACTAGCCTGCCTGGTGTTCGCTTCCTGTGAACCATGGAGTGTGCAGGATGTTTACATTCGTGCTCTTAAACTGCGATATCCTCTTCCCTTGGCCTGCTGTGTCAGAGGGGCTGAGGTCATTCACTGAGTCAAGGCAAAAAAAAACAGAGAACCCAATCTACCAAGCGGCTCCTGTGGGGGTAGCACTACAGTACAAACCGAAGAAGCACAGTGTCCGGTATTGTGATATCCGTTCCAATGAACATCCGTCTGTCTCTTTGGTGCAGCGAAAACCAATATTGTTGAAGATCTATCATTCCAAAAAAAAAAAAAAATCATCATTTGAAAAGTTGTGAAAGTGAATTTACAACACAGATGGTAACCGGCACCCTAAACCGAAGGATTTCATAGAAAAAAATGTTCTTGCTATTGAATCAGTGAAGTGCGAAGAATAGAATTACTGAAAATTTAAAAGGAGAGAGAGCGACGGCGGGGAATGAAGTTCTGCCATAATGGCCATTGGAAACTCTGTCAGGTTCATCTTTTTGTACACAAGCCCCAACGTCAGCCGGCAGAGCTCCAGTGCAGGAACCCGACGAAGCGCTCCCTTTCCATACAAATGCCTCGACTGCTAATATTTTACAAATAATATCCCAGATAACAAAAGAAACAACCCAAATGGAAAAAAAATATATTTGAAATATATTTTAAAAAAGATTCTCCCCAAATATATTGACATATATTTGAAATGCTACAATTTTGGCCGTATTTAATATATTTAAAAAAAATATATGTATATCTATATATGTGTGTATGTATGTATGTATATATATATATATACTGTATGTTGAAATGCGTTTTTATTACAAAATATATGAAAATTATTTTTAAAAATACATTTCAAATATACTGAACGTCTTTAAAAATACAAATCTACATTTTTGGAATGGAATTTACAAATATATGTTAAAATTATATGTTAAAATTAAATATGATAAAAAATTTTATATGTTAAATAAATCTGAAAAAATATATTTAAAAAATATATATTTATAAATATATATATTTTTTTAATATATTCATCATTTTTTTTTACATATAATAAAGTAATTTTAACATATTTTTTACATATATTTGTAAATGCATTCCAAAAATGTAGATCTGCATTTTTAAAGACATTCAGTATATTTAAAATGTATTTTAAAAAAGATTTTTCATATATTTTGTAATAAAAACACATTTCAGCATACAGTGTATATATATATATTTATTGAAATATATTTTGACATATAAAGTAAATCTCAGGGCAAGTGAGCGCTTAAAATAGATTATAAAATCAATAAATGAATAAATGAAAATGAGACAATAGCAGCTGAACACCAAAAAAGGTACCGTATAAACCTTCAAAATAATCAGAATACATAAAAAGGGGGAGGTGCAGCGCTAACTAAATAAATACACATTTATATAAACCAATGTAAAGGTGCTGTTAAAGTGCAAAAAGGTGACTATAAATAATAAGTATAGTCCATAACGTGGTCAAAACCCAAGAGAGTCTTCAAAGAACTCCAATGCCTGGATTCGTGGATGAGGTGATAAAGGTATAAAGATTGCGCACTCACCAGATACGCAATCCAAATGCGCATTCAAAACAGATAATCCTAGGGTCCTCATACGGATCTGGTCAGATCTGGTCACAAAAGCCCCTCGCCACTTGATAGTGTTGCCACACATAGAAGAAAAAAGGCCGCTCTGCAGACGTAAAGGGCTCCCACCGGAGCCCAAAGAACAAAAGGAGGCCAAATAGTGTGATACCTTATTGGCAAGGGGTATTTATTCCCAAAAAAAACACAAAACACAATACAAGCAGGGGCAGGAAAGATACTGACCATACAAAGATTTAGCAAATGGCCGCCGGGGCCCTCGTGGCGCCGGTCGGCGTGACGTCACACACCGCTGTAGCCGCTCTCTGACGCGTTTCGTGCGAAAGCACGTAGTCATAGGGGGTTAGCTTTTGTGACCAGATCTGACCAGATCCGTATGAGGACCCTAGGATTATCTGTTTTGAATGCGCATTTGGATTGCGTATCTGGTGAGTGCGCAATCTTTATACCTTTATCACCTCATCCACGAATCCAGGCATTGGAGTTCTTTGAAGACTCTCTTGGGTTTTGACCACGTTATGGACTATACTTATTATTTATAGTCACCTTTTTGCACTTTAACAGCACCTTTACATTGGTTTATATAAATGTGCATTTATTTAGTTAGCGCTGCACCTCCCCCTTTTTATGTATTCTGATATTTTGACATATACTGAATATGGCCAAAATTGTAGTATTTCAAATATATTTTTCTTCCATGTGGGAACAACCAGAGTTAATAGTCTCTGTTCAAATGATATACTGTATACTCACGCACACAGGACGTTATAAAAAAAACGCCAGTAGCGTCAGCTGTAGGAAGGTGCGTTAAAAAAAAAAACGAGCATTTTTTGCAGCAAAAAAACCCCACCGCTCTGCTATTTTTAACTCCCAGTTTCCTCCTATGCATCCCTGAGTTTTTTGGTCACCATGGAACGCAAATATGCAGTTGGACATGGTAACTGCATGCGTGAGCTAAAAAAAATTCATGTTTCGTCTGCGTGGAGCCACACAGCACAGGCCAAACGATGAAAGCAACAGGATCAGGACGGCACAGTATGGGGCGGGGGTGGGGTTTAGGAGGGGCCCAATAAAGGGGGGGGGGTGGGAGGGCACAATACGGGGGGAAGGTCAGGAGGGCACAGATCTGGGACAGGAAAGCACAGTATGGAGGGGGGGGGGGGGGGGTCAGGAGGGCACAATACTGGGATCAGGAGAGCACAGTATGGAGGGGGGGGGGGGGGTCAGGAGGGCACAATACTGGGATCAGGAGAGCACAGTATGGAGGGGGGGGGGGGGTCAGGATGGCACAATACTGGGATCAGGAGAGCACAGTATGGAGGGGGGGGTCAGGAGGGCACAATACGGGGGGGGAAGGTCAGGAGGGCACAAATCTGGGATCAGGAAAGCACAGTATGGATGGGGGGGGGGGCAGGAGGGCACAATACTGAAATCAGGAGAGCACAGTATGGAGGGGGGGGGGTCAGGAGGACACAATACTGGGATCAGGAGGGCACAGAATGGGGGGGGGGGGTCAGGAGGGCACAATACTGGGATCAGGAGAGCACAGTATGGAGAGTGGGGGGGTCAGGAGGACACAATACTGGGATCAGGAGGGCACAGAATTGGGGGGGGGGGGGTCAGGAGGGCACAATACTGGGATCAGGAGGGCACAGAATGGGGGGGGGGTCAGGAAGGCACAAAATGGGGGGGGGGGGTCAGGAGGGCACAATACTGGGATCAATAGGTGGCTAAATGGTTAGCACTTCCCCCTGGCAGTACTCGGGTCGTTGCTTCGAATCCCAACCACAACACCACCTGCCTAGAGTTTGCATGTTCTCCCTGTGCCTGCGTGGGTATCCTCCAGGTACTCCGGTTTCCTCCCACACTCCAAAGACATGCTGGTAGGTTAATTGGATCCTGTCTAAATTGGCCCTTGTATGTGTATGTATGAATGTGAGTTAGGGACTTTAGATTGTACGCTCCTGGGGGGGGGCGGGGACTGATGTGAATGTACAATATATATGTAAAGTGCTGCGTACATTGACAGCGCTATATAAGTACCTGAAATAAATAAATAAAGAGGGCACAGAATGGGATCAGGAGGGCACAGTATGGGGGGGGGGGGGGGTTTAGGAGGGCACAATACTGGGATCAGGTGGGGACACAGTACGGGGGGGGGGGGGGGGGGGGGGGGCAGGAGGGCACAATACTGGGATCAGGAGAGCACAGTATGGAGAGGGGGGTCAGGTGGGCACAATACCCAGGAGAGCAAAATACTGGGATCAAGAGGGCACAGAATGGGGGGGGTCAGGAGGGCACAAATCTGGGATCAGGAGGGCACAGTATGGAGGGGGGTTAGGAGGCACAATACCCAGGAGGGTACAATACTGGGATCAGGAGGGCACAGAACGGGGGGGGGTGGTCAGTAGGGCACAAATCTGGGATCAGGAGGGCACAGAATAGGGGGGGTGTCAGGAGGGCACAAAACTGGGATCAGGAGGGAACAGTACACGGGGGGCAAGGCAGGTTCTGCAACACTGCCCAGGCCATCCAGGTACAGCTTAGCGAAAAGCGTGACTGTCCCAGCAAATCCAGGACAGTTGACAAGTATGTAATGCAAGATTATCATGGGGCCCCCATGCACCTGGGCAGTGCTCAGGAGTGCTCATGCATTGGCAGCCCTGGTTTGCGCAAGCATACCCACAGTAACTGCGTACTGACACCAGTACCTTTCCTGGATGGAGGAGGGTAACTTCGTAACTGCGTACTGACACCAGTACCTTTCATGGATGGAGGAGGGTGACTTTGTAACTGTGTACTGACACCAGTACCTTTCCTGGATGGAGGAGGGTGACTTTGTAACTGCGTACTGACACCAGTACCTTTCATGGATGGAGGAGGGTAACTTCATAACTGCGTACTGACACCAGTACCTTTCCTGGATGGAGGAGGGTAACTTCATAACTGCGTACTGACACCAGTACCTTTCCTGGATGGAGGAGGGTGACTTTGTAACTGCGTACTGACACCAGTACCTTTCATGGATGGAGGAGGGTAACTTTCATAACTTTACTGACACCCTTTCCTGGATGGAGGAGGGTGACTTTGCTGCGTACTGGTACCTTTCATGGATGCTTCATAACTGCGTTGACCAGTACCTTTCCGGATGGAGGAGGGAATTTCATACTGCGTATGACACCAGCTGGATGGAGGAGGGTGACTGCGTCTGACACCAGTACCTTTCATGGATTGGTCTGCCCTGAGCTGCATCCCAGCAGGACCTGCTCTGGCGTCCCCTGAGCATCCGCATCTCTCGCAGCCTCTTTCTGAATTCCTTCTCTGGCTTCATGGCGGCGGGGATCTGTTCCTCTCCCGGACCTTGGATCCTGGTGGTGGTGTTCATGTCCCAGACTGCAGGAACCATAGAGCTGCTGCCAACCAAATGTGACAGATTGCCTGGCACCCGGCCTGGGTACCTCCATCAGATGGAAGGAGGGAAAGGAAGGATGGGAGGGAAAGAAGGAAGGAGGGAGGGAAAGAAAAGGAAGGAGGGAGAGAGGGAAGGGAAGGGAGGGAAAGAGAAGGAAGGAAGGAAGAGAGGGAAAGAGGGAAAGAAGGAGGAGGGAGGGAAAGAAGGAAGGAGAGAGGGAGAGAGGGAAAGGAAGGAGAAGGAGAGAGGGAAGGGAGAGGGAAGGAGGGGAAAAAAGGAAGGAGGGAAAGAAGGAAGGAGGGAAAGAAGGAAGGAGGGAAAGAAGGAGGGAAGGAAGGAGGGAGAGGAAGGAAGGAAGAGAGGGAAAGAAGGGAAGAGAGGGAAAGAGAAGGAGGGGAGAAGGAAGGAGGGAAAAAAGGAAGGAGGGGGAGGGGGAAAGAAGGAAGGTGGGAGGGAGAAGGAAGGATGGAGGGGAAGAAGGAAGGAGAGACGGGAGAGGGAAAGAAGGAAGGAAGGAAGGAGGGAAAGAAGGAAGAGAGGGAAAGAAGGAAGGAGGGAAAGAAGGAAGGAGGAGGGAAAGAAGGAAGGAAGGAGGGAAAGAAGGAAGGGAGGGAAGGGAGAAGGAAGAGAGGGGAGGGAAAAGGGAAGGAAGGTGGGAAGAGAAGGAGGATGGAGGGGAAAAGAAGGAAGGGAGAGGGAAAGGAGGGAAGGAGAAGGAAGGAAGGAGGAAGAAGGAAGGAAGAAGGAAGGAAAGGAAGGAAGGAAGGGAAAGGGAAGGAAGAAGGGAAAGGAAGGAAGGAGGGAAAGAAGGAAGGAGGGAAGGAGGGAAAGAAGGAAGGAGGGATGGGGGAAAAGGAAGGAGAAATGCACGGTCCAGTTACTCTATGTGCCACCCAGCTGCCCCTCCTATCCAGGCGGCCCCGCCCCACCGGTAAATGCCCGGTGTGCCCTATGGCCAGTCCGGGCCGTCTCCCAAGACATGTGAAGGAGGCGGGATTATCTCCTTTCACTGTCCTCTAACCACCCCCATCCACATTTATGCGGGTTGTGATCGCTGGCAAAATCGCACACATTCCTGACCGGTAGAAGGGTAGAGAAACTGAAGCAGCTCACTAGCAGACACGCAAGGCGGTGTGACACCCCCACACATGGACCCCCCCCCCCCCCCCGTTTCTCACATGTACAAATCTGTGAGGTGAAATATTATTTTACAAAGAGGGTCAGGGACTTCCCTCTCCGCATTTCTGTGGGCGGGGCATCCCATTGACATGTATGGGCAGAACACAGGTTGCAGAAGTGTGCGCTGGGCCTTAAAAGCAATCCGCCACAGATCACTTTTCAGGGGGTAATAATACCACTAGTGTGATGGAGTCCGTATGTATTCCAGGGAATATCTCTAGATAAATGAATCCAGAAAACAGACATTGAGGGGAATTTTCAAAAACTGGTGCTGCTCTGCATGGCAACCAATCAGCTTCCAGCTTCTGCTTGTTCAGGTAAGTTTTGAAAATGAAAGCTTGAAGCTGATTGGCCAGTTCCAGTTTGTAGTAAATTCCGTCATCATTCTCTTCTTAGATAAATATTAGTAAATAGAGGAGGGTGGAGGGTATATAATAGTATATAGAGGAGGGTGGAGGGTATGAATATATAGTATAGAGGGAGGAGGGTGGAGGGATATATATAGTATTAGTATATAGAGGAGGGTGGGAGGGTATATATAGTATATAGAGGAGGAGGGTGGAGGGTATATATAGTATATAGAGGAGGGTGGAGGAGTATATATAGTATAAAGGGAAGGGTATCTCTAGATAGAGGAGGGGGGAGTATAACAGTATATAGAGGGGGGGAGGGGTATAATAGTTAAATAGAGGAACCAGGAGGGCTTAATATAGCCTATTGAGGAGGGTGGAGGGTGAAAATAGAATATGAGGAGGGTGGAGGGTATATATAGTAATAGAGGAGGGTGGAGTTCTAATTCCCGAGTATATAGAGGAGGGTGGATAAGGATATATAGTATATAGAGGAGGGTGGAGGGTATATATAAATATAGAAGGGTGGAGGGTATATATTAGTATATAGAGGAGGGTGGAGGGTATATATAGAAATATAGAGAAAAGAGGATGGGGGTATAATATAATATATAGAGGAGGGTGGAGGGTATATATAGTATATAGAGGAGGAGAGTATATAACAGGTATACAAGGTATCTAGAAGAGGGTGGGGGTTAATATATAAAAAACTGGTGGCTCGCATTGGCAGACCATTTGGAAACTTGTTCAGGTAATGCCCGGGGCGGGGCTTGTAAAGCTGATTGGGGTTCAGTAGGGGGCCCCATGAGATGCCCCATTATGGTACCAGTTATCATAAATTAATATGGAGTTTGGGCAAGGACACAGGGGCCCCATGATCCCCTAATTGCCCCCGGGGGCCCCATGAGTTGTATATCCCCCTGTACAGTATATAGAGGAGGGTGGAGGGTATATTTTATTATATAAAGGAGGGTGGGGGGTTTATATACAGTATATAGAGGGTGGGGGGTATATACAGTATATAGAGGGTGGGGGTATATACAGTATATAGAGGAGGGGGGTATATACAGTATAAAGGTATATAGAGGGTGGGGGTTTATACAGTATATAGAGGGTGGGGACAGTATATTACAGTATATAGAGGGTGGGGGGGGTATATACAGTATATAGAGGGTGGGGGTATATACAGTATATAGAGCTTTGGGTGGGGGGTATTACAGTATATAGAGGGTGGGGGGTATATACAGTATATAGAGGGGTGGGGGGTATATACAGTATATAGAGGGTGGGGGGTATTATACAGTATATAGAGGGTGGGGGGGGTATATACAGTATATAGAGGGTGGGGGTATATACAGTATATAGAGGGTGGAGGGGATATACAGTATATAGAGGGTGGGGGGTATATACAGTATATAGAGGGTGGGGGGTATATACAGTATATAGAGGGTGGGGGGTATATATACAGTATATAGAGGGGGGGGGGTATATACAGTATATAGAGGGTGGGGGTATATACAGTATATAGAGGGTGGGGGTGGTTGTTATACAGTATTTAGAGGGAGGGGGTATATACAGTATATAGAGGGGTGGGTATATATACAGTATATAGAGGGTGGGGGGGAGGGAGGGGGTATATACAGTATATAGAGGGTGGGGGGTATATTACAGTATATAGAGGGTGGGGGGTATATACAGTATATAGAGGGTGGGGGGGGTATATACAGTATATAGAGGGTGGGGGGTATATACAGTATTAGAGGTGGAGGGGGTATATTACAGTATATAGAGGGTGGGGGTATATACAGTATATAGAGGGGGGGGTATATACAGTATATAGAGGGTGGGGGTATTTACAGTAAATGGGAATAGTTTAGAGGGAGGGAGGGGGTATGATACAGTATATAGAGGGGAGTGGGGGTATATACAGTATATTAGAGAGGGTGGTTTATTAATATATACAGTATATAGAGGGAGGGGGGGTATATTACAGTATATAGAAAGGGTGGGAGTGGTATATACAGTAATTATGATGAGAGTGTGGGGGGTATATAGAGGGTGGGGGGGTATATACAAGTATATAGAGGGTGGGGGGTATTATACAGTATATAGTGGGAGGGGGTATATACAGTATTAGGAAAATTGGGTGTGAGGGATAAGGGGTTATACAGTATTATAGAGGTGTGGGCAAGGTTATATACAAAGAAATGGGTATGATATTAGAGGAGAGGGGTATATAACAGTATATAGAGGTAAAATTGGGTGTTTTTTTATTTTTGAAAGAAGAAGGGTTTGGGGTGTATATCACAGTATATAGAGGGTGGGAGGTTAATACAGTATATATGAGGAGTGCGGGGTATTTACGTTAGATTTATAGAGGTGTTATATAGTATAAGAGGGGGGGGGTATATACAGTTTAAAAGGGGGGGGGTATATACAGTATTAAAGGGGTGGGGGGTTATAGGGGGGGGGGTATTACAGTATATAGAGGGTGGGGGATATACAGTTATAGAGGGGGGGGGGATTACAGTATATAGAGGGTGGGGGGTTATAAGTTTGAGGAGGGGGATTTATTAGAAAAAAGGGGGGGTGGGGGGT